>OX382339.1:11888482-12375982 GCA_947507615.1 Hemithea aestivaria | reverse complement strand
CAGACACACACACACACAGACACACACACACACAGACACACACACACACACAGACACACACACACAGACACACACACACACAGACACACACACACAGACACACACACACACACAGACACACACACACACACACACACACACACACACAGACACACACACACACACACACACACAGACAGACAGACACGTAAAACTTATAACACCCCGTCGTTTTTGCGTCGGGGGTTAAAAACAAATAACAACAAATTATAGTCATTGGTGCGGGGGCCGGGATTCGAGTTAGCCTATAATATTCGTAAACACGTATGTGCCTATTCATACTTTTTTTTTATGTGTAGAAGTACGAAGATGAACAAGACGCTCTCCTGATGTTAAGAGATAACGCTGCCCATAATTGATTGATGATGATGATGTTGATTATAATCAGTACGTGTTACCTAAGATTTCACAATGATGTGAAATTCTAGGTGCACTGCACCAACGCTTCCTACTCAAGAGTCATAAGATGACTCTTTAGCCAAGTTATTTCACTAGCTACATTGGCCTCCTATCGAAGCACACACATACACATGTTATATGAATCAAAGGTGAAACCTTTTACCGTATGATGCACATAATGCAGTTGTAAAGTTATGTAAGCTTCCATTACAGGACTGAAATAGCTTGGCGGTATCGGCTGCGACATTTAATTTACTCGCAACAGTTATGACGTGCAAGTTGTAAAAGCTACCGTCTATAAACTCACCGCTAATTACTTGTAGGGCTTTGATGGGAATGGTATTTTTAAACTTTTACAAATACGACATGGCTGAATACGGAATAATTTTTGTTGAGATTTTCTCAACCGCGATTTCGGACAATTACGAATTGTGATTGCGTTTGATTACGATCGGATTTTCAAGTTTTACCTCTTTAAAAAAAAAAAAAAAAAAAAAAAAAAGGAACTCATAAAATGGTTATTATGTAAAAATTTCTACTCAATTAAAGACTACAACAAACGACGACTATAATTATGCCATCTTTAATTCAAATTTGTACGAGTATTATTGCATGCTTAGAAGTAAGTTAAATGTGATGAGACTATATAATTTATAACACCTTATTTGTATACCACATTTAGAGCAATAAAAAAAATTTCATTTCATTTCGGCTAACGTTTCGTCGTACAGCTTGCTTTTGAGGTATCTTACTAAGAGAAGCTATCTTTACAAAGTATATTATTTAAGAAGGCGTATTTTTTTTTATGTGATGAAGTAGAAGACGAGCAAGACGCTCTCCTGATGTTAAGAGATAACGGCTGCCCATAATCAGTACAGTGTTACCTAGGATTTCACAATTACCCCTAGTCCTAGCGCGAGAGCTTCCAGCGTAATAAGGCCTCTTAATATACTTTTTTTTTTCTAGTAACCAACTCAAAAAGTTATAATCTTCGAGGGATGAAAAAGGGATAAAGACTATCCTAAGTCCTTTTCCAAAATTTGAACTTTCAAAAAAACAAACATCTAAGTATGAATATGAACCCGTGTGTTTGTTGCCTTTTCAGTCTAGACGGCTGAACCGATTGAGATGAAATTTAGCATATACCTAGATAGCTCAAACCCCTGAATAAGATATATACGTTATTTTTCAACGAGTTAAAACTGCTAAAAAGAGCTAATTTAGAATAAGAAAGATCTTAAAAGGAATATATCATGTTTCGCTTTTGCACCCTCACAATAATTACGTGTGTTATATAACTACGAGTATATAACTATATTTTATAGGCAATTTCAAATAAGGGAAGTCTCAGTAAATAATCTCGATGTGAGTAGTTGGTACGTCAGCAAAACGTCATGTTATCATCATAAAACCAGTTACGAGGCGCTCGCCACTCGCCACTTTACTGGCTCACTTTGACTATTGTCCTATTGTTTCAAATTTCTATACTATATTATGCTATAAGTATTATAACTCTACGAATAAATGATTAGTCAGGAACAGTAAAGATGCACTAAAATATAACCCGACTAAAATTGTGTAATAGATCAGTTAATTAAACTCGTATTTTTTTTTTGTCGTGTCCTCGGCCTCAAAGAGAACAAGTGAATTAAATTCAAAATTTAAAAAACCCCCAACGCAATACGTAATTCACCATTTTTTTGATGGCGGCCATCTTGGATTTTAAATTTTATATAATGGGTTGTATTCTACTCGTTAAGCCCTTTCATTTGATACCCATATTGAGGGGGTCGTGGAAGAAAAAAATAATCCGCCATTTTGTAGCGGCGGCCATCTTGGACCGATTTCCACCAAACATGGCTAAGAACACTCTCGACAAACTCTACTTTCAAACAAAAAACACTAAATCAAAATCCGTTCATCCGTTTGGGAGCTACGATGCCACAGACAGACACACACACACACACAGACAGACAGACACGTCAAACTTATAACACCCCGTCGTTTTTGCGTCGGGGGTTAAAAAGGGCTTCAAAGAAAATGTTATTTGTAAGTCAAAGAGCTTACGATATGTAAGTCCAAAAAAATAGTAGAGACGACGTCATTTTTTTTTATTTTCCCTCGAACAAGGTAGAGTAAAACAGAGTCGAGAACGAGAACACCAAAACGCTCGCTTTTCTTTTATACTCGTATTTAGAAGAAAATTGAATGGCTGATGAGCAAAGGTCAAAGCTAGACGGATTGAGTAGAAATTTGGCACATAGATATTGTGACGTAGACAACCGCTAAGATTATTAACGGGAGCGAAGTTGTGAGCTCAATGTAGAGCTGTATGAACCTTTACATAATGTACTTATACTCATAGTTACATACCATATTATCAAGACTGAAGAAAAGAATAAGTACCTTTTATCCTTTTATGTTTTCGGAAAAAAATTACAGGCCACATTCAAAGTAAATTATAGACGACGGCGACATTTAAACTTCCAACTACCCCTTCTGTGTAAGTAATAAAAACCTTTCCATAAATATGTGACTTGGATACAAATCGACTAAGTAGAGTACCTATAATAAAGTACAAAAGGGATGTTGACATTTGTTTTGTCCATCAAGATTATTAAAAAATATTGGCCACGTATTTTACTCTTCGTAAATTTGATACAAGACGTGTGAGAACAACGCACTAACTATCAACGTACAGCCTAAACCGCTGGACGGATTGGGTTGAAATTTGGAACATAGATAGATATTATGACGTAGATCTCCGCTAAGAAAGGATTTTGCCATCCGGGCAAAGCTGCGAGCATAAACTAGCTTATAATATGCGCTTTTCTCGGCTTATAGTTTAACTAGCTTTTGCTCGCGGCTCTACCAGAGTAGCCTTTCCTTTCTTAGCAGAGGACTACGTCATAAAACCGATGTCCACTAGTTAAAGATAATTTTATATAGTTAGCCAATAACCCCGCTGACGTCAAAGTATTCTTTTCGCTTGAACGCATTGAAAAGTTTCGAATTGTTCAAGAGTTATTTCAAGGGATTATTCTGAAGGGCGAGCACGGATTAAGGAATTAAAATAATGTTATACACCACCTGCACCCGCCGACCTTTACCAACTTATAATTCACAAGCTGACTTGACATTTTATGAATTAGCTTATTATTTAGTTGTGCTAATGGTTTTTTTAAAAAGAATATACCGTTCAGTCAGATAAAGTGGCTGGTGTGGCTAAATGATTTGCTGGATTGTCTTACATAAATATCTTACTGTTCCAATGATATAACTCAAACTCAAAATTAATTTATTCAAATAGGCTACAATCATTTTGAAACTCTACCGCTCGTTTGCAATACAACTGTATGAGAAGAACGAGCAAGAAACTCATTGGAATTGTTCAACACATTATAAGTACACCTAAATAAATATCAAATTGAAAACCTCCTTTTTAAGGTGGATTAAAATAGTAGATATGAATTTTGCAGCAACGGAATGAATAAATTAAATTTAATGACAAAACCAGGCTTAAAGTAGTCAGAGTTTGTCCAACTCTTGACTTTGGACAACTATACGGGCAACATATTACAACTGTCACAAGTTGGCCGTGATTGTTAAGGGTGTCAGGATGTATTTATATTATTAGCTCCCCCGACTGCACTAAAATGCAATGTATTCCACAGTTAGTGTGATTTCTTAGTTTATGCTCGAGACTCTGCTCTTGTCGCGAAATTCCTTTTATTCTTAACACTGTAGCTAGTGAAATTACTGAGCTGAAGAGTCTTAACATCTTATGACTTTCAAGTAACAAGCGTTGGCGCAGTGCACCCAGAATTTTACCTTTGTAAAATCCTGGGTAGGACTGTACTAATTATGGGCAGCGTTATCTCTTACCATCAGGATCATCAGGATCTTGCTCGTCATCTTACTTAGTTGTATAAATATAAAAAAAAACTCACCAGCTCTACTACGCGCGCTTTATAATTTGAACACTGTTAGACTAATATCGATAGATATACCTAAATGGAACCACCTGAATAAGGCTTTGAGTAGTCGGTGTATTATCATACACCGACTACTCGACCCCTTTTTATGAAGTCTGTTAAAATAAATACAAGGATTAACAATCTAGGAGCAACTGGACAGTTCAAATAACTAAACCAATATTCTGACTTCTTTGGTTTAGTCGATTAAAAATAGCGATTTGTTTTTTTGCAAACAAAATTGTATACGCCGCGATAAGTAGTGCGTTTCTATTCATCATATTGCGTACTATAAACCGTGAGCTACATACTATATGGATAGTTTACATAAAACAATAGTTATAGAATAAAGGTACCTATATAGTAAACCTATATAATAGTAAAGGCACTAAACGTTCGGCAACCCTGTGAATTTCAATTCCACCAGTGTCGCGTCGGCCTCACTAATATGACATGTAACTGGTGGAATTTGGAGACTAATTCGATTAGTTACCGGATATCGGGTTAGGTTTACGATTGATTTCTGAATCCGTCCGTGATCGGAATTACAATTCTCTGATAGCAATAGGATAGGAATAAAATGGAAATAGGGATTAGAGGAGCGAGACTTTAGAATCAAAGTCGATCAAATCAGTAAATTATGAATTTATTCGCTGTGCCTAGTTTTACTTGCAACAATAATGAACTTCCTCTATATCTACTTTCACAGGGGTAATTTCAGAGTTAGAGCTTTCCTTGGTCATTTGTGTCATCAATATTTCTGACACCCCTTATCTGATTCTTAATTATTAATCTCGCAGGAAAACTATTAAAAAGTAGATAGATAGATAGAGAGGGGGGGGGGGGGAGGGTAGTATATAGTGGTAGTTTAAAAAAAAGTGCCCGATGCACCTTCTCGATTTTTCGAAACATTTCAAAACATATTGCGTACGAATCACCAATAAACCTGTATAAAAGATGCCAAATTAATGTATCATTATAAATCATATGAAAGGTATTTATTAATCTTCTACGTGTACAGCAATTAGCATTAATACCTAGGTGAAAACCTTTACAAAACTAATAATGGCATCCCACGCGGAAACCCTCATTCCGCCGTGTCGTATTCGCAAAATTTTCAGAACGAATGTTCGATTAAAAGCCACTTAACGGCGGCTTAAATACATAGAATCTAAATTTCATTCGAGGGATAATGTAATTTAATAGGCATCTGTCAAATGAAAGCTATTAGCACATTAGTAACGTAATGGCACGTGATGGGTGATAGGTGTGACCACGGCCTTATATTAGGGTTGATGCCGCTAATTCATCGATCAACAATGGGTCACTGGTTCACTGAGTCTGTAAGATACGCTTCCGAGTTTCAGGAATGCTTCTATGTCCCTTATGTGGGGAACTGTGGATCCCTTGTCCCCTATGAGATAATAATTGGATTTATACTCCAACAGAACAGGTACACTTACACTGTCAGAGTCAAATCAGAGTCACAATTATAAGTTTTGTGGTTCGCCAAAATTACTACAATAGGTCTGCAATATGACCTAACGACTACCTCCTACGTATTATCTTTTACGAACTACTAGGAAACAGTTGTATCATAGTAGAATAGAAAAAACTTGCTGTTTATTAAATAAAATACGTATATTGAATAAATTTTACGAATACATAAAATAACATTTAAATGCATTTTTACATAATTTTTAAGGAATAAATTATAAGGTAGGTATTCTAATTTAAGTACATTCTTGGTTGTCTGGAAGAGATCGCTGTTAGCGATAAGACCGCCAATTGTAACACTGTTCAATTTCAAATGTATTTAATGCTGTATATTGTTTGTAATTTTTTGTGTGCAATAAAGTGTTATCTATCTATCTATCATAAAGTAGTTTCACAACTTAACGAATAGAAAGTACTCGCGGCTACTATGCTGATATATTAGTATTAATAGATATATAATAGGTGTGACATGTTCTAGGCTACCATTAGCTACCTTTGTGTGACCTGATTTAAAATATAGCTGATATTAATACTAGATAAAAAAATAACTTAGTTACCGAATGTAATAATTTTGCACGATCATCAAATTATTCATCCCCATCTTACATGTTCGGGAGGTACCTACTACCTACCCTAAATTAATTAATTTTGTCTTGCCCTTATCTGTGCAAAATTACAGCTCTCTAGGACATATAGTTTCTCCGCAAATCCGCGGACGGACAGACGGACAAAGCGAAACTATAAGGCTATAAGGCTTCCTTGTTGACTACGGAAGCCTAAAAAGGGGCGGTACTATCGCTAATAATGATCTCTTTTAGACAACCAAGCAGGGAATGGAAAAAGTAGATAATATATTGTTGTATTTGAGTTAACGAGTTTTTGCAAATCTCCCCAATATCAAAGAATTTGCTAAACAAAATGAGAAATACGTATATTGAAATAGTTTTTTTTTAATGACTGCTAACTGCTAATATACCTACTTATATTTATAAATGAAACCTAACGCGTATTTTAGGGACATTTCTTTCCTGATTAACATTAAAATATGCAAATGTAATTCCTAAAATCGACATTTTGGCTTTAACCTTATCAAAAGAAGGTGAAGGTCATCTTTTTTTGGAATACCAGATGATATAATAAGTTACGATCCTCGTATTATTATAAAAAAAACCTGCATTGATTATAATGGACGGCGTTGCCAAGGCCGGCCCCGAAAGAAGCGGCGTGACGACTTGAGCACGTGGCACGTATCAGAAATCAGAAGGGCATGCGAATGAAGAAGAGGCGGCGCTAGATCGAAAGGAATGGAGGAATGCCCAGCAGTGGGAAAGTAAAGGCTAAATATTATAATAATTTTTATAAAAAAAAAATACAGCATTAGTCCACCAATCTACCAGCATTTTACCACAATAGCCCAGTTATTTTTTCACCATTTCGTACAAGATACTTAGTTCCATACTAACCGGTGATATTAGTTATTGTGCGCATTTTATAGTGCATTCATATCTAATAGTTGCCGGTTACAGCCATTAAAATTTAAATGAAATTGTCAAAAAAGGCCTTTACGCATTGGCTTCGGCTCCACGCACTAAAGGTCCAGGTCGCGAAATGACCTGAGATTTATAAAGAATTGACAAACATATAATTTTAGTACGATAAACTCAAGAGATTTGGTTGGTACATACCTGGCAAAGATGATGTTGATGTTGCTATTGGAGTCGTCCTGCTTGGGCTCAGGCTGCGTGTTGTTGTAGTAGTGTCTGGCATGAGCCACCGCCGCGACGGCGGCGAGGCGCTGTGATCCCATGGCCCAGCCGAGCGGGCTGCGTTGCGCTGCCGCGGTCGCTGCCACGGCACACCACCGGACCCAACGAGCCACCGCACTGTCACACCTTCCTCTGCCACTTGGTTTACTTCACTTGGCACAACCTTTGTATTGGTAACGTCTTGGTATGTGGAGATTTCTCCAGTATTTATCTTCCAGGAGTTGAGGTCCCTTAAGATATCATGTTCGAAGATTCTACGTTGCATTCGCAGCCACGTAGCTGTCACTTGGTTTATTTATGATTGATGGTACGATCTGTGTATTGGTAACGTCTGGGTATGTTGAGATTGGTGATGAACTTTCATTCATATATCATGTTTGTGTTAGTTTCTTCGCAGCGTTCACCCAGCACTTTTTCGAACTTTGGTGATTTTGACGGATAGTCGTTAAATTCTCCGGAGAAACTTGTCTAATATTCGAGGAAAAAGGTCAGCAGGATTACACCTCGCCTTTTATTTTCTTTTCAGTGGCTGAAGTCTTTTCGTCCAGTATATAATGTTATCCACCTCAACGTGCTGATGTCAAACCTTTTACGCCTGAAACAAACAATGGAATGGTTTTGAGTGCCTCCATTAATCATGCAATGGTGTGACAAGGATTGATAAGGTCATAACCTATTACTCTTTGTATTGACAATGGCCTTTGATATACTGAAATACGTTTGCATCTGAAAATAGATTCGTTTGATAAAACTTTTAATCCCGAAGATCCTTCCGTACATCACAGAACTTGGAATTTAATTGTATTTCGGGAGTTAGGGGCATTTCGGAACGTATTTCATTGTCGAAATGTGCGTGATCCTACTGATAACGCCCCAACTGGAAATTGTTCGACGTCCTAAAGAAATACAATAACTCTAATTAAACGGATTCTAACGAATTCCCAAGTTTCGGAGTGAATTAGCATTTCGGTGCTGTTTGTTAATCTAGTTTATCGTTAATTGGAATGTAACAAATGAATATTCAAGTAAACGACGGAAAACCGAAGCGGGGTTTTATGTTGTACAAAGAAGTAACTCTTCTTTATCAAACCTTCCTTGATTAAGCTGAGACGCGTTGATATCTTTTCCACCGATCAGACAAAATATAAAACCGTCCCAGTACAATAGGCCTATAAAACACAATGTACGGTTGACCCCATTTTTGGAAAAAGGAGACATGGTTTTTTAACATGTAACTGGACAAAACTTGTATTGTTTGATATGTGGGGTATTGAAACTCGTGTTTTACGAACCAAAAGGTCACGTTTGGATATGTTGTACTTGTGCATAACTTACCGATTTTTTACTTTTTGTAACTTTAATAAAAGACAAACGTTTGAGCTTTTCTGCTACTACTATAGTTCGTTTTTGCGATCAAATCAAATGCATTTATTTAAATAGAATACAATGGAGCACTTTTGCAATTTACCTACCTGAACATGTTTGCTTCATTGCACCCTATTGGGTAGTCTTTAAATAAAAATACTTTCTAAACATTTAGAAAGTATTTTTATAAGTTATATACGTAGAAAATTAGGCTAACGTTTATGAATGCACATTAGGCAATAAGCATGTTTCAAAGTAAAATATTAAAAAAAATAAAGAAGGTCGTAATTACCTACTTACACCGTACACCACGATAAATTAAACATAATTACTTTTATTTTTGTAATCTTTCCTTTTTTATATTTCCGTAGTCAACAAGGAAGCCTTTTAGTTTCGCATTGTCCGTCCGTCCGTCCGTTTGCGGAGAAACTATAAGCCCTATAACGCTGTAATTCTGCACAGAGGAAGGCAATTATTAGGGTAAGAGAACGGTAACAAAAATATTTTTAAAATAATTAATTTAGGGTATTAATTTGGGGCACTCTACACGTAAGATGTAGATGATTTTTTTATGGCTGATCCCCACATGTGGGATATCGTTGAATAGGTCTTTTAAAATCAAGGACCAGTTGCTAAGAAACTTTTTCGATACCTATAGTCTATAGTCTTCCGTTGGAAGATTCCAGTTTAAAACTTTTTTGAGCGTCCACAAATGAAAAAACATAGTACCTATATAGTTTAAACCATGAACTTTTGTTGTTATGGTAAAAGCCCA
This sequence comes from Hemithea aestivaria, assembly GCA_947507615.1. Taxonomy (NCBI): domain Eukaryota; kingdom Metazoa; phylum Arthropoda; class Insecta; order Lepidoptera; family Geometridae; genus Hemithea; species Hemithea aestivaria. The sequence goes on along the minus strand of OX382339.1, from coordinate 12,366,167 downwards.
ATTTTTCCAAAAGATAAGAGTGGCGACTTCTACAAAACTTCCACCACGACTGAACGAATTCCACAGAGTTAAAATTTTATTTACTAGCTATATACTCGTATATCTAAACATTACACGAGTCTATTATGTAGATTACGAGGGTTAATTACAAAATATGAACCAAAAATAGGACATAATTATCTGGATAATAATCTAGTTTACGTACTCGTATAAAACTAACGTCAGAAAAATATAAAATCGAGGCATAGAATCGAGCCAACGATTTGTCATTCGTCATCACGGTAATTTGTATTGAAGCGAACCAATATGTAGAAAGTTATGGAAGTCCATATCGATTGCTCTATTATTAGCTGTTTATGTTTACGAAGAACTGGCACCTATTTTGTCCTTATATAAAAGGACAGAGTGATTGACTGAAGTATATTAGATACTCAGAAAAGTCATCCTATACAAACTCACATTTTAAAATAACAATCGGATTTTTTTACAAGAATGTAAGGAAAAGGGTTTTTGGTGGGGAAAATTGGACTAAGCCGACTTTCTTATTCTAAATAACAGTTTTGACAACTTTTTAAGCGACGACAGAGATAGTAGCAGACTAACCTTAGAAGGCGGGATAAATGTCCCTGTTTAGTCCTAATGACTATGGATTAGGTATAATGTACAAATAAACAACTATTTTTTTTATGTAATAGGTGACAAACAAGCAGACGGCCCACCTGATGGTAAATGGCTAGTGGCTACCGTCGCCTATGGATACCTGCAATACCAGGGGTACCGCTCGTACGTTGCCTACCTTTCAAGACTCTATTCACTTGCCTTTTGAAGAGTCCCATGTTGAAGCTCAACGGAAACTATAAAAACTTTCCTAAAATTGAAACAAATATAACAGCAGTTGAGTTAAAGTTGGTGGTAGCTGGTAGACATTAGTAACTGACGTGGTCACGAGCCACGAAATAATTAATGAACGCTTTCCTAACCTACCTGTAATTTGGACTCACTCGCAATTCGCAATCAATTTATTATGAAACATAACTACAACTGTTCAACTCTATTTATACAACAACTAAAAATATCTTACCAATATTATAAACGTGAAAGTTTGTAAGAATGTATGGATGTCTGCATGTATGTTTGTTACTCTATCACGCCTAAACGGGTGGACCGATTGAGCTGAAATTTAGACATACATATACCTTAGACTCTAGACTAACACATAGGCACAGTACAGCGGGTAAAACGGTATATTATATTTATTTTAGCGGGTATATTATATTATTTTTTTTGTTTATTTTGAATTTTACAAAGTTCGTGTTTTACGTTAAACTTTAAAACAAAACAAAATTTGAAAGAATAACTAAAATGATAGGATCAAAAAAAACAAACTCTAAGTAGGTATACGCTCTCCTTTCGAAACCAAAATATAACTATCCAAATTCAACTATTAGCATTAGGTCACAAATAAAATAAAGTAGAGTCAACCAACTTCCTTTCTTAAGTAAATTAAAAAGTTTATCTGTGAAATCTCTATACATACTGGAATCAGTATTAAACTATGCACCTACTTATTTTATATATCTATATAGGTTATACCTTTTATATTTTATTGATTTTTACATCATGCATTTAATTAAACTCTTGGCTAATATATTTATTGTTGTTTTAATTACCGATTTGTTACACTTTTAAAACAGGTTTTTTGTTTGTTTTTAATCAGCAGTTTAAATACAGAAATTCAAGTAATAAACAAGAGGATACAAGTAATAAGGACTTACCGAAATTATTTAATTTGAAACTCGTTTTGAACTTATCTTTTAAACTCAATTAAAAACAAAAACCATTAAAATTATCCTTTTAAAGTGAATTTTATCAGAAACAGTCAATAGTACCAAAATAGCGGGATCGTAAACACCTTTAGAATTATTTTCTTTTTAATTTAATATTTCGTTCACTTTCGTAGTTCGCGGGTAACTTCTGATGAAGGGCGGGAAACGTTATCCGCCCTAGACGAGTGCGCACTGAATGACGAGCTCTTGGCTGTTCCGCCCGCCTTACGTTTGCACCAACATTGGCTTGTATCTGCCATGCGCAATATTAACTTAATGTGCATAGAAATTCTATTCAAAACAACATTTTAATTTTTTTATCGTATATAACAACCACAGACGTTTGATATTAGACTAAAAATTGTTATAAAGTTAAATTGTTTTCACGTATAAAACGACATACAAGTTGGATCAAATGTTGGCCGAACTCGGCCCCACGTTGGGCGCCAACTTGGCATTTTCAGTCACTACCTCGACCGTGGTCGCCCCGTCACGCCGCTACACGGTACGTAAAACATTGAATTTTCTAACTCACTTGCCATGCAATTATACACCTTATCTTTATAGTCTTAACATATATTTTTACCACGTGTTCGTTGATCCTTGTTGGCACACGATTTTAAGCTCTATTGTTTAAGTATAAATGCTTTTATCCTGTTGGATTATGTTGACATTTTCGTGTTTGATTTAATTTTAAGGAAAATAGGAGCCGCTATGTGGCGTGACAACACTAGACTTGTGGCATTTAGAAATGTCATTCCAGATTGTGGGGAGTGGGTTTCCGATTTCCGGATATCAATGATTTAATACGGGTACGGGTCGATCCTTTTAACAGTTAGCTTATCTGGGTTATTTTGAATCTCGTATTATTAACATTTCAGTGGCTTGTGGTGTTCTTTAAACCTAATGTTTTGTGGACGCCTTTTATAATGATGTGTTGTCATAATTTTACTGCGATACTAGTGACATCATTTATGACTCTGAAACGGGTTTAACCCTGACTTTTAATAGGCGTGAGATTCACCGATGAAGACATAAACTCTTAACGTTTTTGATCTTTTCGACAAAGGGCGAATTAGTCGCGAATAAAATTTATTCGCAATCAGGATGCCTTACCATCACGCACCTGATTTAGTCATCTTGTGAAAAAGAGTAAACTCGCGAGAATTAAATCAGGAAGGATACTGTTATACTTCTGTGTTTATCCCCTAAATGTAATAACATAAAGGCGCTGTACTGTATGTAGCCTATGTGTGATTCCAGGATCTAAGCTATCTCTATACCAAATTTTAGCTCAATCGGTCTACCCGTTTTAGGCGTGAAGAAGTAATAAACATACACACTCCCATACTTACAAACTTTCGCCTTTATAACATTAGTGTGACTATAATGCGATATTTTGATACTGGCATAGAGTACGGATATTTTTTTTTTTTTTTATGTGATGAAGTAGAAGACGAGCAAGACGCTCTCCTGATGTTAAGAGATAACGGCTGCCCATAATCAGTACAGTGTTACCTAGGATTTCACAATTATGTGAAATTCTAGGAGCACTGCACCAACGCTTCTTACTCAAGAGTCATGAGATGTTAAGACTCTTTAGCCCAGTAATTTCACTAGCTACAGTGCCCTCCTACCGGAGCACAGTGATATTTGCACATTACTGCTCAGGCGGTAGAATAACTGGCACTGTTGGGGTACCCACCTAGACGACCTCCTGCAAAGGAAGTCTACCCCCGGTAGAGATAAATACGTATTCACTATCCATTGTCCTCTCAAGTACCCAGGATAATAGAGCAAAGTTCAAAACCTTGTAATAGTTGTTTCAGCACTGTTTTTACAGTGAAACTTCAAAAACTTTAACACTAGCCGGCTAAAGTTTAAGATTCGCTTTTTATGCTGTGCAGATGTGCTGCGAACTACGAAACTGGCCTTTGCGGATTTGCAGTAAAAACTTTTTGTTAAAGTTGTCATCTGTCAAATTAGCATATTAAAGCGTAGAAAAAAACTATAGCTAGCTAGATTGCACACTTGGGATTAACAATACAATTATTTATTTTAATTAGCGTTGTGTTAATTGCCACACACTTTTGTTTTTAAAAAAATTGTAACAGCCCATCTCTTTACAACTAGAATAAATTGAAAATTTTAGTAAAATAATTAAAAGATATGACTTGACTCGACAAATTGTGTATTAATATACCTAGTCAGGTCATAAATTCTGTCACATGTTTAATATAAAATTATTGGAACAAGTTTATTTATTATGTAACCATTTATATACCAAAATGAACTTAACAAAACATAGATTCTTATGACAATAAAGTTTATTCAAAATGACCTCCGTGATTTTGAATACAGGCCTTCAATCTGCGCGGCCAGTCGTCTATCGCAGCACGAACGAGGTCCATGTCAATATCGGCTGCTGCCTTAATCAAGGATGTCTTGAGTGACTCCAAATTGGGATGAGGCTTTGAGCACGCCTTTTCCTCCAAGTGTTGCCATATCTTGTAATCTAACGGACTCAAATCTGGACTGGAGGAGGGCCAGTCTTCGTGCCGGATGAAGTCGATTTCACGCGCCGCCAGCCAGTCTTGTGTGCTCTTCGCTCTATGAGCTGGCGCCGAATCTTGTTGGAATACCCAGTGCCTGTTATTGAACATGGTATGAGAAACAGGTTCCACAAGGTTCGTCAGGACTGTATTTTGATACACAACTGCATTCGTTTTTACACCTTTCTCACAAAAATGTACCTCTGTTAAGCCGCAATAAGAAACTCCCAACCATACCATGAGCGAGGATGGAAAATGACCTCGTTGGACACGCGGAATACGGTTGCTCGCTTCTTCACTACTGTGTGCGTACACCTTATCATTTTGTTTGTTGTAGCTCTCTTCTACGGTAAAAATTTTTTCATCCGAAAAAAGAATTTCTCGATATTTTTTTCTCGCGTACCGCTTCAACAAAGCGCGGCATCTCTTCAGTCTCAGGTCCATTAGACGAGCATTTAAACGATGTCCTGTTTTTCTTCGATATGCCCGAAGCCCTAAGTCTTCATTTAACACCCTTTTCACCGTGGTTCTGCTTAACCCCATCTGAAGGGCCAACTGTTTCTGCTTACGTTTGGGATTTCTTTGAATTCGCGCCTTCACAGCTTTTATCACTGCTGGAGTCCTAACAGACCGAGGGCGACCACTTCTTGACCTGTCACTTTGTTGCCTACACTAGAGTCTTCATTGTATCGTTTGATGGTACGATAAACGAATCTTTTGGTTATATTCAAATTTTCAGTATGTCAAAAATTTGAATTGGCGCGTAACCGCAACGATGCAACGCAATAACTGCAACACGGTCTTCTTTAAGCGTCCACTCCATATTTAAAAATGAGTAAAATTCTAAAAAGTATACATTTTTATTTTCATGAACAATTCGAAATTCGAATTCAATAAACTTTTTCCAGTCTCAACGACATCATTCGCCGGGCTTTTACCAGCGCCAATGTAGCAGCCATTCTCGAACCGAATGGTCTGATGCGTGACGATGGTAAAAGACCTGACGGTATGACTTTGATTCCCTGGAAGTTAGGTCGGCCGTTAGTGTGGGACGCGACTTGCGTTGATACACTGGCGCCCTCACATCTTCCAGGGACTCAAATTGCGGCTGGTGCGGCGGCAGTTTCTGCTGAGCGGCTCAAGCGGCGTAAATATGCTAACCTCGATAGCGGTTACATTTTTGAGCCGTTTGGGGTAGAGACTTTGGGTCCTTGGGGTCCGGGAGCTCACCGCATTTTCCAAAATTTATCTGAGCGCTTGGTCGAGGCGACGTGTGACCAAAATGCTGGGGTATATTTGGCCCAACGTATAAGTATTGCCATTCAACGTGGCAATGCTGCCAGCATTCTGGGCACTCTGCCAACTGACAGTGGTTTGGAGCACTTGGATTTTCTGTAGATCGGCTTGCGGCCGATCTGTGGTTAATAAAAGTGTTCTTTACTGCTGTAGTAGCTGTAGTATTGTTAGTTTGTTTTTCTCAATAAAGGCATTTGCCACTAAAAATAAACTTTTTTGTGGCCAGCATTCTAAAAGAAAAGTTTTTACTGTGTGACAATACTTATGACCTGACTAGGTATTATGTACGTATAAATACTAAGAGTTTTTCCCCGGAAAACTAATAAAAAACATCAACTTTCTATACGTATTTAGAAATTCAGAAAACCAAATATAGCCAAAACTTGTGTACGAGTACCACGTACATTTTCATGAAACAGCACTTGAAAACAATAGCAACACTGACCGAAGGCGTAATTATTTTATATTGCAACACTGGTAGCCAACTGCCAACGCCTCTAATGGTTTTGGCAGATCTTAGTTACACGCATGTCACTGATTGCCAGTACAGTGGTTATTACACTGCCTCATTCGGTATGATTTATTTGCTCATTTGGTGCTTCGTGCTTAGATTTCGCTAAGATTTGGCTTGAACCTGCATTAAATATGAACCTTATTATGTTCTGGAGGAATGTAATAAACGTGCAGCATTCTTATGACAAAAAAAAGTTTAATGACAGATAAATCAGTATGGCGTTTACGCATTACTTACTTAATATTATAATGTAAAAAAAATGTGTATAACGTTCTGTCTTTTGTTAAACGTATTTAAGAAATAATAAAATACTCACTGGCCATAAAATTAAGCAATCATAGATTTAACTGCGCTTTTGAAAGATGCATAAACCATGCAGCGTAATAAAAAATCTATATTTGACGCTTATCGACGCTAAATTCAAAATGGCGGCTTTTTTGCTACGTCCTCGCACTGGCCACCCTTAAACTAATTAAATAGTCACTGACTATCAAAGTAACCTATTTTAACACAACAAAATAACGGTTTCACATATAAAACGCTTCATAAAGGTAAAGGGAGAGTGCTTACATTTGCAAAAGGTACATCAATTCAAAGGCCATTTCATTATCTCTCACAGATTGGGGCAATAGCAGATTTATGTGCTGCCATCTGGTGCCGTTGTATCGTAATGACAGGATACATTATGAAGGACAGGGTTAGAATGTACACTAGGATTTAGATAAAAGTCTACTATACCTTGTACTATTTGGTACGAGTTATGTGGCAGTGCCAAAGAACTTGGTCTCGGAACGGAAAATTTTGATACATTTTGTATGAACTAGTTTTAAGGACAATTTCTGTGTTTAGAGCTTCTCTAGTCACTTGTGACCTCAAGATTTCTGTAACCCCGTGTCCGATTTTTAAAAACGGAAGCCTAAAATTGGTATCCCCAAAAAAAGCCACTGAAACGTAGATATTTTTCAAAAAATCGCCTGAAATTTTATTTTATGATTATATTGAGAAATTTTGCAAGTTAGATTCAAAAGATTCATAATATCCGTAAAACTAAATGTTGCGGCTAGAACCCAAAATGCTTCTACACCTAGATTTAGCCGGCTAAATGTATTGCCGATCACTGTTGGGGTTAATGTTAGGTGTAAACAAAATGTTTGTAAGAAAAAAAAATGTTTTTATTACGAAGTTGGGGCACATCTGTAGCCGCGGATGAGTGCTTCGGCGTACCCGCTGCCCCGGCATTATGGCGTCCCGCAGGAACACCCCCAGGTTTTTAGTGGGTATCCCCGCCGCTCCCATATTTGGCGGGGGAGTCCCACATACCACCCCGCGCCCCCCCGGCGTGGGGTGATGATGCGTAACGCATTTTTCCTGGGATAAAAAAAGATCTGTGGGTTAGGTTCAACATAATGGCAAATTAATATCTAAAATATCAACCTAATATACATATGTAGTAAGAGAGGTCCATTAATGCCTTTTTAGAGTTAGTTGAACTTATCAAAGTAACATGTGAACTTAATTAACAGATGGTATATTATTTACAGTTTTACACGTATTTGCACTTGTAATTTACAAGCTCATTATATTGTATGTGAATGTTTAACACATCGACGCTAATATTATTGGATAGTAACTTTAGTAACCACTGACCGCAAGGTAAACGCACTCGTTTGCCACATACTAATTTATGTAAGTAACAATTTATGTAAGTATGTATGCATTAGTAACAAGTATATCAACTGGACCTTTTTTTTTTTTTTTTTGGTTACCCAGAAGAATCTGCCAACAGATACCAGCCCTGCGGGGACAAAGTGGTTATGTGAGGTTGGGAAGTCCCTGAAGGGGATAATTCGTCCCGACTCACTAAACTTCTGGGGTGTTCCTCGATCGCCCCGGAAAGTGCGGACTACGGGATCGAAACGCACCGCGGCCCGCCGGCGAGTGTCCGCTGATGGACCTACCACTACTGTGTATGTGGAGCTTTCCGAGGGGGTATTAGCCCGTCGGAAAACCCCACATGTGTCGCCTCCGAAACACGGTGGAGGCGCTCACCTCTCGAGGCCAGACTGTGCAGATGACAGAACTCCCCGTCTGCCATCTACAGACCTCCTACATACTCACGAGTACACTTCCTCTAAATCTGTTGGAGGAAGGCGCGCCGGCGGCGACCAGGTCGTCGTCGACGCATTGGAAGCGACGCTGGGTCGACTTCCCGCTCCCTCTCCGCAGCCTCCTTGGCGGTCATGATCTCCTCCGCGAATATCAACTGGACCTAAACTAAACCCTGCCTACTTTTGATCGTTTAATTAGGTGGCACAAGTTTTAATTTATTCTTCGCGGATATTATTTCCATTATAATTAATTAAACAAAAGAGTTGCAAGTTTTTTTATTAATTTAACATTTTTTATATGCTTAAATTATGTGGTTTATAAAAAGAATAATGGTTAACATAACTAAAAAAACAGAAAAGCTGAGCTAAGCTGCCGCTGCCTGGCTGTCTGGATTAGTAAAAAAATCAAAATCAAAATGCATTTTAAGAAACCCTTTCATTTTGTCAGTTCAAACTTTCTAACTTATCAATAAATTTAAAATTATGTTTCTACAAAGTTCTTTAGAAGGCCTATAACATATTGTGACTATAATATTATATATTCAACTCTATTTGACATTTAAAGCGCGAAGGTCTAAGAGGTCCCTCCCACGCCACGGATGCGTCGGCCCTCGAAGCCTTCATGTGCGTAATCTAATTCCTTATGGGACTTCCCGTCATTGACATTTGCATCATATTATGATAACATCAGTAACCATTTATCGAAGATAATGAGACAATATTATGTTCTTGAAATAGTTTTATTTTTAAAGGAAATAATTTATCTACTTGAAATGGGATATTTATCGTACTTTACTTATTCTTCTTATTCTACTTCATGCTAATATATATACGTGAAAATTTGTAAGAATGTATGGATGTCTAGATATATATTTGTTCTTCTTTCAAGCCTAAACGGGTGGACTGGTTAAGCTGAAATTTCGTTTAGAGGTAGCTTAGACCCTGGAATAACATATAGGCTACTGTAAAGTGAGAACAAACCGCTGGGCGCAGCTAGTAAATCATAAATTACCTCAACTTCAAAGTTGTCATTTTGTATTAGAACTTCATTTTTCAGTTATGCTTGTATTTAATTAGGTGTGCGAGATGTACTTATCACACTTCACACTAAAACAAAGGCGAAAGGTTGTGTGTATGTTTGTTACTTCTTCACGCCTAAACGGGTGGACCGATTGAGCTGAGATTTGGTATGGAGATAGCTTAAACCCTGGAATAACACATAGGCTACATGACAGCGGGTAAAACCGCTGGGCGCAGCTAGTATTATAATAATTTTAAAAATGTTAATATGATTATTTCGGACAGAGGCAATAAAATAATTACGTAAAATATAATAAAATTATATAATAACGATAACGTTAAAAAGACGAAATCACACTTCAAGCTAATATTATAAAGGCTAAAAAGTTATGTGTAGTTATGTTTACGTACCTATTCAGACTTCACGCCTTTAACGGTGAATTGATTTGGATGAAATTGGCATAAATCGAATTAAAGTGCATTTATTGAAATAGGCTACAATTGTAGCACTTAAAATAAAATTGCAAAAGTCAATTTTACAGTTATTAACTATGTAAATATACCGACTAAACTCACGGATATAAAAGTCGAAACTAGGATCGACCCTGGGTTTAGACCTAGTTTCGACTTTTATATCCGTGAGTTTAGTCGGTATATATATACATAGTTAATATGGATAACGCTCGCGTTAGTTTTCAAAATAGTATAATTTTACAGTTATTATTGAGTTATACTTATTTTAAGACTCTAACCCTCCCGTTCGGAAAGCACCTCTATGAGAAGAACGAGCAAGAAACTGAAAATTTGTTTACAATGTTTATCTTGTTCACAAAATTTATTGTTTAAGTGGCTCCAGCTGGTTTGTCATGCAGAAGTTTCCAGGCATCTTTCTTTTCTATATATTGGCTATCTCTAGCTTTCTTTAGTATTATATCTTATAATTTATGCGGCTTTTTAATTTATCTTCAGTGAGCCCTGTTGGACAGGGTTGAGTGGCATAACATGAAGGAGGCCTATGCCCAGCAGTGGGATGTAAGGGCTGTGGATGATGATAATGAGCCCTGTTATCTCCTTAGGGATTTTATTATAAAGTACAAACTTGTACATAATGAATGAAACAGCTTGTCATTAATAAAATCATATTTAAATAGGTACTTAATTTATATCCATATTACATGTCGTTGACTTCATATGCAGGAGCACCGATATAAAGTCCGCGCAGGGAATTAGATTTCTAATTTTCCAATGGCCACTGATATTATCACTTAATTGGTTAATTAAATCGATCCCAATCATGCGATCAGAACGTTAATTGTCAATCGATATGTAGATAAAGATGTATTATAGCTTGATCGTGTAGTCTAACATTTCATGTTCGTCACTGGGAGATGGGAAATCTATATCTACTGAAGCTGAATGGATAAGAAATTAAAATAAACTTAATTGTTTAACAAGTGATATTTTAAAAAACTTTTTAAAAACAAGCTTTAATTATTATTATCGTCTTGTATCATAAAGTACTCGTCAAGACGAATCAAATGAGCCCAAACTCGATAGGGTTGCGTTGTTTTATGACGGAGTTCCTATGGCCACCTTCTAGCTCCATCATCAGATCAGCTTGATGTCATAAAAATATTGCATTGTCATCCGATTTACACACGCATGCAAATTTTCAGCTCAATTGGGAACCGGGAAGTGGGTCAAATTAAACTTGCAAGATTTGATTACAGACAGACAGACAGACAGACAACAGACAGGTGAAAGTAATATAAAGCTTGTAAAAAGAAATATCTTTAAAGCGGTAGAGGCCTAGAGGTTAAGATTATATAAGCTGGAGCTAGTGGGCAAAGGCTTTTTTAAAATCTATTATTATTCTAAGAAAATACGGTATAGAGCATAGAGTATGGTGCCGTCACAAGGAAGTTTTAAAAGGAAATTGATCATTAAATCAATATTTTATACGAAAAATCGATCTTCCTTCGATGGGAAGTTAACCATTCATCTACGAGTATTTCTAACAACTTGTAAAACAAAATGGCTTTTCCCTCTACTCTCTACATAGAAAGTGATCGGGAATGGGTAACAATTTGCGGTGCGTGACCAAGAAGGTTATATACAATGGAGTTTGCAACGTCAACACCATAACTGAAGTAAGAAAAATGACGTCACGGTTGTTTGCCATCTCACTTCATACTGAATACGTAGATTGACGATAGTATTTTGTTTTTAATTTGAATGAGGTAAGTGAGATGGCAGACAACCCTGACGTCATTTTTCTTGCTTCAATGACCGTAGCATGACTTATGAGATCCCGACGAAACTACAAGAGTAGAACTGTCATCCCATACATTGTACTTTTGTGAATGTATGGGATGACTGTTGACTTGACAGCAAGACAAATCTACGCTGCGTCTGTTGTGCTTTGCGGGCAGTTTGGTGTTCACGCTGTAAAATCCAATTGAGTGTAATTCTTGGGAATGGAAAACAATTTGCGGTGCGTGACAAAGGTTCAACGTCGCGTCGGACGCTTGTTCGACAGCTGTCTAATTATTGGCTTGTAAGATTGCACACGTCGGGGGATCGTTGGGACTGTCACCCCACCATAGCTAATGTTTACTGTTTAATATTTGACTCGCTGATGACTTCTGGGGTCTTGTAGATACATAGAGACAGAATAATTACTAAATATATCCACGATGGGGATGTCAACCATTTCTTTTAAGAATAAGATAAAAAAATTGCCACACAAAAAAGAAACAATAATGACAAAAAGTACAATTATTACATTAAAAAAATACATCGTAGGCAAAAGGAGCAGACTCAGCTGGTAACCATATTAACACGGTTGCTGATTTTCAGTCTGCCCCCTACGTTCGAACTTAGATGTTAGTCGAATTAGGGTACCGTTCACGTTTTATCTATTACATTATATTAACAGAATTGGACACTTTTTTTTTCATTTAATTTAATAAAAAACGAGTGTGAATAGTTTTTCATTTCATACAAATTCAATACAAAGTACAAAGGCGTGAGCTGTCTCTCCTGAAACCTTTTATATAAAAGGAAATCCTAAATGACTCACTGATATATCAACGCACACGTAACGGATAAATTAGGAATAAAAATAGATTTTATGACGTAGACGTCTGCTAAGATTTTCTTTATAATATATTTTCCTGTTGTACTAATATTTGACTCGAAAACGTCCTTCAGGGCCCTATTAAATAGAAAGATACAGAATAATGACTTTCTAGCACGCAACAGGTGCGGTCTGCCTCCTAAAATCATATTTCATGGACGTTGAATAGACAGCAATCTCATTTGCTTGTTATAGGTATTATAATAATACTCCTAATATTCCTCCTTGTGTCGTATTCCCCATTACTGGGGGTCGTGACCCCTCCTTTGTAGGATTCGATCTCTGATGATGGAGCGCCACCTGGGTCGGTTAGATGCGATTTTCATGGCCTCGTGAACAGGAGCTTCAAGGGTGGTGCGGATCTGGTCTGACCAACGCATCGGGCTACGCCCTGGGGACCTCTTTCCTTCGATTTTGCCGGTGACAATGAGCTTCTCTAGATTTCCATCCCCCTTCCGAGCTATATGGCCGAAGTACTCGAGAATCCTCTGAAGACAGATTGTCGACAGCCTTGTCTTCTTATAAAAGTATATATATAAAAATTTCTATGTGGTTTGTGTGTTTGTTGCTCTTTCATGCAAAATACACTAACTGATTGCGATGAAACTCTGTAAATAGTAAATTGGTAGATGAAACCTCTATGAATGACGAAAGTAACAAGGCAATAAACGTTACTTCTATAACCTACATGAGGTTACTTTTATCATATCTATAGAAAAATCTACGCAATGGAAATACTTTCAGTAAATTGTCCAGTTCCGAGTAGATATATTGAAATTTCATATCGCTTCCGATGCAACAAGCAGCAGCAACCATATCCATTAGGACACAATAACTGAAAATTTTCTAGTGACGACTTTCTGTACATTTTTTATTTGAGCCTGTAGTGAGTAGTGACGTAATTTAGGACGTGACGTACATAGTAGGTACTTGTTAATCGGTTTCTAATTTCGTAACTAATTGGGAGGACATTTTTCAGTTTTCTTTGTTCATTTGTTTTCAACAGTCTTTTGTTTTAACTTAAAACTTTGATGTTTATATAATATATACGCTAAATAACATACCTTATGACGAGGTCAGTTTCTACACAGTAAGCCAGTTTCAAGGGGCTGGTTAGCCCTCCGATGTATCTATTAACACGTCCTATCTACAATATGTGTTCGTATACCTCTAAATTGACGAGGCAGCTGGGTCTGACCGCGGACGAGTGCTTCGGCGTACCCGCTGCACTGGCATTATGACGTTCCGCAGGAACACCGCCAAGTTTTTGTTGGGTATCCCCGCCGCGCCCACTTTCGACGAAGGACTCTTACCGCCCTGTGCGCATTTTAGCGCATTTTTCTGGGTTAAAAAAGAGGAATAGCATCTGGGACAATAGAAAAGGTCATCTGTCGATTGAATAGCTCCACAGTCACACTTACGGAGAAACCCCACCATACTCGATTTTTTTAAATCTTCCAACACCAGTGCGGAGATTTTTTAAAGACATCCAGACTGGCTAGGAAAGACGTCGCCGGTGGAAGTTTCTCTACTGGAAAGATGTATAAAGGTACTCGTATATTTTATGATAGTAAAAAGTTATTGGGTATTTCAAGTCCTGCTTCTATTTTTAATATAAGGAAAAGCTAAAGGAGAGTAAATGTAATATGCATCCTAGTTCCTTTTAATATTTCCAGATTAAAAATAGACAGCGATCTTTGCATGCGTTCATGGAGTATCTAGGGAGCTATCGGAAAAGTAAGATAACCATTAACTGATTATTATAATATTAAAATTGTATCACACAAGTGAATTAAATCAAAAATTTAAAATCCCCCAACGCGATACCTAATTCACCATTTTGTGGTGGCGGACATCTTGGATTTTAAATTTTATATAGTGGGCTGTATTCTACTAGTTAAGCCCTTTCATTTGATACCCATATTGAGGGGGTCGTGGAAGAAAAAAATAATCCGCCATTTTGTAACGGCGGCCATCTTGGACCGATTACCACCAAACATGGCTAACAACACTCTCGACTAACTGTAATTTCAAACAAAAAAAACTAAATCAAAATCCGTTCAAAAGTTCGGGAGCTACGATGCCACAGACAGACACACCCACAGACCGACAGACAGACAGACACGTCAAACTTATAACACCCCGTCGTTTTTGCGTCGGGGGTTAATAATAAAATGCACAAAAAGAAATTGTAACAAAGATACATGTGGACTTACATAACTTTAAATATCTCCAAACACATTTTTTGTAGGTACGCATACTCATAGTGATAATTCTCTTTGTCTATTAGAAATATTACAAACATACGAGTATACTTAATCATATTCTATTTTCGAAAATAACTTATACTACGTCAATACGTGTTAATGTGACGTCATGAATATTGACCAGAAGACAGGTGGTGTTTCCCTGGAGAGTCCTGCCAAGCGCTCGTGTCAAGGCAGCTAGCCGTCAACTAGCGCATCAAATAATCATGCCAACTCTTCCAGCTCCTGATGGCCTGGTACTTTTATAGCTAAACGTGACGAAATATAACGGATGTGTGTCTGTCGATAAGGGGTTCCGTTGAAGATAAGTGTCATTTGAAATATTTAGCTTTATTTTAGTATTAAATTCACGACTAGGATAAGTTCATATTTCCCATAAACGTTTGGTTATATTGAGCGATGTATACGAGTTGGTGCACTTTGCACTTTTATCTACGCTTACTTAGCATAAGTATGTGATTGGAAACGCTATGAACTCCTGGTCCTGGTACCCAAGCATGTAGGACTAACATGACTACAAAATAATTGTCATCCCATACACGGTTAGGGATACAATGATATAATATAACATTTATTGTGTAGTCTTTCTTTGTTGTATTCTATGAGAATATGTATAAAATCTGTAAAATTCGTTCCAATCCGGTGAACATCTGCGTTAGTTTAGTTTGTTTAGGCATAACACCATGTGAACTAGGTCTTAAATTGTATTGCAGTACCTTGAGTTATATTTAAAACTGTGTCCAAATGCGACATCGACCTAAATACATGTAAATAACTAGGTACACTCGTCAACGGTTGGTTGGCTCTTGGCACGAGAAACTTAACCTCTGCATACTTCATGTTCGCCTGGTACCGCCGACAAAACCTTCAAGATTCTATTATGCGATAGGTAAGAAAGGGTTAACCGTATTCATTGGGTTTTAAATTTTTATTACTCTTTCCTGAAGCTATTAAAATAGTTCAGTGAATTTTTTACAAGTCATATTCAAAAGAAGCTTTCAGTCGTCGAGGTTTGCTCGAACAGAGCTAAATTATGAAAAACGTTGTTAAAAAATAAACTCTGTAAATTTTCTTTGTAGACAAAATATAGCCCAATTAACTCATTAAAAATATCTTCACTGAATTATTACAAAATCTTAATAAGTACTAAATAATTGTGCAACTTTAGCAGAAATTGAATCAGCCTCTAACAAACCTGTGTGGTGCTTGAAGTTCCTTATTACATTTGCATTAGGGCTTATATTTCATAATTTTAATGGGACATGGGAACTGGCAGATTTCCGACCACCGACGGTGATGCGACCCTACATTTTAAATGCAGTATGGACTTTTTACTTAATAATTAATATCAAACCAGCCCATTTAGTTTTTGGCTCTCGCATCGTTCACTGTCGTTGTGAAAAAGCAAACGATAGGTACCTGACATCCTTATTTGTTCCTGGTCTGGGTGGCTGTATCTATTATAATTTATTATGTTTTTACAAAGGAAAAGTATTATAATATTAATTAACATAAGCATTAAGTTGCTTAGTTTGGGGTTAAATGGAACTGTGGTAATGTCCTGCAGTACATATTTAAGTATTATAGCTTTGATTTTCCTCTGCACTGTCCGTCATTGTTTTTATATAGACTGTTCTACACAAAATAAAATATTAAACAGATGATTAATAATAATTTTACGCCACCTTAACATTTTAATCAGTAAAATCCATACTGTTATTAGATTACAAGCGCGGTAATAGTTTCCCACAGTCTACCATCAAATATGCAAGTTCGTAGATTCGGCCCAACCACTTATAGCAATTGCAAACGTTGGAGGGTCACTACTTGGTGTAGAGGCAGTACATTACCGCTGGCACTGCATGTTTGCCATATTTTATTCTATATGATCGTCAAATGTAGACTTTTCATTTCATGGTTTGACTGTCTACTTTTGTAGTATGAAATGGATTGGGTAATTGTGAAAGGTTTTATTTTTGTCGTATTGAAGGTAACCGGACCATAGCATGGGCGTAACGTCTACTTATTTTACCTTTTAAGGTTACCCACAACATGAAAAAGAATTCCGTTCTTTCGTGTTTAAACTCTAACATAATCTTCTAACTTTTTAACCACATTGGTGTAAAAAATAGAGGTATAACTTAAGAGCTTTTCGTGTTCCGGCACATTATCCAAGTAAGCATTTATTTTGCTGCAGAAGAGTGGTTCGGTGTTCCTCGTAGTCCCATCATCAACAATAATGCTACAAATAAATACCCCCAGGTTTTAGTGGGTACACCTCAGTGTGATCTTTCTCCAACGGGGGAGTCGTACATAACACCCATCGGCTTAGATGATGGCCAGTGACGATGATGATATTTAACACTGACATTTCGGAGGAAGACGGAGGACCGAGTTGAGTGGCGTGCCATGGGGGAGGCCTATGTCCAGCAGTGGACGAACGTGGGCTGATGATGATGATGACATAGTGACATTACTTTGATAACATGAATTGTCTTTGTTTCTCAAACTATGATAGGTTTATGTATCAGATACTACTTCATACTACGTCAATGGATAACCTAGATAACAAAATACCGTCCCATAGCTATTGAAAAATGCCTTGGCAGAGTTTTATAAAAACATGAAAGGGAATATTCTAATCAAATACCACCTCGTCTCATAGAAAAGTATCGGTTACGTTAATATCATGAAATCCTAGGTCTGCAGTGATCGCGCGGCGGAATATTTCCTTGAATTTACGGCGAATGGTGGGTTTTATATGATTTCTTGAGAGAGGGCAATTAGCCTGCACAGGAGGGTAATTACAAGCCCTTGCAACCCTCCACGGGGCCTTTGTACCGTGGAATACAAACTAGAGAGAACACTATGATCGATTTAAATTTAATTATGCATTCCTGAGTGTTAAAAGTTATGTACCTTTGTGAACTTTTGGTACTACTACACAGTAGAATAATATCTACTTATATGCTATATCAGTTTACCTGCAATATAGGATTTATTTTTTCTCGTCAACTCTATCACAGGAGTCAGGCGCCGTACGTTTAGTGTGGATTGAACGTGGATTGAATTAGTTTCTAGCATCCTTAAAATAAAACCTAAATTTGAATTGTTGGTTGCGGCCCGTTCGAGCGGGTTAATTAAGTATTTATTTTTGTTATGTCATAAATAAACTTACATAGAAGTGTCAACTTTATACTCGTTAACTCGTGTTCATAAATTAAATAAGTATCACCTAAAAGTTAAAAATCACAAAGTTCTTAACGGAAAGTCCGACCTTCTAGCTTTCTTAATTCCACGGCATGAAGACTTCACAGAGTCGCGCTATGCTCGAGACATTTTATAAAATGTAAAAGAAGTCTTAAAGGGAATGTAAGATCTAATATCCTGTCGAGTTACATCAACATTTTTCATATCTAGAGTTCTACTTTTAAATTGCATCTGTCAGATGAACGCGATGTTCGTGACGTCTTATGAAACTATGTGCAGTTTAAGAGTGGTCAAACTCCATAACTTAGCAGAGACAGATTAATTTGTAGAGAATTAAGTTAAAGCTGTCCAAATTAAAGTTTTTTTGGTAAATAGCGAAATAATGGGTAATCAAAAAACTGGCTCTTACCTTGGCAATGGCTTAACCAATTTTTATGAAATGTTTGTGTTATAATCTGAGAATAAGATCATAAGTAGTAAAATATACTTTCAATAATAAATTATAGTCGCAGTTCAAGTTGCGCCAATCAGCTAGCAGAACTTATAATTTCATTGCCTAAGTAAAATCTACGTCACATAGATGAAAATGCTACTGCAGATATAAACAGTACAAGTTTTATTAGATCGAGTGCAATTATTTCTGGAAAACTAAATTTATACAGCGATGTAAGCTAACGTAACTAGTAGATACTTGTGAGACCGAGGCCTTCCGTGTAGGCTAGAAATAACTTGACTATCTGAGACCGGACTGAAATAGGCCATACAGTAATATATGTACAGTTTTATCGATAATAATAAAGTAGAGAAAGATTTTCCTGTAAAGCTACTTGAGAATTCTTCCTAGATATTCGCAAAAAAATCCAAATTGTACCTATCGTTAAGCACTGTTTTACTAAAGTGAAATATGAAATATCTCTACATAAGTACTTTTAAGAACATAAAAATGAGTTAATAAATAAATTTTAAATTGGCGATCATACTTCTAGACATAATTTAGCAGAATTGTTAATATACAGTTTTACAGTTAGGTATGTTAAATTCCTGATCTGTCCCATCTGTTCTGATATGTCCGTATAAATTTTTTGTCCCATTTCTGTTCTCTCAAGGGGAAAGATCAGGGAGACAGGTAGGACTACTCTAAATTTTAGGGGATGTCGAATAACCTACATTAAAATAATTACAATGGACCATTCTATCGCCTTACATTGCGTCGTTCAAGCAACACAAAAACTCAAACAAAGTCAAAATGAATTCACAATAACGTGAGAAAACTAGAGTACAAAACTTCACAATACATAGTACCTACCTACAGCCTAGGTTCTAGAGTGAAGTGACCTAAAAGCGAGAGCGTCTAGGCGCCTTTTAACTTACTTTAGAAATAGACACCTCCGTCTTCAGTCTAGTAAAACGAAAGCCGATGGGACTTCAGCTCGCTTTTGTTTTGTTTACTTTTCAACGCGGATTAAAAATGGAGATAGTGATTCATTTGTTCGATGGATATTTGCGGAGTTATAGTAATAATAAATGTACATCTACACAATAATAAATATAGAGATTGATCGACTAATCGGCGTTGTTTTTTTAAAATAAAGTTTCTACCTATCCTGTTATCGTTTATCACCCCTTATTGTTGCTTATATTGACCTATTCGGTTTTTGTCCCTGGATTTTTTCATTGTCGTCATCAGACCGTAAATTAAAGTTTATAATACTTATCGTGAATGATGGTTTTTACAACCTAAGTTTATTTTGTGGTTAGGTTTTACAACTTTTGTTTTTTTTTTATTTTTTCTATTTCATAAGTAAACACTGACGCTATGTTCTCAGTATGTAATGAACAGGTGTGTAATGTAGTTATTGTGTTTTGTCGTCAGATGCAGTTCCGCTGGTGAGGAGCATGTCTCGGTGGGGCGAGGCGCTGTCGCTGCCGGCGTCGCGGCTCGGGCGCATGCGGCGCGCACTCGTCGCCCTCGCCGCGCTCGCCTGCACCGCCGCCGCCGTGCTCTACTGGCGCCAGCAGGTCGACGACACCGCGCACCGCCCGCTGCACTCCATGCTCTCGTACGTACACATGCACATACACTACTATAACATCATCCACGATCTCTGTCTTCACATAATTGACATCCGCAGTGGCGGCGTGCCTCAGTGGTCGTGGATCTGCCGCAACGAGCGATGCGAGCGCGTGCCGTCGGCGGAGACGAGCGTGCTGCAGTCGCTGCAGACGTGCAACATGCTGTGCGCCTCCACGCAGCTGTGGCCGCAACCCACCGGGCCCGTGTCGCTCGCCACCGCCGCCGTGCCCGTGCGCGCCGACGCCTTCCGCATGCAGGTGCTCGCCTCGCCCTCCGCCGCCGTCTCCGAGCACCTCGACCGCGCCTTCGCGCTTTTCCGCGAGGACCTGCGTGCGCTGGAGCGCGGCGCGGCGGGCGGCGTGCGCGGCGCCGACCTGGGCGCGCCGCGGGACGTGCTCGTGCGCGTCGCCGTCAACGGGTCCGCCGACCCGCGCATGCGCCTCGACACCGACGAGAGCTACCGGCTGGCGCTGCGGCCCTCCGGCGGCAGCCTCGTGGCCGACGTGACGGCGCGCTCGTTCTGCGGCGCGCGGCACGCGCTCGAGACGCTGTCGCAGCTGACGTGGTTGGACCCGTACGCGGGCTCGCTGCTGGCGCTGCAGGCGGCCACGGTGGCGGACGCGCCGCGCTTCCCCTACCGCGGCCTGCTGCTCGACACCGCGCGCAACTTCTTCCCGGTGGAGGACATCCTGCGCACGATCGACGCGATGGCGACCGTCAAGCTGAACACGTTCCACTGGCACGTGAGCGACTCGCAGTCGTTCCCGCTGCAGCTGGAGAGCGCGCCGCAGCTGGCCGCGTGGGGCGCGTACGGCGCCGGCGCCGTGTACAGCGCGGCGGACGTGCGCGCCGTGAGTGCGCGGGCGGCGGCGCGCGGCGTGCGCGTGCTGCTCGAGGTGGACGCGCCGGCGCACGTCGGCCGCGCCTTCTCCTGGGGGCCCGCCGCCGGCCTCGGCCACCTCGCGCACTGCATCGAGCTCGAGCCCTGGAGCGCCTACTGCGGCGAGCCGCCCTGCGGCCAGCTCAACCCGCGCAACCCGCACGTGTACGACCTGCTCGAGCGCGTGTACCGCGAGATCATCCAGCTGACGGGCGTCGACGACCTGTTCCACCTCGGCGGCGACGAGGTCTCCGAGCGCTGCTGGACGGAGCACTTCAACGACACGGACCCGATGGAGCTGTGGCTGGAGTTCACGCGGCGCGCGATGCGGGCGCTCGAGCGCGCCAACGGCGGCAAGGCGCCCGAGCTGACGCTGCTGTGGAGCTCGCGGCTGACGCGCTCGCCGTACCTGGAGCGGCTGGACCCGCGCCGCCTCGGCGTGCAGGTGTGGGGCGCGTCGCGCTGGCCCGAGTCGCGCGCCGTGCTCGACGCCGGCTTCCGGTCGGTGCTGTCGCACGTGGACGCCTGGTACCTCGACTGCGGGTTCGGCTCGTGGCGCGACAGCTCCGACGGCCACTGCGGCCCGTACCGCACGTGGCAGCAGATGTACGAGCACCGGCCGTGGGCGGACAGCGGCGAGGCACCGGTGCCGGCCGGCCTGGCGCCGGGCCAGGGACCGAGCGCGTGGCGCGTGGAGGGCGGCGCGGCGTGCCAGTGGAGCGAGCAGCTGGCGGCGGGGGGCGCGGACGCGCGCGTGTGGCCGCGCGCGGCGGCGCTGGCGGAGCGGCTGTGGACGGACCGCGCGGAGGGCGCCACGCCCGACGTGTACCTGCGGCTGGACACGCAGCGCGCGCGGCTGGTGTCGCGGGGCGTGCGCGCCGCGCCGCTGTGGCCGCACTGGTGCACGCACAACCCGCACGCCTGCCTCTAGCTACGCACGTCATCTGACCTCGACGAACGGTAGACGCGATGCACGCTGAACGACTCTCGTATTTTGAGAGAGATTTTGTGAGTTTGTACTTCGGCCGGGGAACTGATAGAAGGAACCGGTGAGACTTTTGCCTCCTTCGATGAAAGTCGGCGAAGAATGACGAGATGATAGCAAAACGGAGAGTAAGAAGCTAGCTTTTATACGGCCCGCGAGTTAGTGGCCAAATTAGAAAAGTAAAGAATCGACGTGCGATTCGTTCGTGATCACTCGAGTACTTTGTATTGTACATAATTGCACTATTTATTAATGAAAGTCACGTTAGTTAAGGGTAGATAGGAATGTGTACAGAGCCAGTGACCGCGCTTGCCGATGTATTCGATACGGTAGCTTTGGTGAGCGACGTAGAATAACATGTAGCATCACAAGTTACCTCGACACTTAACAAATATTGTTCATAGCGTAATTCTAGAGTAAGATGATACAATGTTTGATAGTCTTTGACTAACCCCTTGATAAGGGAAGATGTTAGCGTAAAACGGGACCTTTGCCAATTTTATGAAGCTAATGTAGAAAATTGATATGACCTAGGCATTAGGTTTCAATTTTATAAGGCCTAGGCAAATAGTTATTAATAGGTCCCTGGGGATACAAAATGGGCGTAAATTTGAAGTTATTGTTGTCAAGCGTATTTTTAATAATAATACAATGTAGTTTGATAGGTAATGTTTTACATACATTCTGTAAAAACCCTACTTGTTTTCTTAATTTGCTATGACAATGTAGGTACTTGATGTACACATTATGTACCTACCTACAATTACAATGAAATTTATGTGTATTTCGTTACATTGTTTGACATGTTCATAAAAACTCTAAATATACAATATGTAAAAAGAAAACTGACTGGCTGACTGATCTATCCACGCATAGCTCAAACCGCTGAACAGATAGGGTTGAAATTTTAAAACAAAGATAGACATCCCCTGAGAAAGGATTTTTCAATGCAGGCAAAGCTCCGAGCATAATCTAGTAATTAATGATTATGTAATTATATTTGTACCTAAGATATTGTGTTTTGTTAATAATTTTGACTGTTTGATAAAAGACTAATAAAATTGTTGTGCGAATAATAATACACGCAACCGGACATTATGAAAAATGAACAAAATCGTGTTTAATTGGTTTTTAGTTTTTATAATACTTATATTTATTACTCACGAATAAAATTATTTTCAAAAAACCTTTCTAAATATATCCGGTTGCGTCACAGATATCAAATGAAGATAGATGCCGTACATGCGTCAATTTGTATGAGATTTATTTTAATGTTATTATATTCTTTTAGGATTATCCAAGCAAAGCCCGAACTTATGTTTGATTCAAAAGATACAATTTTAGATTTGACCTAACTTTGACGATACTATAGTCCGAATTTGGAATTCATATCAGGATTATAGGCCGAATTTGAAATTCATTTCGGTATTTGCCGAAAGGTCTTAATCCAACCTAAGATATTTGATGGGAGCGACCCTGGGGTGGGTCAAGCGGAGCCCGTACTGTGAGAGGACGGTACGTCTACTCTCATAGCCACTGCGAATGGTCGCAGTGTGCTGGGTGAGACGAATCAAAACCACGGTGTGTGGATGATATTTGATGTCTAACTTTATTATCATAAGACTTGACCTTATATATTAGTTATCTCTATGTACACATTTACAGTTTAGTTAGTTGTGTGCGTCCGTGTAAAGACTGACGCAGCAGTCTGTTTAAAACGTGCTTCACCATTATCTTGGAAATCTGCACCTTATCAGGCTCAGATAAGGTGACGTGAAGGAATCTGCACGTCGCTGGTTTATGATCAATCTAGGATTGAACATTCTGGGGCCTCTCGGGACCAGGACTGTGGCTGGTGTTGCTCGGGATCTCTGGTTGCTGGGCAGGCTGCGCTCGGGACCTTTTGTTACGTTGGACCCGCCGTGTTGAGTTCTGGTACTGTAGTTTCTGCCGCTGCGATGATTCAACTGCTGATGCGGCGCCGTTTGATTAATTTCTGTAGTATCGTATATTTTCTTTATAGTTTGCTGAGTACATGATTTTGTTGAGTTCAGTGTGTCGTTGTGAAAATATTCACCGATGCAATTTTTATATTGCATGGTCTTGCCACCTTTCGACCAAAAAATAGGCGACTTTTGTTTATCCTTCCTGTTCCTGATTGTTCGGCATAGACCCTTGGATCTTGCTCGTAGACAGGCTTGGTACTTTTTGCTTATTCGGTGTCGCTCCGGTGACGTAGAAATAGTTTGTTCTATAGTGTACGTAGTTTTCGTGACGTTTGTTTGTTCATGTATAGTTCTTGTATCGTTCGTCTTCTTGTTGAAATTTTGTTCGTTGTTTAACTTTGTTCTTCTTCTTCTTTTCTTCTTTTGGTCGGGCGTTACTTGAGGCGCTGTATATTGACATATAGTCGACGTCTTGTCAGTGCACGTTCCTGACAAAATCCACCCAAATTCTGTGTTTTGGGCGATTATTCCATTTTGCATCTTCAGTAATCCATTCAACAAAAACTTGCTATATTCTTGGACTCCCAATACTATATCGATGGGTCCACTTCTGTTATACTCTGGATCTGCAATTCGCTTGTTTCTCAATTGGCTTGATTGCTTATGTATTTGTGGTACTGTTTCTTGCGGCAACGCGTCGTTTAGCTTCGGTAGAACCATCAGCGTAACTGGAAGCTTGTAATCGCTGGGGAACCTCGGCTCTAACGTGACTTCTATCGATGATCTTGATACACTCGGCTTCTCTCCCGTTATGCCGACGACTTCTGCTTGAATACTTTTCCGGGGATATGCCAACAGTCTAGCTACTTCCTCTGTGCAGAAAGCAGCCTCGGATCCTTGATCCACCAAGACTCTTAATATATGTTGAGTGCCGTCAACAGCCCTTACTTTTACTGACGCTGTTGTAAGCAGCGCAGTAACTTGACCCGCCTTCTTACTGGTTGACAAGTTCGATACTACTCTTGTTTTTGTTCTTTTGAATGGTACTGGCTTCTTCATCTTCTCTTCATTTTCTTGGTTCTCATCATGTAGTCGTGAATGATGACCATTCTGGCCACAGAACCAACATCCTTTCTTGCTATAACATTCTGTTGAATCTTCGTGCATTAAACATCTCTTGCAAATGTTATTCTCTTCTACAGCTTCTATGCGTTCGGGGACTGGTAATTCCTTGAACTCCATACATCTGTAGATATTATGCTCCTGGCTATCGCAAAACCAGCAGCTCGTAATTGGCTCGTAGCGTACTTCTTGATAGTTTCTTCTTTTTGTAGTAGCTGCCTCTAAACTCTTGAATCTTCTCTCCAGAAACCGCATCATCTCGGTAAACGTTTGTAGTTTGTCTGGTTCTTGAAGTTGCAGTTCATACTTCTCGTTGGTTTCCGCATCCCATACTCGCCCGAGTAATCTTGTTAAAAACGGATTCCAAGATGCGGTCTCCACGTCTTGATTCTTGAGTGCCCGTAAGTTCTCGTTGATTGTATCGTGAAGGTTTCGTAAGTTATCTGCCGTTCCTTTGTTTATCTTCGTTAGATTCAGTATGTTGTCAATGTGCTTATTTGTAATTATTCGTTCATTCTTGTAGCGCTTCGTTAGCAATTCCCACGCGGTGGCATAGTTCACGTCGCAGACAGTTAAATGTCTTATCAATTTCACGGCGTCGCCTCGCACGTGCGTTTTCAAATACTGCATTTTTTCCGTATCAGTCAATGCATCGTTTTCGTGTATTATTCTCAGGAACAAGTCGTAAAATGAATTCCATGAATCATAACTTCCAGTAAATGTAGGTATGATGATTTTAGGCAAATTTACCGACGCTCTGGAACCGCCGGTACTTGTTGATGCCTCATTTTCTTCTATAGCCTTTATCAATTGTTGTATGCACATATCGTAATCAGCTTCTAATTCTTCGTAAACGTTGTTACGGAAGTACTGATGACGTGAATCTTTCCCCTCTACGGTCAAACTGATATGCGCATTCTCTATATGTAACCAAGGCTCTCGCAAGGTCGTGATCGTGTCATTCAATAAACTATGCGACACTTTGCTTTTTGCTAGCGTCTGTTGTGCGTAGTTCAGCATTTTTCGCATTCTGCTGACGCGAATCAGCTGTCCGCGCATATTTGCAGATTCAGTGACCGACTCCATGTTTCTTGGCCTTGAACTTCTTCTAGGTAGGTATACTGGAACTTGTTCTTGAGTCTTCGTTGATTACTTGTTGTTTGTAGTTGTCGTCGTTGTAGTAGTTGTAGTTCGTAGTTGTTTGTAGCTGTAGTCCGAAATCGCTGTTTACTCGAACGGCGGCGGCGTCCTGTATGTGGTCACCCCTTCCTTGACTGGCGGCCTGTAGTGTCTTGTATGTAGTAGCCGACGTCCAGAAAGGCTGCTGGCTGCCGTGAGTAGCTCTTCGTCGATGGACTAAATGCTGGTTGTATAGGACCGAAGGACCAAATGATGGGAGCGACCCTGGGGTGGGTCAAGCGGAGCCCGTACTGTGAGAGGACGGTACGTCTACTCTCATAGCCACTGCGAATGGTCGCAGTGTGCTGGGTGAGACGAATCAAAACCACGGTGTGTGGATGATATTTGATGTCTAACTTTATTATCATAAGACTTGACCTTATATATTAGTTATCTCTATGTACACATTTACAGTTTAGTTAGTTGTGTGCGTCCGTGTAAAGACTGACGCAGCAGTCTGTTTAAAACGTGCTTCACCATTATCTTGGAAATCTGCACCTTATCAGGCTCAGATAAGGTGACGTGAAGGAATCTGCACGTCGCTGGTTTATGATCAATCTAGGATTGAACAATATTTTGAACCAGTAATTTCGAGAAAAAATTGCACATCGACCTTGACATAGGTAAATTATACACATACCCATTACAAAAAAAATCGTTATATGTCATCGCAAAGGCGGCCGAGATAGAAAGCTCTAATTGGAGCTGTACGGCGGGGAATGATGATTAAAATGCTTTTACTTGTTGAATTAATATATTTTCACACAACTTACAACATACACCGCAGCCATGAATCGAGAGGGAAAAAAAAGTGATGCCAACATAAAGCAAAAAACCACAGATAATTAATGATGCGTTTGAATTTTATACACAATCAAACCTTGTCATGACACTTGTCAAGCGATCATCAATAAATCCTGACAAGAGCATTTCTCCACTTATTTTTGCCCGTAAATAAATGAGCTCGCGGCATCTTTTCTAATATGTTATGTAAGCGTTGCGTGTTTTTTGTGAATACTTAGCTAGCATAGTATTTATTTAAGATTATTGTTGTATATTATATTTATTTAAATTTATTGGTAGGACAAATTATATGACTACTAATTACAACTAATGGATGGTATTTCGTACATATTAATATTTTTGTTGTTACATTACATAATATTATGTTATAATATTATTGTCTGCGTTGTAATTAGGCTATTGAAATGTTTTTAATTAAATTAATGTTTCTTTTAATGACCACAATCACGAGTTCAAATTGTTTTATATTTTTAGTTTAGTATATTTTACTGACGAAAACTTAAATCACAATCATTTATTTTGTACATACGACTTTTTAATAATAAATGAGATTATTTTTATTAGTTTAGTAGTAAATATGGTCGCTTTATTATTATTTAATGAATAGTGTACGTAATATAATTGTTATTCGCATATTAATGAGGCATATTACATAATAATTTTTAATTTAATATTTAATGTAAGTTATAAGTGAAAAGTGGGCCTAAGACGAGCATTTTGCGAGAATCCGCAATAGGAACAAAAAGGCAAAGCTGACACTTAATATTGGCGTACGTCATGTTCTTTTTTATCTTCTTGCATGAAATCGACTAGCATTTAATAATATCATTTTCACTACATTAAATAAATGATACAGCCTCTAGCCAAGCGTCAAACTCATGTGGCTAAATCGTAAATTAAATAATGTACCTTCTGGAATGACAGTTGAACAATAACGGTATGTTCTCAACGAGTCACGCCGGATCCTGTAACACTGAGTGGTTAAGAAAAATATTCGCATCGAATAACAGTGGTGACTCGATGCGAATATTTATTCTCATCTAGTACCACTGCATGTAGTTTCTAGACGAGGAAAAAACGTACGAAACTGTCATCCCAGTACATTTTTTAGCAAAGAAAAGGGATCAAATTTCCTGTGTGTGGACGTGTTGAAAAGGATCGGTTAGAATTCTTCACTTCCTTAGTTAATCTTCTCGGATTGTAGCAACGTACTCGTTTTAGACTCTCCGTTAACGCATATAAGTGTTAACATTAGGACATTTTTACATAACACGACTCAGTGAGCAGAGTCTAGGAAATACTTAGTTGCTTTGGCTTGTACCTTTTTGCTAGGCTCGTCTCGAATTACAATTCCATCACATTTTAAATGAATCTGTAGCAGTCAGATCGTTTAATCCGCCGTTTTACATTTTGGCTGAATTAAAAAAAAGTCGAGAAATGCATTTTATACTGTCCTTCGCGTAATTTAATTGTTATGTAGATAATAAAAAATCGTATAAATTACGCAATTAGAAATGCTAGTTTTGTTCTAAGGAACAAAGCGGCTAAACATAAAATGCCATTAAACATTGTTTTTTAAAGGTTAGCCACAATGTAAAACGGCCGATTGTCTATTGTTTCACCAAATGTGTTTACCGTTTGTATTCAATATTAGAATATTTGACTGATGCAATTACGCATAATGGTGTTTAGTTACTATATTAGCTGAATTATGATTGTTAACTTATACAAATAATTGGGGTCAATATTGTTAATATCTTTATCATTTTTGGGCTGAATATTTTTTATATTTATTTTAATTTTTAAAACAAAAATTTCAATTTCTAAAATACTCGATGACTGTAAAATCGTCGCTCCACTTGAGACATAATAATATGTTCGAAATGTCAAATCCAGGAATCATTGTTATGGTCATAAAATTTTTGAAAAGTTATTAAATTTCATAAAATTCGTTTAACTTTAAAATTACATCTCTGCAAAATTAAAGTTTCTTGGCGCTTAAAATAACATCTTAAAATTGGCTACCCTCGTTATATAAATGAATGTAGGTACCATTTTGACCCCGATATTTATTATTGTAGTTAATTTATTGTAATGTGATTGTAACAGGCACAATTTTTGTACATTTTGTATGTAATGTTTGGTGCTATAGTGATTTTTGTGGTGTACTTCTACGAAATAAAGTGTTAAAATAATTCCTTACTTTTATTTTTAACCTACCTACTCTAAAATGAAATAATTTAAAAGGTGGTGAATGAAATGAGAGAGATAGAATATCGTGAAATGAAAGATAGTTATGAAGTAGGAAAGAGATAGTATGCACATCAGAAAGAGATAGCATGTAAATGAGAAAGAGATAGCATGTACAAGAGAAAGAGATAGCATGCACATCAGAAAGAGATATCATGCATATGAGAAAGAGATAGCATGCACATGAGAAAGAGATAGCAAGCACATCAGAAAGAGATATCATGCATATATGAGAAAGAGATAGCATGCATATGAGAAAGAGATTGAATAGAATTGAATAAGAATTGAATTGAATAATTGAATATCGCATCCGATAAATCGCATCCGATGCGATTTATGTGTGAAATAGGAACAGGTAAAAAAAACATATATTGTAAAATACATAATAAGTTATTTTATTACTAACAATTTGAGATTACAAATTAAAATGTCATCAATAAATCACTTGTTTTTTCTAAAAATATTGCTCAACCTCCTGGCACGGGGGGTACCCTGAAAACAAAAAAATAACAGTTAAAGATCACTAGCACAGCCCCAAGATATAGACCGCTTTTAGATATTTTCTTAGAAAAAAAATTCTAAACCGACTTTCATCATAAGCTCAGCAACATGAGATAATGACTATCAGATGCAAATATCTGATTTCTTACTAATAATATAAACGTGAAAGTTTGTAAGAATGAATGAATGTCTGGATGGTAGGTTTGTTACTCTTTCACGCCTAAACGGGTGGACTGATTGAGCTGAAATTTGGTATAGAGACAGCCAAGATTACACATTATAAGATTGAAGAGAAATTAATAATGTTAAAAATAAAATTAACAATAGGAATATTCACGCTGAGAACAATTTAGATTATTGAATTTACAAATTTTATATTTAAATGTCCATATTAGCAATTAATAAGTTCAAATACGATATGCGAGCCGCGAGTTGTCAAGGCGTGGCCCACCCGCCGTCAACGCGAGGCCCACCCGCCGTACGCGCGCGGATGCCTCGCGACCGAGGCGATCCGGCGGCGTTACGGAGTTGATGTAGTGAGCGCATGCCCATACAAATCCATATAAAGAATACTAACCGCGCGAGGCGAGGCGGTGCCGAGTTGGTCTAATGAGCTGTCTCCCATAAACAAAAAATACATCAATCTCCAGGAGCGTGGTCCATAGATGCGTGTTTTTTGACAGCAAGCTCATGGAGCTCGATCAACATAATATGAGATATAAGAAGTTTACCTCGTTGGTATCGTTTCTATTGAGCCGTAGGAAGGCGCGGAACCGCGCGGGCGTGCTAGTCTTGCGCTCGCTTCGTTCGTTCGTTGGCTCGCTCTCTACGCGCAGTGATTCACGCAGCTCCGAATCCTGAAAATGTATTATTTTGTAAAGATACAGACACGAGTAACATTTTTTTAATGTGAAGGACGAAGTCGAGCAGTACGCTCTCCTGATGTTGAGAGATAACGCTGCCCATAATCAGTACAGTGCTACCTAGGATTTCACAATGATATCAAATTCTAGGTGCACTGCACCAACGCTTCCTACCAAGAGCTTCCTTAAACAACTCAAAAACCATAAATTTTCGCAGAACGTATATTGCGCTCAAAACACGACCAATGACCTCCCTAATAAGGTCCTATACACCAATGTACTGAATAACCAAAGACCCTGTATATATGCACTCGGGGCACAGACTATAAAAAATAAAAGAAAATTTTGCTAGTTTCAAATAATTATTCACACAAAATGGCTTCAAATGACCCATGATTGATTAATATTCAAAATATATTAAAGGTCATCAGCTACGGAGGCCAAAATGTGCCCATCCGTGAAACTATTTTTTTACTCTGCTATACCGGAGTCATTCGTCTATAGACAAAAATTTGTTCGTGCATAGACAATCAGCATTCGGCGAATCATTGGCCGCATGGTGTGGATGAGCTATAACACATAGGCTACGACAGTACAGCTGGTAGTAATGAATAAGTGAACATACAGTAGCAGAGAGTCGTCCGGCCTGTTTGCTGGGAGTGGGCGGGCCGGGCTTCTTGTACGCCGTGATGCCTACTTCCTTGCGCTGCGACCGTGAGCCTGCCACGCCTAGGGAACCCGCCTGGAAACAAACATTTATCATGTTTTACTATTAAAACAAGTTAATTAAAAAACTTTTTTAAAAACAAACTTTTAATTATTATAATATAAGATAAATAAATCTATTGGTACAACATAATAAAGTAAAATTTACAAACACAAAACTTAAAGCTAACAGTAGGTTATAGTACCAATTGACGGTCTCATTATATTATTATTATCTAGCACTGTCAAGAAAAATACTTGTCAAGACTTGTAAAACCAAGACTTTTGAAACCAAGTACTTGTCAAGACGAATCAAACGAGCCCAAACTCGATGGCGTAGCGTCTTTTAATTACGGAGTTCCTATGGCCACCTTCCAGCTCTACCATCAGATCAGCTCGATATTATAATAATATTGCATTGTCATCCGATTACAAGCATGCAAAATTTCAGCTCAATCGGAAATTCACCGCCCGGTGGATCAAATTAAACTCGCAAGATTTGATTACGGTAAGACAGACCACGGGACAGAGGGGCCTATTGGCTATCTTCAAACGACATGTAAAATACTAGAATTCATAGACAAAATTGCGTACAATACTTGCTTAATCCTCCTCATTAATATGAGAAAAATAACAAACGCAGCAATGTACATCGAAGTTGCATCAATCGTATTGGGTGAGAATTAGCCAATAGGCCTTCAGGAAAAAGTAAATAAAAAAATGTGTTTCATTTTATGTCGCTGTCAAAATCAGGAGTAATCATATTATAATAAATAATATTATTTCGATGTGAAGCCTATGGAGGTTGAAACGCGACTGAATGAATTTCGCGACAGAACGCTCCACAAGACGCGGGACAAATATGATCACCTCGCGTCACAACACACGGGACGGCACCACATGGGATCTTAAAAGTGTGTATCTGCCTTAAACCTACACTTTTCATTGGTTCCCTTATTTACCTTAATATCATCCTCATCTAAAACAGCAGCGAACTGAGTCTCAGCGGGGTATGAGCTCTTGAGATGTGGCGGACATAGTGAGTTTCTCCATTTCAACTCGGAGAGTCTATGGCCGGTTGGTCGGCGCGGCGTCGACAGCTCTTTCAAGTAGCGGTTGTCGAACAACTCGCCTTCCTCGTCCGACATGTGGAGACCGCGCCCTTCTGTAAAGGGAATAAGGTCTATAATTGATTGACACATTCGACACAACGTCTTGAAGAAACAAATTAATAACGGTGTTGACGTAGAACTGTCATGTTTTTTTTGTCTACCAGCGGACCTAGCATGGAGATTTTTGCTTAGAAGATTCACAAAAGTACAATGTGATTACAGTTTGATTTGACAGCAAGACAAGTCTACGCAATGCCTGTGCTTGGCCGGCAGTACGACGCGACGGTGAAGACATAAGATGATTGTGATTAGGGATTAAAATTGCCGACAATATTTCCAAAGTTGCTATGGTACGAGTATCTTTAACAACGTTGCAATAATTCCATACAAATGCCGGCAATATTCCCAAAGTCTGTAAGCAACTTTAGAAATATTGTCAGCAATTTACATCCCTAATTGTGATTGATTGATGCTATTTTAAACCACCGTAATTATTATCCATTACAAATACGACAGAAAAAAAATCAAAATTAAATATGTAAGTACATTCATGTCGTATTTTTAATTGTGATTGATGCTATCATGATAGAATTCTAATTCCTATTCATTTACTGTTAATGACCAAATGAAGACCTTGTCAGACCTTCTAGGTAATGGAATTATTATCTTACCACGTTTAGGCTTAGGTTGATTGTCGTTAACAGGCAGAGATCGCAGGGAGTGCGCGTCTGATGGACGGGAAGGAAGGTCGTGATGCGATACCAGTCCAGACTGAAAATATTAATACAATTTCATTATATTTCACTATACTACTAAACTTAAATAATTTAAATAATTTTGGATGCGTTTATTTTCAAATTGTATCAAAGAACTATAGAATTGGTGAGAAGAAAATCTCTTTTACTTTAAAATATGGACTATGATTCTATAATAAATGTGAATGATGTGTGTGATGTTTAAATTTCAACGTCACGAATCCACAATGGAACATTGCGTGCTTGTGGAGACTTATCAAATGTTAGGCTATATTGACAGAAATAAAATATTTTTGAGAAAACATTCTACAGAACCTAAGACTAGAGAAATCACTAGAGAAGACTAGAGAATCCTAAACAAAGTAAAACAGAGTTTGTTAATGCAAACTGGGTGCCTGAATTTCAAGGAAATTGCGTCATTATTTCAGGCTAAACTTACAATGAAATTGCACCATTATTTCAAGTAAAACTTACAGAATGTACATGTTGCAGCGACATTAACGACCCAGACTGCTGCTTCCTCTTCAACCACTGCGCCTCGTCGTTCTTCACCAAGAACTTCTCCGACATGGTCCACAGTTCCTTCGTCAAGTCCTTGATGTGGTTCTCGTAAGCTCGCTTCGATTCCTCCATACGATCTCTCGTTT
Organism: Hemithea aestivaria; assembly: GCA_947507615.1. NCBI lineage: Eukaryota > Metazoa > Arthropoda > Insecta > Lepidoptera > Geometridae > Hemithea > Hemithea aestivaria. The sequence continues at coordinate 12,332,412 of OX382339.1, read as the reverse complement.
TTTGCAACTCACGCTCAAGTAAAGCTATATCTTCGCGCTGTTTGCTCTTCAAAACAGCCATTTGCTCGTTGAACAAATCTTTCTGGAATTTTCAAAGTATATTGAGTTGATATAAAAGTAGAATAGCTATTGTTAAACTTATTTTGGTTAATAAGTTTCCGCCGTTAGCCTTTCCAAGCAACATGCTTCATGCCCATGCAAAAATACTAACAAAAATTACCTTTCATCTAAGCATATACTTCTAAAAAAGCTCAACTGAAAAAACTCAGAAATAAAACAAAAAGCATCCAATAAAAACAAATTTATTCAATAAATATGACTATACAGTGAACTTAATGGTCCATCTGCAGGAAAAACCACCACACGATCTGATAGAGCAGTATTATTAACAGTATGGGTGCTATACTGACCATTTTAGCTTTCATTCGGTTGAGTTTGTCCTCGTACTCGGCTCGCACTTCTATGAGTGTGGTCGCCAGCTCGTCCTTGGCTCCCTCTCCCTTCACGGCTCGAGCCACCTCTTCTAGAAGCTTCTGGAACAGCTTCTCAAGCTCCTCCAGCTGAATCTCTAGCCCTGTGTTCTGGAATGTTGGAGGAGAGAGCGACAAACGCTCGTTGTCACTAGTAAACGCCTGCTTAATCTTCTCCACGGAAACTGTCCTGCTAATACATCTTTCGACCCATCTTTCCAAGTTCATGGTACATTCGGCCAGGTCTTGCATCGCCGCTCCGTACCCTCTCTCCAGTTTACACATAACGGAGTCATTGATACGGCCGTCTAAACCCAAAATCTCTCGTCTCACTGTCCTTTGCACAGAGATCACCCTGCTCAACCTCTGACCGTACAAATCTTTCAAAGAGTTGAAAGTTTGGAAGCTCACCGACAGCTCAGTTAAATATTTTCTCATATTTATGATCTCCGATTCGTTAATCCTGTTCACTTCTGTTAGTCTGTCCCTTTCTTTCTGCAGAGTTATTTGCTTCTCCGCGCACCGTTTCAAATGTCTATCCGTTGTCTCTAGGAAGTTTTCTAGATCTTCCATAGTGACAGTACCGGCTAAGCTGCGCCTGACATCATTATCATTGCCGAAATTGGTCAACTCTTTCAGGACAGTGTTAGACTTGATCTCCGCGATCCGTTTGAGAATCATAGCTTGATATTTGGCGGACACTTTGATGATTTGCGTCGCACGGTTTTCCGTGGCGCTCATTTTGTTCACTTGTTTTTTCAGCTCTGCGATTTCTTCGTTCTTCTGGTAGACGATTTTCTTTAGTTGAGTGGAAAGTTGTTGGCAGTTTTCTTTAGTGACTTCTAGTTCTCTCGTGACGTCGAGTAGTTTAGTTTCGGACTCTGCCATGAGTGTTTTCATGTAGGTGATGTCTGTTTGTAGTGTGGTGATGGTGCGGTTTCTGTCGTGGACGATGGTTTCGAGGTCGGTGATGGTTTTGTTGTCGGATGATGGCGAGTGTGAGGCATGTACCTGGTGCTCGCGATGCTCCATCTGGTCGCTGAATTTGTCCGCCGCTTCTTGACATAGAGCACTCACTGGAACATAAACACAAAGCTAAAATTTCATGTCCAGTTTTATTATAAACGAGAGATTATATATTGGTACCTATTATTTGGGTTCCCTGGAAGTAGGACAGTGTAGACTAGAAAAAATGTAGCTACTCAAGTCATAGGAACCTAAAGCTAAAGACCTTTTGGAGGCTAACGATAAAGCAGTGGAGCTTGCGAGATACTGGGCTAAACAGCTTTAACATTATACGTATATTTTAAAAACAAAAAATTAATAAAATATGTATGTATATATTATTTATATATATATAGCCATTTTTGACTCGAAAAGAAGAAGAAGAAAGCTAAAAAGAAATAGTTTTTTTTCTTGTTGCATCGGTAGGAAAAACTCTCCTGTTTAAATAGAATACAGTAAAAATATTATAACTTGGTTCTAGGGCTAAGATAGTACGAAAGCTAGCTTACTGCCTAGAGTGATCAACAAAAAACTGGGGGGTTGAAGAAAATAAATACTACAAAATAAACCCAACGAGTCACCTTGTGGCACCCCAAAAATAAAATGAGCGACTTACAAGCCTCTTTTTGTCCAATAGCTCGAATCAATTGTTCATTTTCCGTTCTCAAAGCTTGTATCTCCATATTATTCTTCAATTCATTCACGATAGACCTTTGTACCTCTACTTCTTTCTCAAATATCTCTTTAGCTGCCTTTTCATCTGCTAATTCTTTGCTTATTGAACTTATTATTGTATCAAACAGATCTATTTTTGTATGAAGTTGTTCTACAACGTTATTGAGTTCTATATTTTCACTGCTACGTTTCTCTAGTTCCTTTTGAGTGTTACGAAGATATTCTTCTAGTTCGGTATATTTGTTGGTATAGACAAGTATGTCTTTTTCTTTTTCGTCGCGTAGTTTTTGGGTTTCTTCTGAATTTTGCATAATCCGTTGTTCTAAATCTGTGATTACTGAAAAAGAGAATTAAAAGCTATAGATGTCTGTGTTGTGTTTTTGATTCTCTACAATGTCAGGACTAGAATATGTGAAATTTTAATATTGTTTCTTGGACAAGAATATAATTCTTTAGTATTGTACGGAAAAATACTAAAACAATTTTGGTTAGATATCGCTTAACATAAGCAGAACGTTTAGTTACCTAACTCCTCTGAACCCACCTATTTTATTTTCTTCGATTTTATTCAGTAACTCTTGATTTTCAGCCACGAGCTTAGAAACATCTTCATTCCCTTTTCCTACCATAGCATTTAACTCCAATTTTAATTCTTTTGCTTTAGCCAAGCATTTTTCTTTTTCTTGTTCCAAATTACTCTTTTCTTTGATGAAATCATTAATTTTGTTCTTTAATTCTTTAACTTCTAATTGTAGTTTGGAGCAATCGTTTTCTCTCTCTTGTAATGACGTTTCTACTTTAACTTTTTCGTCTAATACTTTTGTTAGCATAGCGCCTTGTGCTTGCAAATCATTTTGAAGTGCAGTGTTGGATGTTTTCAACTCTTCGTATTCTTTTTGTATGTTATCTAGATCTAAAAGTAAATAAAAGATGGTCAATTAGATTAAATGAAATAAAATACAAAGGTAAGGTAAGGTATTCTAATTATATCGTGAAATTACAAAATATTATGAACTATTTTTTAACAGAAAAAATATGTTAAATGCAGAAATTTTAATGATACACAATTCATCTCATCATGCTTTAACACAGAAAGAAAAGTGTTACAAATAATTTAGAATGTAGAAAACATACTCTCAGGTCATTTCCTGTTACGTTACATTCCCTGACACATTTATAAACATCATATTTATTATTAAACTAAATTTTCTTACCAATTTTCATCTTCTCACAATCGTAAGCTAGAGCCTTCTCCTGATACTCCAGCGCGCTAATCGCAGACAAATTAATATTCCTTTCTCTGCACACATGACTTATAAGCTCGTCTAGATACTCTCTCACTATTTCCGACTCTTTCTCCACTTCTTCCTTCCCTTTCCTTTCCAACCTTAGCAAAGTCAACAAAGATGTATTAACTAAATCATTAGACTTGTGCGCCATTTCATGATTTTTAATAGATTTCATGTATTCAGTGTTTTTCTCTTGCAAATCTTCAATCGTCTTCAAGTGCTCAGCAATAATGTTGTTGGAACTAATTTTCTGATCTTCCATTACCGATTCGGTTACTGTGACCATGTTTTTGAGCACTTGGCGTTCGGATTCGAAATCTGTGATAAGTTTGTCTATATTTTGTTTCTCTACTTTCAGTTCTTCTTCTAGTGTTTTGATAGCTGAAAAGTAGAGTGTAATTTAGTAATTTATGAAACTATTAATAATGAATAATACGAGATTTTGATACCTGAAAAGTAGATTGTAATTTATGAAACTGTGGCATAATGGCGGGTATAATACGAGTCAGATCATGAGGCATGGGTGTATAGATTTACCCCATGGGATTACATTAATTGTGGTAGAGATAAATACGGTCAGAAAATAAACTGTAATAGGTAGTTTTTATCGCTGAACATCAATTAAATCAGTCATGATTTGTTCTCTTAAGTAAAGTACGAAATACTTTATTATTTTATTACTTACCTTCGCATTTATCATTGACAGTCCCCTGTAGATGTTCCTTCTCTTTTCTTAGCGTATCTATTTCTATAGTTTTCTCTTTCATATAATTAGTCAACTTAGTTATCATTACATTCAAGTTATCTATCTGGCAGTCGTAGCTTTTCTTCAGCTTATCTGTCAAAAGTTCACTCTCAACGAGTTTTTCTTTTAGCGAATGAACTTTGAGTTCTAACTGCACTTTAACATCGTTCAAATCGTTGTGAAGAGATTTGTTCTCCTCTTGCAGTGTTTGTATGTCTATTATCTTCGAACTCATTGATGTTGCGTAGGATTCGGTTTGTTTTGTTTGTGCTAAAAGAGAAAATATAAGTCTTGTATCAATATTTATAAAAACCACTAGTAAATTGAAAGAACCACATAAAATCGAAAAGAAATCATTTTAGTTAAACATCAATAAATTTTTTAAACAACATTCATTTTAGTAATTTTAGTTTAACATAGAAAATTACAGATTGACAGATCATTTTTACAAAGTTTATTTACTTTCATCTGTCTGTAGTCTGTAATCAAATCTTGCAAGTTCAACTTGACCCACTTCCCGGTGTCCGAGTATGCTGAAATTTTGCATGCCTGTATAAATCAATGACAATGCAATTTGCAATATTTTCATGACATCGAGCTGATCTGATGATGGAGCTGGAAGGTAGCCATAGTACTCCGTAATTAAACGACGCAACCCCATCGAGTTTGGGCTCATTTGATTTGTCTTGACGAGTACTTAAGGTTTATGGTGGTAATAATAATAAAAGCTTGTTTATAAAAAGTTTTTTTTAAATTTTACTTTTTAAACTTGGGAAGTAGTATCTTAACTTTTGAAACAAGTTTGATAGCTAGAAACGGTATTTAATGTATGAATGACTTCACCTTTTTTGTAACACATTTATTTGTACGATATATATTTTGAATTAATTTTGACTTACCGGTCTTATTTTCATGAACTGCCTGTTCAAGTCTTTTGATTTCCGTTTGCAGTTGGTGTTCAAGATTATCTTTTGCACATTTTTCTTGATTTAACAATTCTTTGAGATTTTCTTTCTCCGAAATAATCAAATCTCTGTCACTAATAAGAGATTCGAGTTTTACTTGATCTTCAGCTAAAATTGCATTTAATCTTTTAACTTCTTGTGATATTTTTTCATTAGATTCTTTTTCAGCAGTTACGTTTGTAATAAGTGCTTCCTTTTCTGAAATAACGGCATCCCTTTCGCTCATTACAGATTCTAGTTTTAATTTCTCTTCATTCAAAGTAGCATTTAACTTTTCAATTTCTTTTGATAAGGTAGCTACTTTTTCTTCCTTATCTATCAATTCTAATTCGAACTTTGCTTTTAGAGCATTTTTCTCTGATAGTGCTTGATCTTTCATGTTCTTTTCGGCGTGCAACGTCTTATGAACAGACTCTTTTTCACTTTGGAGTATTTCATTTGCCGATTTCATTTCTTGTAACACCAATTCCTTTTCCTTGACTAAATTGTCTTGTAATTCTTTAAGATCGTCGAATTTTTTTGTTAGTTTATCATATTCTTCAGCCAAAGTATTGTTCTCTTTCATTTTGTTATCTAATTCTGTTTGTAATTTAATAGTCAAGTTGTTTTTCTCCGTGTCTAATTCATCACGCGCTGACTTTTCCACATTTAAGGCACTTTCGAGAGATTCTTTCTCAGTTTTCAGTGTATCTTGGACAGAGTTGATCTCTTGCAACGCTATTTTTAATTGTTTAATGTCATTTCTCAAGCACTGATTTTCTTCGAGCAAAGTACTTTCACGTAATCTTTGTTCAACTAACACTTCAGTCATATTTTCATTTTCCTGTTTAAGTAGAACTATAGTATCATTGTCTTTCGTAATGTTATCCTTTAAGATCTGAATGTCTTCATTAAAAGTCGTTAACTCTTGTTCTTTCTCAACAATCTTTTGTTCTAATACCAATTTCTCAGCGATAATATTTTCCTTTTCTTTTTCTGTTATCTTTCTAAGAGTTGTCTCTTCATTCAAGCATTGAGTCAAACACTCTTTTTCTTGCAAAAGCGTTTCATTCTTGTTGATTTCTTTTGTTATTTCTTGTTTCAGGATGTTTATTTGTTCTTCAACATTGTTTTTATTTGTGACTTCATTTAACAGCACTGTTTCTAGTTTTTCAATTAACATATTTTTTTCTTTCAATAGATCTTCTTTCACGGAAAGCAGTATATTTATTTCATCTTCAATAGTCTTTTTATTATATTGTTCTTCCGATAATTCTTTAGTAAGCGAAGTTTTTTGTTCCATTAAATATTCTTTCTCAGTAATAAGCTTCTTATTTTCAGATACAATGTTTTCTTTCTCAATAAGTAGAATATTAAGATTTTCTTCCTTTGTTGCCAAATTGTCTTCCATTACTTCTATTTTCTTCTTCAACTTATTATTTTCTTGCTCAATATGATTGATTTTTTGTTCCATATTCAAAGCTGCTTCATTTAAGTCAGCCACTTTTTCCTCCTTATCTTTTAGGGTACATTTAATGTTCTTATTTTCAGAAACAATGTTTTCTTTCTCAATAACTAGAATATTAAGTTTTTCTTCCTTTGTTGCCAAATTCTCTTCCATTACTTCTATTTTCTTCTTTAGCTCATCATTTTCTTGTACAATTTGATTGATTTTTTGTTCCATATTCAAAGCTGCTTCATTTAAGTCAGCCACTTTTTCCTCCTTATCTTTTAGGGTACATTTAATGTTCTTATTTTCAGAAACAATGTTTTCTTTCTCAATAACTAGAATATTAAGTTTTTCTTCCTTTGTTGCCAAGTTCTCTTCTATTACTTCTATTTTCTTCTTCAACTCATCATTTTCTTGTTCAATATTATTTATTTTTTGTTCCATATTCAAAGCTGCTTCATTTAATTCAGCAAGTTGTTCCTCCTTATCTTTTAGGGTACATTTAATGTTCTTATTTTCAGAAACAATGTTTTCTTTCTCAATAACTAGAATATTAAGTTTTTCTTCCTTTGTTGCCAAGTTCTCTTCTATTACTTCTATTTTCTTCTTCAACTCATCATTTTCTTGTTCAATATTATTTATTTTTTGTTCCATATTCAAAGCTGCTTCATTTAATTCAGCAAGTTGTTCTTCCTTATCTTTTAGGGTACATTTACTGTTTTTATTTTCAGAAACAATGTTTTCTTTCTCAATAAGTAGAATATTAAGTTTTTCTTCCTTTGTTGCTAAATTCTGTTCCATTACCACTATTTTCTCCTTCAACTCTACTTTTTCTTGTTCAATTTGATTGATTTTTTGTTCCAAGTTTAATGCTGCTTCATTTAGTTCAGCAACTTTGTCTTCCGTGTTATGTATTAGATCTTCGATCTTTGCAATCCCTTCTTTGACTTTCAGCTCCAAATTATCGATATTTTTGTTTTTCTCACTTACTAGAATTTCATGTATGTTGTTATCCTCTTCAATAGTAAACTGAAGTTTATCAATCTGATTTTCTAGAGACAATATTTTTTCAATGTAAATTTCTTTGTGCTTAGTAAATTCTTCTTCTAACTTGTTATATGAAGCTTCTGTCAACTCTAGTTTGTCTTTTAAATCATTGATTACCAAATCTTTTTGTGCCAAGATTTCGATCTTGGTTTCATTTGACTCCATCAAATTGTCTTCTAATTCTTTAATGCCTGGAACAATCGACAGTATTGGATGTTTAATGTAATCCCATAGAAGTGTTCCTATTATATGAATTTTATTAAGCCTATTTTCCTTCCGGAGTCTAAGCGACTAAGACACTAAATAACAGCTTAATCTTTTCATTATTAAGATAGAAAAGGAACAAACATACACGCTAACATTTACAATATTGGTGAGCTTTTATTATAATTTTCAACTGACGAAAAAAACGGAGGAGGTTTTCTAAAATAGCAAGCCTATAAGTATTTGTCTATGCTTACATTCAGTCTTTTTTTCAACAATAAGTATCAATAATTCAATCTCTTCTCTAAGCTTGTCCGTTAAAAAGATTTCGCCTTTTAATTTAGAAATAAGTTCATCATTTAAATTTCCAGTTTTTTGTAAAGTGAGTGACAGTCTGTCTATGATTTCCATGTTATTAGTGAATTCATGAAGAATGATTTCTTTTTCTTTCATCTTAATCTCCATTTGTGATATGGCTTCTACAATAGTTTGTTGCATTTGGTCTACTATATCTTTAAAGCGCGACACTTCTTTGAGTTTATGTTCTATGGATCGTATTACTGTAATAAATCACATCATCTCATATCCTATATCTCTAAATGACGAGGGGTGATTTGTTAAGGACTTTGTACTGTACCCATTGTCCTAGATTCTAGATAATAGTGGGACTGTAATGAATGGGCTTTATTCTCGTTTTCTGCTTAACATCAGGTGTGTCACAGAAGGGTTAAAAATTACGAAAGTTTATGTGTGTGCATTGTGCATGTTATAATCATGACAGTTATAAGCTGATGTACAAATACGGTAATTTTAGCAAAGCACCAATAAATTTATAATTGACCTACACATGAAGACACCAAAGATTAAAAATAATTAAAGCGATTGACTTACGATTCGCATCTTCTTCCAATTTCCGGGACAACTGAGTCAAATTGTCACTCAATTGATTCAGATTCTCACATTTCACAGCAAGTTCATTTTCAACAAGTGTTTTTTCATTTACCAATGAATTTAGCTGTTTCACCAACATTTCTCTTTCTGCTGTCTCACTAAGAAGCTTATTTTGTGCAACTTCATTGTTTTGTATTTCCTCTTGCAGAGATTTACTTACATTATCCAACTCATTTTTAAGAATTTGTATGATATCATTCTTTTGCTTTAGTTCTTCAGTTAACTGTTGAACTTTTTCATTAGCTTCATATATATTTTTCTTCTCCTCTTCAATGAATAAATCCATTGAATTGATAGTTCTATCCTTGTCTTCAATTTCAGTCAAATATTTTGTTACAACTCCATTAATCTTTTCGAGTTCTTCTTGAAGTGTTTTATTTGCTATTTGTGCATGAGTCAATTCATTATGTATCCCAACTTTATATGTAATTTCGTCCTGTAATTGAGTTTGGAGGGAATTTATTGTAGCATTTTTCTCATCTAGTTCTTGTAAAAGGTTAGCTTTCTCGTTATTGAATAATTCGGTCATGTGATTCACGTTTACAAGCGTCTCCTCAATTTTAACGTCACGATTTTTTATTTCATCAAACAGTTGTTCTTTAGCACCTTCCAGGATTTTAATATTTTCGTTCAATTTGGAAAGTGTTGCTTTCTGTTGGTCAATTTCAGATTTCATATCTTCTATTACTGCATTATTTTGCTGCATTTTGCAATGCAAAGAAGTTAATTCATCTGACTTGAGATGTAATTCACTTTCAACTAACATTTTTGCTTCGTTTAGAACACTGTGTTCTTGTTTAAGTTTATTCAGGACTTCTTTCTCTTGTCTCAGTTCTATTTGTAAGGTCTCAATTTTCTCTCCCTTCTCGAAAATGCTGTTTTGTAACTCGACCAATTCATTATTGCGATTTAAGACTTTTTCATTTAGCTTCATAATGTGGTTTTCGTAACCTTCCTTCATTTTAGAACGAGCCTGTCGTTCCGAATCTAATTCAGCTTGTAACTCCTTTATTTTGTTTTCCAATTTTGTCGTTTCACTATTGAGACTTTGTATTAGAGAAAGTTTCTCTTCTTGCAATGTTTGAATCTCTTGCAACTTCTTCTCAGTTACAGAATGCGAGTGTTCCTTATAATCTTTATATTTCTGGTCCAATTCATTAATTTCATTATTCAATTTGGTGATTTCACTATCGCAGTGAGCTTTCAGGTTGTTTTTGTCTTCGATTTCTTCGTTGATGCGATGTTTAAGATTGAAAATGTCATTCTCTCTTTGAGCTATTACAGTTTCTAAAGATTTCTTCTCGTTTTCTGCTTTTTTGTTGAATTCGGTTATTTGATCCTAAAAATAAAATCAAGCAATTAAAATTTGGGGGTGCTTAAATCGTCATTAAAAGTTTAATGAAAAATTAAAATAGTTTCATTAAACTTTTTATTCCATTAGTTTAATAATGTTACCTGTAAAGTTTGTATTTGTTGTAAGAGTACAACAATTTTAGCTCTTTCTTCACCGAGTTGTACTTCGACAACGTTTGCGCAAATCTCACTGCAAACAGCTGAAAAATAAGTTTAAATTATATATTATATACCCGCCCAGTAAAATGCTTTTAGTTACATAATATGTTGATAAACGTTAGAGTGGTTAAACTGGAATATGTACTGTACAAATTAATATACATATTTAAGAAAATTATTCCCTCACTGCTGTCATTTTATGATTTGTTGTGAAGATTGTAAGTGAAGTTATGTTTATTAATTGAAAGACATATCTTGTTTATTTGCAATTTTTTTTAAATAACACCCATAAATACACACATTACACAGGGAGCTTTACCTTAGAGTGGTAATTCAGACAAGGCATCCCTACAAATATTTTTCCGGTTCAAAAAAACTTACATGAGTTATGCGGCAACGAAAACGCACTAGCATCAGGGTCATCACACTCCAACGAGCTGGTGTCGAAGCCATTGAGTTTGTTATGCTGTTGCAGCTCAGTTACCAAGTCCTTCAGTGACTGAGTGTTACGTTTCTCAGTGTCTAGCTCTTCCAAGAGCTGAGCTGATCGAGCTGACTCCTGCTGGCTAGCGGCGAGCCATTTATCACGGTCGTGTTTCAGTTCTTCGATCTAAAAAAACGTTATTATTTAACTAACGCTATTAATTATTTAACGTTTTTTGTTTTATTGTTTTTTGTTTGTTTTACCGGGGGTAGACTTCCTTTGCAGGAGGTCGACTAAGGTGGGTACCCCAACAGTGCCAGTCATTCTACCGCCTGAGCAGTGATGTGCAAACATTGCTGTGCTTCGGTAGGAGGCAACGAGTTCTTAGCCTAGGGAGAAGATACGCGGACTTATTTCTATGTGAAAAATGCTGGCATTCTGGCGGGGGGAGAGGCAACGCACACTAATACATCGATTCCACACTAATGAATTTTCAGTCATGTCGCTACGAACGCTTACGTCAAAATTATCCAACACTACCATAAATACACGCACACGAACATAATACACACACAGAAACCGCTTGCATGTGCACTAGATGACGCACATTTTACGTTAACAACGGTAGTGCTTGAAATTATCGATACTCACTATCGATACTTTGATCAAAATATTATTGCATATTATGACGGAAGGTTATAAGAGGTAGGTATAATTAGGTATTTTTCGTAATCTTAAATTAGGTTAAATCAGTTAAAAAATGTTTGGCTGAACTAGTGAACCAAATAAACGCGTATCTTGTTATTAAAATTTATGTTTTACTACCTGCGCCCAGCGGTTTTACCCGCAGTACTTATGTAGCCTATATGTTATTCCAGGGTCTAAGCTATCTCAATACAACATTTCAGCTGCTTTTTACACATAAAAGTGTTATCAGTGTTAGGTATATATTGAAAAACAGCAAGAGAATCAATTTCGAAAGAAAAAAAATCTCAAAAAACGCAACGAGTTCTTAGCCTAGGGAGAAGATACGCGGACTAATTTCTATGTGAAAAATGCTGGCATCTCTGGCGGGGGGAGAGGCAACTCACACTAATATAACGTTTCCACACTAATGAATTTTCAATAATGTCGCTACTAACGCTTACGTCAAAATTATCCAACACTACCATAAATACACGCACACGAATATAATACACACACAGAAACAGCCTGCATGTGCACTAAAGATCATTCACAGTTATTTTACCTCTAGCCTTTACGTTGGCTAGCCTGAAAATTATGTTGCCACGTCACGTTAGTATTGACTTCCCCATTTTAACCCCCAACGCAAAAACGACGAGGTGTTATAAGTTTGATGTGTCTGTCTGTCTGTGTGTGTGTGTTTGGTGGAAATCGGTCCAAGATGGCCGCCGCTACAAAATGGCGGATTACTTTTTTCTTTCACAACTCCCTCAATATGGATACTAAATGAAAGGGCTTAATAAGTAAAATCCAGCCTACTATATAAAATTTAAAATCCAAGATGGCCGCCATTAAAAATGGTGAATTGTGTATAACGTTTGGGGCGGGGGTTTTTTAAATTTTTTAATTAATTCACTTGTATTATTTTACAGTGCTGTAGGTAGGTACTTACATGAAATTCCTGTTTCGAACCTACCTAATATTTTATATCATATTGATAGTTCGCAGTTACCACTTGTTCATGTGTTAACCATCTGATATTTTTATAGATAAATTCATTTTCTTCATAGGAAATTGAGTTTATGGGCATTGGTATAGCTTGGGATTATAATAATAATTATTAAAACAACTAGTACAAGTGACCTTATCAAGTACAAAAAGTAACGTTTTAACAAAAGAAGTGCAAGCATTTTTGAGCCTTTCATACCATACAATGTCCCTACACTATTAACTTTAAGTTTTAGATTTTGATAAGATTTCTACTAAAAAGTCGATATCGATATTTTATTTGTCTCGACATGTCCCAACTTGATTTTTGTTCCAGTGTGGCCATTGTATAACTTTAAATTACCTTTTTTTGAGAGTACTTAATAAATATTAATTTGTAATAAAATATTCAATTAAAAAAAAAGTCTAAAGAAAATTAGAAAAAAAATCAAGAAGGTATGTACCTAATAGAAAAACTTGTAAGAAAAATGTAATGTATTTAATTTTTAATACTAAATTGAAGAATTTTGCAAAGGCAGTTTTTGGGAAAAATATCATATTATTGAACGTTTTTTAGTATCAGGGACCTACGCTATGATTGTTTTGAAATTGTTTTTGTGAAAATCGCTAGATTGGTTGTCTCGTTTTCCTTTTTGAACATAGGGTGGATAGTGTTTGGGACTGGCCGACCCGCGGTTTCACTTTATGTTTTGATTTGTTATAATAACCTAGTACCTACTCTCAGATATATTTATATAGTATCAGATATATTTATATAGATTTTGAGATATCCAGGCTGGTTATTTATACATGTAATAATTAGGAATGTGAGTGTTTTTGTTTAAATGTGTATAATAATATGAATACTGGTTTTTAGTATTACAATAACGGGCGTAAAATAGACGTTTATAATATTATATAACTACTCATACGTAAAATTTACCCCAAGTTAGGTCTTGCATGATTTAGTGGCAACACATAGTAATTTTTAGTATTTTGCTTATTTTTTGTATTTTTAGTTGATATTTCGACAAAATTATGGTTAAATATGAAAAGTAACATGATCCTCTTGTAAATTAAATGTTTTCCCATCGCGTTTTGCACCATAAAACGCTACAATTGGCCAATTTCTGCTCACGACTTTCCCTGTTGCGGTCGTTTGCTGAATGACGCGTTAGTGTCACAACTAGTTTTAATAAACAAGCCGGATTGGGAATGAGTGCTTTGTATGTGTGTGTTGGCAGCGGGGGTCGCCTAGTGGTTACCCATCCATTGGCTTTTTCATCCGAGGTAGGAGGGCACTGTAGCTAGTGAAATTACTGGGCTAAAGAGTCTTAACATCTTATGACTCTTGAGTGAGAAGCGTTGACGCAGTGCACCCAGAATTTTACCTTTGTAAAATCCTGGGTAGCACTGCACTAATTATGGGCAGCGTTATCTCTTTCCATCAGTAGAGCGTCTTGCTCGTCTTCTTACTTCGTTGTATAAAAAAAAAACCTTTTTTTGTCTTTGAAAAAATGTGTTACACTCCGTAAGCGCCTGGGCGCGCAGGACAGTATTGTGGAATTCTTCCACTATAGATGACTGACGTCATAGTTGCGCTAGACTCCTCAACCTCGAAGGAACACAAGGTGTCTATCAGACGATTTCTTAAAATTTTTAATCCCGTGTTTTTTTTTCAAAAATAATCAAGTAGAGCAGAATTATTGTCTGTAAGAACCTGAATAAAAATACAGGTTAACCATAATGTGACTGATTGACTATCTATGTGATCAGACAGCACACAATTCAAAATGCTGTTCTGTTTGGGGTTAAAATTTGGCATACAGATGCGTGTTTTGACATAGACATCTGATAACTGCTAAGAAAGGATTTCTCGTTGGGAATGCAAGCTAATCTTATAGATATTAGAGTAAACTTTTACTTGGGAGTAACATCATTTTGACATCAAAACTAGAAATAACTTCTTGAAATCAGGACATCTTGGCCTTGCTGGAAAAGAATATAGTTACCTTAGCTTTATAAGAATCCCTCTCATAAATCACATCGTTCAGCTGAACCTGTGTCTCCTCTAACGTCAGTTCAACCTGTTGTAGCTGCCGAGTCAACTTGGCAGTCTTATCTGGTTCCCCGTTGGTACTCTTTGCATCGGCATGCTCTCCACAGCAGAGTGATATCTTGGCTTTGAGGTTTAGAATGTCTAGTTTATGTTGTTCTTTTTCTTTTACTGTAAATAAAATGTAGTACTGTAATACCCCGACTTGCGCTACTTCCGTTTTACGCGAATTCATGGGGGCTGCCAAAATACCAGCGCTGTGTGTTTCACTGTACACACACAGCACAACGCTGAGGCAATTCCCATTCGGCGGCTTAATGGATGCTCATTATGTATTAATATTATTGTGATTGTCTTGTTCTTTTATGCTGTTTTCATTAGCCGTCGATTGATTTTTCTTTCAGAGATACGCAGTTTTTGCTCGCGGAATTTCATCATTTGCACATCAAAATGAAGCTATGAGACAAAACAACGACTACCGACACACAAAATGTATGGGTTTTTATGTACAAAGCGAAACCCTGACTTACGCGAATTCGACTTACGTGGTTATGCCTTGGTCCCAAGCCTATCGGGTAAGTCCAGGTATTACTGTATTTAGAAACCTTGTCACATTACCTAGTTATAATCACTCAAGATTAAGCAAGACTAAGGTGGATCCATTAAGAAATTTTGTGTGTAGTAGTGTAGTTAAATTAGACCTCTTTTTTACCCATGTCAATGCAGTATACATCGTCATGCTGTATGGTACACTGCCCCGCCGTGGATAGGATTTGTTAGGATACTGACAACCCAGTAAAAAATCTGTGGGATGCAGTAGTGCGGCACTTATTCACGGCCAGAAACTTTGATCTAGACTTACACATAGGCTACCTTATGGCAGGTTAAACTAGACAGAGCTAATATATAAGTATATGATCCCGACAAAGATAGGATTTGTGAGGATACTCACAACCCACTATAAAAACCTATAAAAAAAAACTTCTACTAAAAAATCTAAGGGTATTTCTGTGGAATGCAGTAGTGTGGTGCTGTCGGTATATTTTTTGGCGGGTTAAACTAGACCGCTAATATAGTAGTAATAACTTCTTACACAATCGTTCAAGCCTGCCATTGGTCCGCGCGAGTTCCTCCTGCAGGTAGTTCCGATCAAACCTCTCCGCATCCAGAGCTGCCTGCAGCCTCCTCACTTCACCGTGCAATGACCGTAATGCTGGTGGTGTTTCAGCTACCGAGTGCTTGCGGGGTACCTCCATCGCTTGGGTTTGGCCACATGACTCTAAAATATATTATTTTCCACATTATGAAATATTTTATTACAAAAAATGTTAATTAAATATTATACGAGATGTTCCCAATGGGGGACTCACTCTAACTGAGAACAATTCACACAACACATCTACTAAAAGTTGTACTGCTTGTAGATAAAGGAAAAAAAAAATTTATAATAAATTATAATATTATATTATTCCACCTTTTCCAATGATGAAAAAACTGATTTTGATTTTAAATTAGAATAATAATTATTATAAAAATCCTATACACAATAAAAAAAAATAGAAACAGTTTATAATAATGAATGTATTTGAAACACTTCCCATAATATTTACAGTGTTATATTTAGCAAAAAGTGCACACCCCATTCTACCATCTGTTCCAAGCAGCTGCTAATGCAAAGGGCAGATGTCAAAAAACTAATAATAATAACTGAAATAGGTGTACATACCTGTTATAGCTGTCTCTACTTCTCTCCTGCTTATCACAGGACATTCCATCAAAGATTGACTGAATTTCAGTATAATCTCTTGATCATTAGCACTCAACTTACTACACATAGCATTTTTTATATCCAAATTCTTAGAATTAACACAAACAAAAAACAACAATAATGATGCAGCTAATCCAATCTCATCCTCATTCTCAGCTTTAACTGTTCCATTTTCAAATTTAAATTCCGGATATTTCTCACAAAGGAACTCTTCAATAGTTTGTGCTTCGAGCAGAGATGATTTGGACTCGTCCAAATTTAAGTTTTCTCGTAAATGAGATATGATATTTTGCAGTGAATCTCTGTTTAGGTTTTGTTCATCTGTGTTTTTATTGTCGGCGTAGCAGTTTATCTGTAAATAAATTAAATGTTATAATGTAATTTTGTAATAAAATGGACACAGTAACTTGCCGTTATTCAGAAGTCGTCTACTAATGTAAATAGAATAATATTTGTTTCAAGCAACAATGTTAATAGCATTAAAAAGGTTTTTAATAAGCTAATAATTAGAAAATATCAATTAATTAGTATGTTATTATTTATAAACAACACAAATGTTATCATACCCAGTTTGTAAGAATTAGTTTCCAGTGTCTCAACATGATTTATCTTCTTGAATTATTCACTTTTCCATTTACGAAAGCTGACAAATTATGTATAGTCCCTCACAACAACAAAATATAATCAACAGAACAATAATTTCGATAAAATAATAAATTTATAAACGTTAAAGTTCGCCGTTGAAATTTGAATTAATTTCTACCTTTTTTTAGATTTTTAAATAAAACGACATGACAGCGTTGACGGTTGCCGTTTGCAGACGGTTGCTTCCATAGACAGAAAAATCTATAGACGAGTTTAGTATCAATCTGTCATACGTGGGATCACGCGGGATTACAAAAATAATAGCATTGTCGTGACCGTGGTACTTAAATCATCTTTTATAGATGTAAAAGGCAAAAAACAAAAAGTATCGTCACAAATTAGATTTACGCCGATTTTCAAAAAAAAAAAGTTTATTAAATATATATGTCTGCATCGGAAAAAAACCTATAAATAAGTAGACACGATAAGCGATATCATATTATGTAAATATGAGATAAAATTAGAGATAATATTAGAGAGACTATCAAATTGATTTACAACGTGGGTATGTTTTAAAGAATTCTAATGGTGAGCACAGAAGAGATTCATATTATCACGATCAATCTACTAGTCTAAAAATATCTCTTTCTACAATCGATTTATTTGTTGGTTTTTCTATAATCTATGGTAGTACCACAGATTTTACTTTTTTGTGCATTAAATGTCAAATTGAGGAGTTTTGGCGGCAAGCCTTGATCATATCATTAGTTCCACGTCTTTTGCTTAATAATCGTGTAGAATTTGATTGTTAGCGTGTAATAATGGTGGAATATTGCGTGTTAAGTGTTTTTGAATGTGCACAGATGTAGGCAAGTGATATGGTGCTGAAATATGAATTTTGGTGCCCCCTCCAAAACTCCTCCGAACTTTCAGTAAAATTCCACCCATTTTACTGGAAGACTCACGTGACTAGACGAGCTATTAAGCTCACTCTGACTCTGACCTGACTAACTAACTTATTACTTAAAAAATAACATTTAACTTGACACTGGCAAAACACGAAAGTGGAGACCATAATTTAATATCCCGTGAACATTCACGAATTTTACTCGACACTGGCAAAATGCACATGTTGCCATATTATTAAAAAGAAAAAAAAAAAAAATGTCAAATTGATTAATCTATTTTTATTTTAACAGCAGGCTATTTTATAATTTTAATTTAATTATTTGTTTACAAACACTTCTTACACGTAAATGCAAAGAAAAAAACTTCTTCAGATAAAAGTTTCTACTTACCAAGGACCATAATAAATGATAAAATGTCCCCTACCAAAGCTGCCGGTTTAGTGATATTTAGAAACGTAAATCAAGCCCTGCAGTTTCTCATGCTGCAAACATCGTATGGTCAACATCACTGGACTCCTCCTAAAGGTAATTTCGACACTACATTGTAAAACCAGCGCCGGGTGCTTGCACCCAGCATAATGCTGAGTTGGGGCGGTCCACAAATCGGTATTTGTGGCACACACTTATCTATTGTTTTTTATTTGTGTGTATTTTTTTGTATTTATTTTTTATATGTGTGTGTAACAAATAAATATTTCATTCATTCATTCATTTTTAAAACAAAGTTTGTGAATGCTGTAAACTTATCCTTCTATTGGCTTATCAGAAAATGGATAGGCCATGTATATTATTGTTTTTGTGTTTCTAAGATCTGTAGGATTCATAGCTACCTCTACAGAAACTACAAAAGTACTGTGGGTCCTCTGTGTGTCCTCATAATAAAAAGACGACACCCTTGGTATTGAATCTCTGCAAAATTATATATCTTGCAGGTCATGTGGATCCTGGAGAATCTGATTGGATAACTGCTTTAAGGGAGACAAGAGAAGAGGCTGGGTTATCTGAACAAGACCTTGAGGTATATAACTTACTACTCTAGTAGTTTAGATAACATTTTATTGAAACATCACAATAAAATAGAATAATACTTTATTGCGTACCAAATAATTACAAAGAAACCAACTGAGCTAGATATCTAAATGCTAGGTAAACAACCGGCGACAATAATTATATTATGTGACAAACATGGTAGTGTAGTGCAGAGTTTTACATTTAAAAACACTGGTTCATACTGTTTTACTGTGTCTGCAATGAGCAATCATGATGCTTACCATGGGGCACCTGTTTTGCTTGTCATTCTTTATCATAAAAACCTGACATCATTTTTAGCTTAAAGTTATTTCCACGAAAGAGGTCCCGCGGAATTTAGCAGAACTAAATTTAGTTTTATCGATTACTATTGGACTTCATATCCTAAATATTTTTTATTTGTTAGGTAAAATACCTATTTCATTAAGAAATCAAATATTATATGAAATTATGAAGAGTTAATATGTTATAGATATTTTAACTTTTAAAATGTGCAATAGTAGCCCCGCAAAAAGGACTCCATTCGTGAAAAGCACTCAACTTTTTATCTGTTTTAGGTGTACAAAGACATATCAAAAACTCTTTATTACGAAGTCAAAGGGAAACCAAAGACAGTAATATATTGGCTGGCAAAGTTAAAAAATCCCGATCAACAAGTGAAATTGTCAGATGAGCACCAAGATCTGAAGTGGCTGCCTTTGCAAGAGGCACAGGAAATATCTGGTTATGAAGATATGAAGCATTTACTGGCTGAGTTCAGTGAAAAGGCTAAATTGAAATTAAACTAGTGATGAGCCCCTAATATGTAAGAGGAACCTTAAAATGTAGAGACAAGAATTGGTTATTGGGGTGAAATTGTTTTTCACGGACAGCTGATTAGGTAGGAATTAAAATTATATTATTATGCATGTAAGGCAACTTATTAGTTACTTAAAAAGAGGAAAATATTATTATAATCAATAAACTAGCTTATATATAAAACTGATTAAATGTGTATATTATATTCAAGCTTCCCTGTTGCTTTGTTATTTAATATGATGTTAGATGTTAATAAATATTATTTATGTTTATCCTATGAAAATTATTTATTTTGATGTCCCAATCAATCCAAGGGTCATAGCTCATTAGAGCGACCTGGCACCTACTCTGCACCGCCTCGCCTCGTATGGTTAGTATTCCTTAAAGCTGTGTCTCCAGCTCCTGTTTTGGTTCAAACATTCAACACAAACATGTGATTCAAAAAAAACTCTGCGATTTTGACTTCTTGTTTGCTCCAACAATATTTTTTGCTTACAACGAAAGCACGTACAATAAAACATAAAATCAATATTCATCAAAATCGCCAATTTTTTTTTATCATATGTTTGTGTTGAATGTTTTGAACCAAAACAGGAGCTGAAGACGCGGCTTTATACGGACTTGTATGGGTATGCGCTCACTACATTAACTCCGTAGCGTCGCAGGGATTGCCTCGGTCGCAAGGCAACCACGCGCGGACGGCTGATGGACCACTCAGTCACAACTCGCTGTTCACATTCTTGCCTTGCGTTGGTCTCGTGGACCACACGCTGCCCGCAAATGATTTACGCGGCATACACTCGTTTACCGCGCGACGTTTATTGGTTATAACGCGGCGTCCACCCGTGGCACACCGGTTGATAACGAGTGGACGATGTGCGTGTGCGACGAGGCGGTGCGGAGTAGGTGCCGGGTGCCTCTAATGAGCTATGACCCTTATTTAGGAAACCTCAAACCGTGTTACGGTGTTTGTTTGATGCTAGTATGGTGTCTACACTGTAGACTTAGACCATAATTTAACCACGGTGTAGATAAAGGTGAGCGAATCTATAAATGCCAAGCAGCCTTGATTTTGGTAATTTTAGTTTATGCACAATTGTTAGCTACCGCACCTGCGAAAAAAGTAACTGTCAAAAGCCAGAATTTATATTCTGTGGTTCAAGACCATTAAAATGTCAATGTCAAATTGTTAGTGGTGGGTCGTTAACGATTTTTGGGTTAACGCAACGAAGCCGTTAAATTCATCACGTTAACCGGTTAAAAAAGCCGTTAACATTATTATTAGGTTTTCATTAATGTAACAGATTTGTACCAACGGCAACGTAGCAGTTAATAGTAGCAAGCGAACTTAGAAACATAGATATCTCTCACTCTCGCTCGTACAATTTTAAGCTAGCGGCGTCTCGCTCGCTCACATAGGCGCCCTCGCGTCCACTCGGCATATTCCGTTTCTATTCGTTCTTTCAACGCAGAAGAAATAGATAATTTTAACTGGTTTTGCGTTAACAGCTTCAGATTACGTTAGCGACTTTTGAATACCTTTTCGTTTGCCAAAATCGTTGAATGTAACAGTTGATAGATTTAACGGGTTTTGCAGTAAACAAAAAACTGTTAATTCGTTAACATTAGATTAACAGTTAAAAAAAGCCGTTCGTTGAATTAACGCCCACTCCTACAAATTGTACGATTTCATTTTACAAATTATACGCGAAAAGTTATTACGATTTTTCGTAATTTTTGTGATTTTATTTTGGTTTTGGCCGTGTTTTAAGACGTATGAAAGAAGAGTGGCGACAGAAGACAAGATATTATATTTTTATGTACCAATTTAATTCAGAACTGGTGGATAAACAATGTCTGTTTTCGTCCATCTACTGCGATTTTTATAATATTTTATCATGGGCCAAACAGAAAATGAAAAAGCTAGTAACAATACAAGCTCAAGCCCAAATGAGCCACCTGCGAAAAATAAGCCAAAAAATCAGGGAAAGAAAAGAAAACGGTGAGTACCTTTTTAAGTTTAGATCTCAAAGTAATGGTATTAAAAACAATAGAAGTTTGCTACCGGCTTCGTAATAATATCGCTATTCAAAGCATGAGAGAACTATAACTTTACTGGAATTTTAGGAAATGAGCTGAACATCTCATACATTATGCTTTATTGGTCTCCTGGTACTTTGTAAATGTTACACCATGCATTACTCAAGAACGGTTGAACCTATTTTGATGATCTATGGTTTGTTTAATTCGTTGTTCTCCGCCCCCACTACATGCAGTTAGATGCAGCTTATTTATGCTGTTTTAATTTATATTTTAGAAATTCAACTGACAGTAGCAATGAAGGTGACGAAATGGTCCTTCCTGACAATGCCTTGGAGATGGAGAGGAATGTCCACATATCAGCTGTCAAGAACAATCTTGATGAGACTAGTGTCAGAAAAATTATAAAGGTTTGTTGCTGTGTTTTTATGTGATAGGTATGTGCATAGGCGGATTTAGGGAGGGGGACCAGCCCCAGAAGCATTGTAGACGTACGAATTTTGCACATATTTCATGGTCAAGATTATAATTTTGTTCTATTTCTTTCTTCTATTAAGGATATTTGAACTTTCTAACTGTGAGGGAGCTAAACACACACTTTTCGTAGTAAAAATTATAATATTTTTGCCCGTCTGCACCTTGGCCCTAGAACCAAATCCTGGATCCGCCAGTGGGTATGTGAAGTACTTCTTCTTTGGGTGCCATCTTCTAACGAAGGTTGGCGATCATCATGGCAATTTGAACCCTCGACACAGCAGCTCTAAATAGGGAATGCGTGCTCTTGCAGTACCATTGGTGCAGATTTTTAAGCCAAGATGTTCTCCTTCTTCCTGGACTTCTTTTGCCCTGTATTATGAGCTGTAATAGCTCATATTTACGCATTATGTGGCCTAGGTATTCCAGTTTACGTCTCTTTATGGTGTTAAGAACTTCAACCTTTTTTCCCATGTAAAGTACAGGGGTTCCTTTAGTGAATTAAATAAATATAAATAGGGTTTATACTTTAACAAGAAAAGGGTTCTCTAATTACACTGCCAAAGTCAAATTACAACTGTGAATTATAAATTTAAGAGCCTTTACTCTGTGGACACTCTGGATCTCACTATTTGATACATAAATTGAAATATAAATTTCATAAAATTAGCTTTTCGTAAATTTCTCAAGAGAATTTCTGTGCTATATTATTGCACACACTTAAAAAGTTTTAATTTAAATATGTATGTGTTGTGCATATCTTTTCAGAAAGTAGTAACAAATGACCATGTGCTTGCACTTGTCAAATTAAGAGAGGAGGAGGAGAATTCAAATGCTGAGGATAAAACACTGCAACCTAAACTGACCAGAGCCAAGGTTAAGTAAGTAAGCCTATATTTTATTTTTCTCAGGAAAAATATTGACGAAAATTTTGTGCAGCGCACGACTTAATGTATTTTTTATGTTAAGACTGTAAACGCACTTTATTTAATAAATGATTATCTTATCTTATAGTTTAAATCATCTAAATCAATTACCTTATTATTACTTCTACAAAACACAGTACCACCACACACCACCACTACCACTACACTTCTATCTACATAGTATAAATTAAAGCCGCTTCCTGTATCTGTCTGTCTTAATGTATGCTTAAATCTTTAAACAACAAAGGAT
Organism: Hemithea aestivaria; assembly: GCA_947507615.1. Taxonomy (NCBI): domain Eukaryota; kingdom Metazoa; phylum Arthropoda; class Insecta; order Lepidoptera; family Geometridae; genus Hemithea; species Hemithea aestivaria. Next base: position 12,309,191 of record OX382339.1, on the reverse strand, counting down.
TTAGATGCGGTTTTTAGGGTTCCGTACCTCAAAAGGAAAAAACGGAACCCTTATAGGATCACATTGTTTCCAATAGATAGAGTAATGCAAGAGGCAGTAATGAGAGAGGGGGAGCTTTATATGTATAATCATCACTGCCCTCTTACGTCTATGAAAGTTGATTCAAGCAGTGTCCGTAATTATGGTTCCCCACTTCCAATCTACTTATACATATGTATAATACATGCATAATATAGTAGAGAAACACTTATAATTTCATGTTACAAATGTGCTACGAAGTGCAGCGGTTCCACTATTTATCAACAAGTGAGAAACATTAGCTTTTGCTATGAGATACAGTGTTTAAGTCACAAGCTCGCAAAGTAGTCTAGAATTGAATCATGAGCGCAGCAAATCTTTGTTGGTAATTTTTTTAAATATGTGCTTATTATTAATTTAAATAAATTGCTTTAAAATATTAAGAATAGCATCAACAACATCAATAATTTCAACAGGGAACTGAAGAAAGTATCACCCAAAACAGCATGGAACCTAGAGAACTTGGAACTGACTCCAATCAAACACATCCCAGTGAAGACTCGGCCTGAAGTGAAGGCTCTCATAGCTCAGGAGTTGCCAGAAGATGAAGACGACGAGGAATATGAACCGACACATGATGATGTAATGGTGAGAATTATTGTTAAACTACATTGTATTCGACATTAGGTTGAGATATTCTGAAGAATATTAGCTATGTGTACAGTAGTTTTGCTATTTTAGCAATGGATAACAGACACAGTAGTCAGTCTGCTTAGAATTATTTCGACACTACCTTTATACCAAATTTCGGCTTAATAGGCTTAGCGGTTACAGATTTTTTTTATTCCCGTGCCTGTGGGAATTTCGCAAAATCAACAATCAACATCAAAAACAATAACAAGGTTATTGTGTACATAGTATAAGGAACCTATGTTCCAAATTTCATTATTCTAGGTCCAATGGTTTCGTCTTCACGATGATGAGCCAGTCAGTTTACCTCTTTATATACAGTTTACCTCTTTATAAGGAACCTATGTTCCAAATTTCATTATTTTAGGTCCAGTGGTTTCGTCTTCACGATGATGAGCCAGTCAATTTACCTCTTTATATATAATAGTATTTTAGATATATAGAAGTACTAGCTGACCCGGCCACGCGTTGCTGTGGCTAAAGTTTTTGTTATATTACATTATAGTAAACAATCTAAGAGGAACAATAAGAGAACATCAGTCACGGAGTCCACTATGCTTTTTCACACAGATGGTATTTGTAAAAAAATATGGTGATCTCCTTATTTGACTTTCTACTACTTAACCCTTTAGTACAATGAAATTATTTACGAACAAAGACGAAAATGTTGATGTTGGTATACAAATTCACTGGATTGAGATTTGAAGGGGAAGTACGTTGAACACAATTAATTAAAATGTTCTTACACTTGATATTAAGCAGAAATCAATAGGTACAAAATAAAAAATTATCAGATTTATTATTTCCATTTAATTTTATAACAAATAGCTTATATGACACGTTCGTAGATTTACCATAGCAGCGCCATCTATTGATTACTTACTCAACCCAGTCGAAAGGTATCGACATCTGTTAGAATCATTTGGAGTTAACAGATAATTGTGACTGTCAAATAATAACAGACAAATAATTAGCAATAAATTAAAATTGCGACTATAATTTGAGATTTAAACTATCCTATCTCTCAAGTTGGATCGAACTGCACATGGTGTGCGAATTTTATTATAATCGGTTAAGTGGTTTAGGAGTCCATTGAGGACAAACATTGTGACACGAGATTTATATATATTAAGAAGATAAGAAGATTACCACCAGTCGTAAACTGCTCATATATATTTTTTTAGCAAAATAAAGAAAACTTTATCTGTGTACTTAATAACGAGCGTGATTTATTGGGTGCTTGTTTAAAACATGTCATAATTGTTGTTACTTTAGAGTGAAGATGAGCATGCTCTAGAGTCGTGCAGTGACCTAGACTCTCAGCCACGCACGCCGGCGACACCCGCCAGCGTATCCAGCCCGAGACCAGTACAAGATGGCCCTTTTAAAGTACCACAGGTAATATATTTACTATAGCTTATAAAAATAAATTTACAGTTATTTAATTGTAATATTTTATTCACACAACACTATGAAATATCTGTAAGCTTTATCCCCGTTTCTCCGTAAAGCCGCGGACATACGGACGAACAGACAAAGCAAAACTACATATATGGCTTCCTTGTTGACTACAGAAGCCTAAAAATGACGTTGTCGTCGGTCTGACGCTTCAGACTCGCATCCAATGTTGACACATCTTAATATTTTTAAAATTTACTTACTCTTTCTAGGAAGTATCATCAGCCCGTCGCAAACTCAACGTAGAAGAAGAAGCCACAATAGCACTCCGCACTCGGTCCAAGCTATCTCTCTCAGCGACCCCCATAGAACACATAGAAGCCACCTTCGTGCCACCAGATGACATACCCATGCAGGATGTGGACGATCTGTGGAACCAGTTCCTCAACGAGTGCCTGAACCCAGCATCCACCAGCAGGCATGAGGATGATGATGAGACCGATCCGGAGTATAATGTGGCTGCTGATCCCGATGCTCGTATGTATTTATCTACTATTTTTTAATTCATTATATTTCAGACTTTGACCACAACCTCGTGTAAACGACGATGTGGCCGTAGATAATAATCCCGACGTCGCGTTTTTATCACCGCACGAGCCGACACCGCTCGAAAGCTCATCCACACATTATTGATGCTTGGCATTCTCGCACTGTGCGATTCAGTCGCTCCTTCTTGCCGTACACATGCAAGATGTGGAATGAGCTTCCGCCTGCGGTATTTCCGGTGAGCTTCAACATGGGACTCTTCAAAAGGCAAGTGAACAGAGTCTTGAAAGGTAGGCAATGTACCAGCGGTACCCCTGGTATTGCATGTATCCATAGGCGACGGTAGCCACTTACCATCAGGTGGGCCGTCTGCTTGTTTGTCACCTATTACATAAAAAATATGGTAGCAGACTAAACCTAGAATGCGGGATAAATCCCCCCTGGTTTCTGGGGGATGGTAATGAGATCGACCCGGAGTATAATGTGGCTGCAGACCCTTATGCTTCTATGTTTTTTTTATTAATTATAAGTTAGTCTTTGACCACGATCTCGCGTGATTTTAAAAGACAATGTGGCCATAGGTAGTAGACCAAACGTAGACATAGAAGGCAGGATAAATCCTTCCCTGGCTTCACTGAACATCATGCCGGAACACGGTCGTAATGACCTCTTTAAAGACATTGGACATTATGTTATGCAGCATCAATGCATATCGTTGGCGCGAGCATACCTCCGGAAATGCGCACTCTTGTGGTTGAGTCCTTTATAACCCTACTGGTCTATTATTAACAGAAGACGAAGACGAAGAAGCTCTAGGCAACTCCATAATAAAGATATCAAAGATTACTATGAACCCCGCAACGCGACTTATCGACTGCCTCCTACGTATCTTATACTAAACAGCCATACACATATTTTGATAATCTGCCTGACAAGCTTTTTTTTAGACTCATCCCTATTTATATTTTATTTATTTAACAGAAGACGAGGTGATAGTCAGCTCGACAAGCTTTTTTTGGACACATCCCTATATTCCTCCCTCTGTGGCGCGGTGGGCTAATACCCGCTTGCAACGCAGAAGGTTGCGGGTTCGATTCCCACATGAGACAAATGTTTGGATGATCCACAGGTATTTGTTTCTGGTCTGGGTGGTTCAATATCTATTATAAGTATTTATTTACAAAAGAAAAGTATCTAAGTATTATATCCGTTATCCTAACCACCATAACACAAGCATTAAGTTGCTTAGCTTGGGGTTAAGTGGCGCCGTGTAAAATGTCTTAAAATATTTTTTTAATTATATTCTTTATTTATTAACAGAAGACGAAGACGAGGAAGCTCTAGGCAACTCCATAATAAAGATATCGAAGAAGGAGCTGAATGACTTGGTGACAGAGTTGTTCAACATCATGCCGGCAGCTGACGAAGACTTGGCTGAGAACCTCGCTAATTCTGTGCTCACAGATACTACTCAAAAGCAGGTATAATCTTACATTTTAATTAATATCTATATTTGATATTGATTTAACCCTTAAATGCATTTTGTTGCCAAAAGTTTACAATCCGATTCTATGTAAACCTAACAAAGTTTTTTTTTTACCAATAAAAAAAATCATGTGTGTTAAAGGGATTAGAAGATTTTTCTAAGGAGCATGGCAAGCCTTCTGTCCGCCATTTTGTTATTTTTTTAATCGCAACTACGCGTAACATATATAAATTAATAGCTGGTATTACCAACAAAAAGTAGGAAAACACTTATAATTATTGTAAAAGTTGAAGTTCCCGAGTAATTTAGCGTCAAACTAGTTTTATTACAGAAAATAAAAATATTTTCAAACTTCCTACTTCGTATTTACTGGTATCGTACTACTGCTATACCCCTTACAAATTGCTAGGACGTCTGTGGTTCTTACTAAACCTACTTTACAGATTCAAGCGAAACAAGAACCCCATTCAGACGAAGAGTGCCAAATAAAACCGTCACAAAGACTGACATTTGAAAAGAACACATACCCTATATCTATAGGTAAAAGTGAACCAGAAGATCTTGACGATACTCCAGTAGTTGCTTCTAAAACTGTTAGACAGAATGAAAAGGAAAATCTAAAGACGAATTGTGTAGCTGTAACAAAACCGACGCGGTAAGTTTGAGGATTTTTAAAAAAAAATATTACTAGTATATTTCCTCTCTATCGATTGGACAAGCTGGTAAGCTCATTCTGACTTTAACCTATCTGATTAATACCTACAACTTATGATCAAAAAAAACTTATCAAATATGGGCAAATGAATGGTAGATGAGGTAGGTAGATCTTACCTTATCCTATCTTATTACTTGACAATTTGACATCGAATTTGACACTGGCAAAAACACGAAAGTATGAGTATCCCATGAAAGCAGGCAAGGGGGCGATAAAATAAATAAAACTATCCTCTTTATCATCATTGCTTCGCAGTAGTAGAGTTATTAGTTAGGCAGTTTTATGCATTGAAAAGTAGGTTTGTACGGCTCGCTTTAATCTCTTCCAGCCTTAATATTCTCTCTTACTCTTTCTTTCCATTACTTTCTTAGTATCTAATGTTACTTTATAATACTCTTTCCAGTCCACATCTAACATTGAGTTACATAAACAACAAAGTGCAGATATCAGTGGAACAACGCACTGAGCCGGAGACTCGAGCCCCACCTTCACTGAGGCCTAAACTGACGCGGCAAGCTGACACACTTCATATACAGATCGAAGCTGCTGTTACTGTAAGTATACTTCTTTGAAACATTTGATGGGCAAGATCTACCAAACGGTATTATATTTATACTAGCTGAGACTCAAGCGCCCCCTTCACTGAGGTCGTAACTGATGCGGCACACTGCACATACAGATCGAAGCTGATGTTACTGTAAGTATACTCTGTAAGTTGTAGGAACATTTTACATATTTAACATATTTAAACTAGCTACAAAGTGCACATATAATTGGCACAACGCACTGAGACTGAGACTCAAGCTCCACTTTCATTGAGACCTAAACTGATGCGGCAAGCGGACACACCGCACATACAGATCAAAGCTGCTGTTATTGTGTAAGTACACTTTTTAAGTTGTAGGAACATTTGATGGGCAGGATATACCAAACGGTATTTTTATACTAACTACAAAGTGCACATATCTGCTGTTACTGTAAGTATACTTCTTAAGTTGTAAGAACATTGTATGGGCAGGAAATTCCAAACGGTGTTATATTTATACTGGCTACAAAGTGCACATATTTGCTGTTACTGTAAGTAGGTATACTTTGTAATTTGTAGAAACATTTGATGTCGTCCTATCTGTAAGCAATATGTCCAAAATATCGCAGCACTAAAAGCACACGGATGGCAGTCTCATTCCGTCTTCAAAATGTATAACATTTCACTTGTAAAATTTATCTTAGATTATAAGATTTTGTTCAGACGTAGAGCTAATGTGTCAATATGGCGCCTCAACTCAGTGTCTACTCTCTCACTTGTTATCAGATAACACCGGAGCAGCGTGTGATATTACAACAGCAAGTGAGACAACACGTACAATTGGCCGCGACTAACTTCCTACAACTCTACGTGCATCCCTTGCATTGGAAAATGGCGCCCACTTATAAGGAATATTTGGTATGATTGTTCACATTTATTAATATTTTTAAAACATATTAATATTAACAAAACGTGTTAAGAAATGGTTGTTTAAAGTGACAACCCTTAAATTATTTGTAATAAACTTTGTTTTATTCTTGGGAAATATTCATCTGAATAAATTTTCGAAAAACAATAGAAATTACCTAGTCAGGTCATAAATTCTGTCACATGTTTAATATAAAATTATTGGAACAAGTTTATTTATTATGTAACCATTTATATACCAAAATGAACTTAACAAAACATAGATTCTTATGACAATAAAGTTTATTCAAAATGACCTCCGTGATTTTGAATACAGGCCTTCAATCTGCGCGGCCAGTCGTCTATCGCAGCACGAACGAGGTCCATGTCAATATCGGCTGCTGCCTTAATCAAGGATGTCATGAGTGACTCCAAATTGGGATGAGGCTTTGAGCACGCCTTTTCCTCCAAGTGTTGCCATATCTTGTAATCTAACGGACTCAAATCTGGACTGGAGGAGGGCCAGTCTTCGTGCCGGATGAAGTCGATTTCACGCGCCGCCAGCCAGTCTTGTGTGCTCTTCGCTCTATGAGCTGGCGCCGAATCTTGTTGGAATACCCATTGCCTGTTATTGAACATGGTATGAGAAACAGGTTCCACAAGGTTCGTCAGGACTGTATTTTGATACACAACTGCATTCGTTTTTACACCTTTCTCACAAAAATGTACCTCTGTTAAGCCCCAATAAGAAACTCCCAACCATACCATGAGCGAGGATGGAAAATGACCTCGTTGGACACGCGGAATACGGTTGCTCGCTTCTTCACTACTGTGTGCGTACACCTTATCATTTTGTTTGTTTTAGCTCTCTTATACGGTAAAAATTTTTTCATCCGAAAAAGGAATTTCTCGGTATTTTTTTCTCGCGTACCGCTTCAACAAAGCGCGGCATCTCTTCAGTCTCAGGTCCATTAGACGAGCATTTAAACGATGTCATGTTTTTCTTCGATATGCCCGAAGCCCTAAGTCTTCATTTAACACCCTTTTCACCGTGGTTCTGCTTAACCCCATCTGAAGGGCCAACAGTTTCTGCTTACGTTTGGGATTTCTTTGAATTCGCGCCTTCACAGCTTTTATCACTGCTGGAGTCCTAACAGACCGAGGGCGACCACTTCTTGACCTGTCATCTACACTAGAGTCTTCATTGTATCGTTTGATGGTACGATAAACGAATCTTTTGGTTATATTCAAATTTTTCAGTATGTCAAAAATTTGAATTGGCGCGTAACCGCAACGATGCAACGCAATAACTGCAACACGGTCTTCTTTAAGCGTCCACTCCATATTTAAAAATGAGTAAAATTCTAAAAAGTATACATGTTTATTTTCATGAACAATTCGAAATTCGAATTCAATAAACTTTTTTGTGGCCAGCATTCTAAAAGAAAAGTTTTTACTGTGTGACAATACTTATGACCTGACTATAGTCGGGCCGGCCTAAAAGGCCACATTTGACACATCATCAAAATTCCCTTACAGGGTGATCTAAAAATTTTACTTATTTTTTCTGTAAATAATATATGTCAACACTTAGCTGAACAATCCATACATATAATAAGAATGGAAATTTCTCCCCATTCATTGTGATCCTTTACTAAGGTGAACTGTGAAAATACGCATATGAACAAAACGACGCGAAAAAGTCGCTTGCGCGATCTAATTCGTAAAACATTTTGTCAATTTTTCCTAGGGAAACGTAAAATAAAATAATAAAATAAATAATAATCATTTATATCAGACACATCGCCCCTAATTTACATCAAAAATTCGAAATAAAAGTAATAGAATATAAAGTAAATTCAATTCAAAAAAAAATAGTGCCAAAAACGCTACAAACGCCATCTATCGGTATGGCTGTAAACTTGTGGTTGACCTTTAGTTTAATTTGGGCTAAATTTGTAAATAGTTTGTGTCACTGGTGTGGTTAAACAACACCACCGATTTGAATAAAATTTTCACTAATACGTTGCAGTTTTCTCTACTTGAACCTTAGTCTTGGTTTTAGTCAAATCGGTTCATAAATAAAAGAGTTATATCAATCTAAAGATTCGCATATAAAATGCTAATAAACAAGAAAGGTAGTCATAGGAACCGCGTAATCAAAAGACAAAACCTCATCGAGTTTGGGCTCATTTGATTCGTCTTGACGAGTACTTTGATACTATATAGTAACCAGGGTCCGAAACGGAGCTGGAAGGTGGCCATAGGAACTCCGTGATTAAAAGAAAAAACCCCATCGAGTTTGGGCTCATTTGATTCGTCTTGACGAGTACTTTGATGCTATATAGTAGCCAAACAAATTAGAATTCATTTAAATTAGTAAATGTAACTTATTTCTCAAATGAATCAGCGCCAGCGGAAAATAATCTAATGTGCGCATGATGCGTGTAAATATCAGTAATAAATATCTTTTTGCTGCTTATTTTTAATTTCTAAAACATGTAAAATCATCTGAAGATAAATAGAAAAATTCATTTACAGTTCATTGTAAAAGTAAATTATTTTTCATACAAGCTAGCGCCACGGAAAATAATGGAACTAATGTCCTAAGAAAAAGAAATATCGTTTATTCTGCAAACAGTTTTAGAAAAGAAGTCCCGCGTAACCTAGCGGAACTAAATAATAGATTTATAATTACTGTGAATACTTCATTTATTATATATTTTTTATTTGTTAGATTAATTAAATATTATGTACCTATTTAATTGAGAAATTAAATATGAGAAATTATGAATTGTTAAAAATCTGTAGATATTTTAACTTAAAATCACGCGATTGTGGCGCTCCATCTAGGGGGATCTTTTGTAAAAATCACTGGTTATCCGGAGACACACAGACATAAAATCTGTTCACACCCATTTAGGCTAAGAACTAATACAACTAGAAAATTCTATGTGAAGAAAAAGGAGAACCTATTTTTCTTCCGTCCCTTTCAGCGTGGCTGGTTTATTTGTTTGTCACAAGTTCAAACTATGGTTCAAATGATTTCTTTGTGACAAATATACCATCATTATCTTTTATTTTTTAAGATTTTAAGTGCTTTCAGGGAATAATTAATGGTTTATGTGTACTCATAGTGGTAGTGAAATGGTAGGATGTGCAGTTTTGGGCTGTAAAAGCCGTAGTGAACAACATTAGGAGAAACTATTGCTGTCGCATAGGCGGGCACGCAGTAGTGAACCACCTGCATTTAGGCATACATCCAGACACAAACTGTCACGTTTATAATGTTAGTAAAATTTTGCAATGATTATTATAGAACCTTTTATCTGTGTTATAGATAATCATAGGCGGATTTAGGGAGGGGGGGCAAGGGGCCAAGCCGCCCCCCCCCCCCCCCGAGTCATTAAGCAAGCTGCTCGCGCACATATTATAAAGGATGTTTAAGCTTTAGGGGGGGGGGGGCAGGGGGCCAAGGTACCCCCAGAAGCATTGTAGAGTTACAAATTTCGCACATATTTCTGAAATAAATTTTTTTTTTCGGCGCTCGCAGCTAGCTGCTCGCGCACTTATTGTAATGGATGTTTAAACTTCCTAACCGCTCAGAGCGAGCTAAACATACACTTTTCGTAATAAAAATTATAATATTTTTGCCCGTCTGCACCTTGCCCCCCCCCCCCCCCCCCCCCCAAACCAAATCCTGGATCCGCCTATGATTTTAGTTATACACCTCAGTGGTAGAGTCCTTCTCACGAATGAGGTCCCGCGGAATTTTGCGGAACTAAATTACATTTTTTCGATAAATTCTGGACTTCATGCCAATTTTTCACCACTCTCGCACGAAAATAGTGTCTTTGGTCATCGATTTCAGTGAGCAAAAGCCGTTTTTGCTCTCTAGAGAGTAGAGAGGCAAAGTGATTTGAATTTCGAACACAATTTTATTGGCTATGAAGAAGTTGGTGTGTTCTGAAACTTATTTGTGTACAATTTTTATTTAACTGAGATGCACATAATTTTTAATGTTATTTATTGAATTTTAACTTTATAAATTGTATTTTTTCAATAATATTTTAAATAAAATACTATTATAGAATAATAAGTCGTAAGTGAGTTTTTTTTTTTAAATATTATTACAATTTGTTTTTCATAAATATGTCACACACACAAATTTCGAACGCAACTCTTTTAATAAAAATAAAAAAATACAAAATGGCGGGATGTAGAAGTTTAGAGTTTACAGTCAAATGGAGAATGCGTTGTGACGTCATCGATAAATGCCATCTTTGTCTCTCTCTTTTGTATGAGGTAAGTGAGATGGCACTTATAGTTGTCATTTTTCTTGCGACAGTGGTGTTCACAACACATTTTCCATTTGGTTCTAAACCTCTTGGTAAAGATTCAACTAAATATTTTCAACTTAAGTTGTAAACTTTTGCAAATTTCTATTTGTGATCTAATAGTCTGTTTAATTACAAAGAAATGAGTGATCCCAGTGATGAAGGTAGTTGTCTTACGCCAAAAAAGTTGAAAGAACAAGTTTCGAATGCCGAGTTCAGCTATTTGCCTGAAAAATCTAAAGTGAAATATGTAAAGGCGTACGAATCCTTCAATAATTGGCGCCTCTCAAAAAATGCAAAAACATATTCCGAGACCGTGATACTATCATATTTCATGGAACTATCTAAAACAAGAAAATCCAGTACATTATGGAGCATTTTTTCTATGATAAAAGCTGTCTTGAAAACGAAACGTGACCTTGAAATAGAAAAATTTCTGAATGAAGCACCAGACAGTAAATACCTCGCTTTAAAAGTAAGTAAATTGATACAAAAGCTAATTTATTTCAAAGAAAACCTATCTAACTGTACCTATCTAAAAATAAGTAAACTAAATTATTGTTATTTTTTACAGGTTGTATTAATTATTGGCATAAATGGTGCGTGCCGCTCAAATGAATTGTTGAATCTTAAGGTAAACGACGTTGAAAAGCATTTGGACAAATTAATATTAGTAAAATTATTGAATACAAAGACTAAAATCGACAGATCATTCGTCATTAGTGAAGAATATGTGAATGTGGTGGACAAGTATACGGCATTACGACCCGCTAATACAAAAACTTCAAGATTTTTCTTACATTATGATAATGGAAAAAGTAAAAAACAGCCCATAGGCATCAATAAAATCGGTGATATACCAAAAACGATTGCTAAATTTCTTCAGCTTCCGGACTCCCATCTTTACACTGGGCATTGCCTGAGGCGGACGTCAGCAACACTCTTAGCTGACTCAGGCGCTGATATTACAGTTCTTAAACGCCATGGTGGCTAGAAGTGTAACAAGATTGCAGAAGGATACATCGAAGATTCTAAAGTTATTTAATATGCTAACTTTTAAAATTTGCGATAGTGGCGCCCCGCAAAAAGAACTCCTTTTGTGAAAAGCACTCTACCTATCAGTCACAGTTCCCGATTGAGCAGAAATTTTGCATACCGGGAATCGGATGACAATGCAATAATTTTATGACATGGAAGTGATCTGAAGTCTGATGATGGAGCTGAAAGGTGAAATTTGATAGATATATTATAATAAATAGTTTGAGTACGTAGGTATATGATAGTTTCATTTCAGAAAATTTCATTTTAGTTTTTTTTATACAACGATGTAAGAAGATGAGCAAGATGCTCTCCTGATGGTAAGAGATAACGCTGGGATTTAACGAAGGTTAAATTCTGGGTGCACTGCTGAGTCATAAAATGTTAAGATTCTTCAGCCCAGTAATTTCACTAGCCACAGTGCCCTCCTACCGAAGCACAGTAATGTCTGCACATCACTGTTCAGGCGGCAGAATAACTGACACTGTTGGGGTACTAGCCGATCTCCTGCAGAGGAAGTCTACCCACGGTAAAGAGATCACCATTAAATGACGCGGAAAAAAGTCAAGAGTAACTGTACGGAATCAAGCTGTTATTATTCCGTATTTTTATTAGTTTTTCTGATTTAAATGATAATTTGATATATTTTTGTTTACTGTATTTAATCTTGATGTACTATATGTGTAAGTGGTAATTTATTGCCGTTCTAATTTGTACTGTGGTATAACGATAGTTCTGGGACTTATCCCAGGACGTCTCTGAAATCTAAGTATTATTCACAAAAAATGTTTCATAATATTATTTACTAGCTTATGCTCGCGGCTTTGCCCGCACGGCAAAATCCTTTCTTAGCAGTGGTCTACGTCATGAAACCTTTCTATGTTCCAAATTTCAACCCAATCCATCTAGCGGTTGAGGCTGTACGTTATACAGATACATCAGTCACTAGCTTATTCTCATGGCTTTGCCCGCATGGACGGGTTACGTTCCATAATACCTACGGTCGTTTCAACTACGGTCGATATAACTACGGTCGATTCGCATAAGTTCATTTCACATATTGGACGACTCGCTTACAGTGCAACTCGCCTGCGGTTGATTAAACTATGGGCATGTGAACTAATGGGCGATTCGGCCAATGTTCATTTGATATATTGGTTAATTCAACTATGGACGACTCACCTACGGTTTATAAATTCTTTGCTACGCGTGTTTTTAGTACAGTATTCAGGGCAAACCGAAATCTGTTGGTTAGGTTAGGTTTGAACAGTGACAACAATGCGCGAGCCGAGCGAGCGAAGCGAGCGTGCCGCGGCAGCGGCCGGCGAAGCGCCAGATATTTTTCTTATTACTGAATTATTTATCCTGTGTCATGGCATCTTCAGGCATTTTGGCATCTTCTTTCATCTACCTCAACATGGCAAAGTGGCATAATAAAAACAACACGTTTCTGAATTCTGTACTATAAACAAGTATTTTTTAGCTGTCATACCTGACTAGCAGCCGGAAACGTGGTCTAAAAATACGTGAACGGTCCGTTAGTTCGGTCAAAAATAGGCAAATCGTCCAATAGTTTAATCAACCATAGCTCAATCGACCGTAGCTGAGTTAACCGTAGGCGAATCGTCCAATATTGATTTCAACCAATAGTTATTATGAACGTAGGCGAAACGTCCAATAGACATTTTGAATAGTAGGTGATTCGATCGTAGTTACATATTGGCAAGGTTTGCCAGCCTTTACTAATTCTACGCCCATTAAGTCGCAGAAAACCCGTGAATTGAATCCCTCTTTTCCGTGGAATTGGAAATCGAATTAAATGGTCTGTATCAAATTCATTAATATATGAATAATTTACTGTCACGCGCTACGAAGTGCGCGCGGGTCAGCTAGTAAATAATATGACAACACTTAGTTGAACACTGAACACTATACTCGAATTTACAATTAACAATTTACGCATTACCATTAAAATTTCTACCATTTGGTAGATTTTTTGCCTACCATTTAACTTATTACCAAATTCTTATATCATAATTTCTGCCAAAACTACCATTAAATTTTTCTAACAAAAACTACCATTGAAATTTCTAGCAAAATCTACCATTCTTTTTTTTATCATTTAGTTGATTTTTTACCATAAAAAATCTATCAAAAACTACTATTAATTTTCTACCGTTTGGTAGATTTTTCTATCATTAAAAATTCTACCAAAAACTACTAAGTAGATTTTTCTACTGTGCATTTTTGAAAACTAGCGTGAGAGTTCCATATTACTATGTAAACAAAACGACTAAAAACTCACGGAAATAATGGTCGGAGCTAGGCTCGATCCTGAGTTTCGGACAATTACGATGTCCTTCATCAGGAGCTCACGCATTTTTCTACCATAAAAAAGTCTACCAAAAACTACAATTGAAATTTCTACCAGAAGAAACGTAAAGAAGGAACAAACATACTCACACACACGCACGCACGCACGCACGCACGCACGCACGCACGCACGCACACACACACACACACACACAAAAAAACTAAAAATAAAAAATACTCAATTTTTGTTTCAAGTCATTGTTGTGTTTATTTTTAAACTATAAAGAATATGTTATACACATAGCTAAGAACATTGCCGAGTAATATTATTAATCTTATAAACGAAAAAATAAACAAACTTCATTAATCAGTTCGGCTACGATGGCACAGACAGATACACAAACAGACAGACAAACAAACACGTCAAACTTATAACACCCCACCTTTCTTGCGTTGGGGGTTAAAAACATTAGATGAATAAAAAGGACACCCTATACAAGGTCACGTCAATCAGTTTTTGTTTTTAAAACAATAAGGATGCTACACAATAAAATCGCGAAATAGAAATTTGAAATGTAGAATCGAATGCAATTATAACTGGGATTGAATATTTGATCATAAATAAATAACTATATTGCGATTAAAATAAAATATGTTGTTAATATTGTGATTATATTATAGTAAAATATAATGTAATTAAAATAAAATTGTGTAATGTATAGAGAATAAACATATTTTTTTATTACAGGTTTTTTTATAACTCGTGAGATGTTTCTGGCAAAACTAGCCCATGACGCCATTACATGTTTACAAAAAAAACCTATTAGAATTAAAATTAATTAGCCTTTATGAATTTTTCATAAAACTGTATTCGATTCCAACGTGTTTGAAGATCGTATCGATTCATATCCTGTAATCGAAATAAACAAACAATGTCCCAACACTTGTTTGCTATGACTGACATCTGTCAAATGTGGCCTTTTAGGCCGGCCCGACTATAGGTATATTTCCAAATTACGGCGCGGCGTTAACAAACACAGTAAAATGGACATCATATTTTGATAATTAATAATATGATATGATAAATATTAATCCCACACAGAAAATAAACTATAAATCAGCAGTGATGGTGTACCAATTGGAAGTCTTATCGCTCCCAGTGATCTCTTCCAGACAACGGATATGAACAATAGTATTAATTTTACAGACGTCTCTAACAAAACTGGTGGAAAATAACAAGGATTCAGTGGTGAACGTGTGTAACTTGAAGCCGGCGATGGAATTAGTCAGGAGCTGGCAGAGTTCTGTCTCAGACAATACGCCCGAGAATAGAGAGCTCATCGAGTTTATGCAGGGACAGGTTGATAGGAAGTAAGATTAAAAATTACAGTATTTTACCATTTTTTACTGGTAGCCTTAGGCCGAGGCTAGTTGCCGCGGATGAGAGCTTCGGTGTACCCGCTGCCTCGGCATTATGGCGTCCCGCAGGAACACCCACAGGTTTTTAGTGGGTATCCCCGCCGCGCCCATCTTCGGCCGGGGAGTCTCACTTACCTCCCCGCGCCCTGGCTTGGGGTGATGATGCGTAGCGCATTTTTCCTGAGTCAAAAAAAGGCCGAGGCTAGATACCATATCTCTTAGACAAAACCGTGTCGCCAAGCGGTTATTGTGACCGTGTTCCGGCATGATGTTCAGTGAGCCGGCGATGGATAATGACGTGGGAAACCTCTTGTCTTCTGAGACAGAAGTCAGTGTTGTCTGCAACACACCTGAATTATTAAGATTAAAAGAAACTTAAGATTAAAACAATACAGTATTTTAGCATTTTGTACTGGTGGTAGGCTTCGGCCGTGGCTAGTTATCATCCGTTATACAAAACCGTGTCGCCAAGCGGTCATTGTGACCGTTTTTCGCCATAATGTTTAGTGAACAGAGAACTCATAGAGTTCATGTAAGGACAGGTCGATAGGAAGTTATTTCAAACACGAACTATATAGGCTTTTGTTTAGCATTATAAGTTGCGCAAATCTTTTTGAACAATCTAGTCGTTTCGCTACTCAAAATGGGACCTGGCGCCTAATTGCGGAAAAATAGCCCGCGAATCAGTATTAGTAGCAGTTTAACTCACATGAAAAGTAAATTTTACTCATAAAAATCTAAATTTTACGACATAAAAAGTAAATTTTACATCCACAAAACTAATAATTTGCTTTTAATTTGTTTTCAGTCGTCGTCGCGCAGCTCAAAACGTCCTGTACACGGGTAATTTCCACGAGAAATTCTTGGAAACAGTCGCGAATAGCACTGTGTTTCTATATCCCTTCCTACTGCCAGCCATGCCTTACCGACCCGACCAAAATAAGAGGAACTTCTATCTGCGGTCCGAGGATAGGTAATATATTATTCCTTTTATTTGATTTGATATTTGATTTGTCGACCTCTGTGGCGCGGTGGGCTAATACCCGCCTGCAACGCAGAAGGTTGCGGGTTCGATTCCCGCATGGGACAAATGTTTGTGTGATCCACAGGTATTTGTTTCTGGTCTGGGTGATTTTTCAATATCTATTATAAGTATGTATTTACAAAAGAAAAGTATATAAGTATTATATCCGTTATCCTAACCACCATATTACAAGCATTAAGTTGCTTAGTTTGGGGTTAGGTGGCGCTGTGTGAAACGTCCTGAAATATATTTATTTATTTGATTTGATATTTTCCATCTATCTTTCTACACTCTCTCTAAATATCGGTAATTTTCACGAGAAATTCCTGGAAACAGTGCCCATCAGTACCGTGTTTCTATATTTATTTATATCCCTTCCTACTGCCAGCCATGCCTTACCGACCCGACCAAAATAGGAGGAACTTCTATCTGCGGTTTGAGGATAGGTAACAATAAATAAATAAAAAACGCCGGTCGAACGGCCGGCAATATGCTGAGTTGCGAACTTTTTGTGTAAATGTCTCATCTTATGTTTTGTTTCTTAGTTGGATGTTTTGTGTGTCAAAGATGTTTATGCATGAATAATCATTTCATTCATTCAAAAATAAAAAACCCTCCGCCCACCACACTTCAACCATCACGTTTCATTCATGTGCAACATTACAGCTTTCTAGGACTTATAGTTTGTCTTAATCCCCGTCTCCAGCTCCATTTTTGGTTTAAAACATGTTGTGATTCAAAAAAAATCTCGGCGATTTTGATAAATGTTGATATTATGTTTTGTTGTACGTGCTTTCCATCGAATATGGAAACCAAAACATATTGTTGAAGCAAACAAGAAGTCAAAATCGCCGAGATTTTTTTTAAATCACAACGTGTTTGTGTTGAATGTTTGAACCAAAACTGGAGCTGGAGACGCGGCTTTAGCAAAACTACGGTTGGACAGACAAAGCGAAACTACAATCCTTGTTGACTTCGGACCCTAAAAACGTTTATTTGTTTCCAGATTAATAGTGATATGCCTAGATCAGTTCCGCGAGTACATAGAGATGAACCCGAAGATGTTCCGCGTTCGCTCCACTTTACCGCGAGCTCGTCGCGGTCTCTCCTCCGCTTTACAGTTGCTCATCAAACACGTGCTGCCCTGGTCCACTGTCCGTGCCATCTCTAGGCATATACACAGCGTTAACTACACTAAGGACGAATCTAGCCCTATATATGTGAGTATAATCCCATTTATGTGAGTATAGACCTATTTAGAGCCTAAAAATCAAAAAATAAATCAGTCATTTTTGTCACTAATGTCAACGAGATGCTAGAAGATGCAAGCTTATATAATTATTGTATTTGTGTGTGCAAGAGTTTTCGCTATTCTATTCTAAGATGGCCGACTGGAAGCCATGACGCGAACTATGACGGGGCGCTTGTCTTTTGTTTCACTAGTAACCGAGTATTTTGTTGACGGGTTGTCATGGTAACGCGTTGTTGGCGACTCAGTTGTATGAGTGTGTCACGTGACATTACTCTGCCTCTCCGCCGCTTTACAACTGCTCATCAAACACGTGCTGCCCTGGTCCACTGTCCGGGCTATTTCTAGGCATATACACAGCGTTAACTACACTAAGGACGACTCTAGCCCCATTTACGTAAGTATTTATTTGTACTGTTAAAAAGAAAAAAGTAACTTGAAATAACTGTCATGTTGATCGGATTATCAGGCTATCGCTACGTACATAGTTATGCCAGTTTTACAAAGGCTTTACTAGACTAAGGACGACTCTTAGCTTTATTTATGTAAGTAGTCCCATAGTCCGTAGTCCCATAAATCCTTAATTTAACTGTTTTATCTCATTTTCTCCTGGACGGAACGCCGCACAAACGAGTCAATCCTCAGGTTACTAAATATCAAAACCCGTCTCTCGACTATATGTAGGCAGAGAGTCCTCAAGTTCTTCGGGCACACGGTCAGGAGAGACCCAGACAGCCTGGAGAGGCTGATTATCACCGGCTGTGTCGAAGGGAAGAGGGGCCAGAGGGCGCTCTCCTACAAGATGGACCCACACGACCCAGGACGCTACAGGAGCCACCCTACAAACCTCTATACAGAGGGCCTATTGGCTATCGTCAAACGACATGTAAAACAATAGAATCCATAGACAATATTGCGTACATCACTTGCTTAAAACCCCTCATTAATATGAGTAAAATAACAAACGCGGCAATGTACATCGAAGTTGCCATCAATCGTAGTGGGTGAGAATTAGCCATTAGGCCCTCAGATGGGGCAAGACAGAAGCGTCTGGAGGGGTCTGGTGACGAGGACTACGCATCACAGTCACGTCCCTCAGTCATGAGGATACGACAAAGACGAAGAGATCTCATTTTCTTTCCTTATAACATTTAAACTTAGTTTTTTCCCTTTTTACAGCGTTACTTCAAATACAACGAGGTGCCAAAGATAGAGCACAAGATATTGCCGTACAACCCGCGCGTCACGTTATACGATCAGCCGGAGCATGAGATGCCCAAGGTGTGGGTGCGATATCTAGCCAAGAGGAGTCGACGGTTTAAGGTATTAATAATAATAAATATTTCAGGACATTTCACACAGCGCCACCTAACCCCAAGCTAAGCAACTTAATGCTTGTGTAATAGTGGTTAGGATAACGGATATAATACTTATATACTTTTCTTTTGTAAATACATACTTATAATAGATACAAATAGCCACCCAGAGGGCCTATTGGCTATCGCCAAACGACATGTAAAACACTAGAATCCATAGACAATTTTGCGTACATTACTTGCTTAAACCACCTCATTAATATGAGTAAAGTAACAAAAGCAGCAATGTACATTGAAGTTGCCATCAATCGTAGTGGGTGAGAATTAGCCAATAGCCCCTGACCAGAAACAAATATCTGTGGATCACACAAACATTTGTCCCATGCGGGAATGCAACCCGCAACCTTCTGCGTTGCAGGCGGGTATTAGCCCACCGCGCCACAGAGGTCGTCAAAATTATTGTTCCATTATATGATATACGATAAATAATAATAATAATCTAAACATTAAGTCTGATTTGAAAAGTCTTAAGGACTAATCTATCGATGCATAGCTAAAGTCCCTGAACGGATTGGGTTGAAATTTGGCACACAGGTTTTAGGACGTAGACTACCGCTAAGAATAGATTTTTCAATGCAGGCAAAGCTGCGAGAGACATAACGCACTAAACCACCCGAAAAAGTATAATTGTTTGAACTCAGCCTTTTTTTTTCACATAAAAACTAATTACTCGTAGTATATAAGTTTTATATCCCTTTTCATAACCACCTTAATCCCTTCAGACCTGAATTATTTTTTTCATCCTGTGGAATTGGTAAATTCCGTGTGTCTAAAGTATAGTAAGGAGACTATTAAAAAAAAAAATAAAAAAAAAATTTAGTCTTCAACTTTTCGGAAAATCTAGTTTTTCTTAATGTGCATAAATGTGGACTCCCGATCTACTTAGTATTAAGATTAAGGTATGCAATTTTTTTCATTGTATCTTATGTCTACAATTGTGCACGTCAGTTCTGAAAGGGATAACACAAGCATTAAGTTGCTTAGCTTGGGGTTAGGTGGCGCTATGTGTACATATGTCTTGAAATATTTATATTTATTTAATTAGATTTTAATTTTCAGACGTTCCTATACAAACGCGTAACAACACTCAACTACACAAAATCTCCTGAAGGACTACCAATAGAACCAGGAGTCAATACTCAGACGGGTCCCGTTACTCTACCCAACGACTACACCAAAGAAATCATCTCGGGACGAACAATTCTGCACAAAGAGCCAAATATACAAGAAAATCCACCAAAAAATACAGCTCCTTTCATACCCAAAAACGTGTTTAAACTAGTCCAAACTAGCACTGGGGCTTATTTATTGCCGTTGGAATGTAACACCCAAACGGTCACCTCAAATTTGACCCCTATAACCACTCCTGCGGTCAAAAAGACCCTTAACCCGGAAATATCTGGAGAACATTGCACTTGCTGTAGAATATTAAGAAGGTTAACTAAAAAGCAGAAGTTGATAACGGATTATTTTAGTAGTAAAGAAAGTAAATGTGCTTGTAATGTAACGTATCCAAAGATAACCAAAAGATTGAGGATGTTGGTGGAGAATCATAAGAACGTGTCCGAGTTTAGTTTTGATGAGTTGGAGAGAAGATTGGGTGGTTGTGAAAAGGAAAATGATGAACTGGATATGAAGGAATTGGGTATGTGGCTTCTAAAAACATGCATTTTTTATCCAAAAAAATTACATTTGAGGACATTTCACACAGCGCTACCTAACCCCAAGCTAAACAACTTAATGATTGTGTTATGGTGGTTAGGATAACGGATATAATACTTATATACTTTTCTTTTGTAAATACATACTTATAATAGACACAGAAAGCCACCCAGACCAGAAACAAATATCTGTGGATCACAGAAACATTTATTATCCCATGCGGGAATCGAACCCGCAACCTTCTGCGTTGCAGGCGGACACTTCGCACTTTCTTTCAAAAAAGCTTTTTAGTCTTCGTGACAAACATCCATTCATCCATACATTTCTTCATCCATCTATAGAAACTTTCACGTTTATAACATTTACAGTAATATAATAAGGACACATAACTTTTCACAAACAAACAAAAGTTCTCTTAGAGAAATGAAACGAACTGAAAATAATTTATTTGTCAATAAGTTCGTCCTAGCTTTGTGCTGAATAATTAAAAAAAAAAAATATATAATAAAGTGTGGAATAACTTAGGATTTTCTTGAGGTTCTCTCCGAATGCGTAGTGGTAATGGGATGTTTAAAAATAAATTAATTATTAAAAAAAATACTTGCTAAAGTTCACTGATTCAATTAAATGCTTTTTCGATTTATTTTAACTAAAAAAACCTTTCCAGCCTATGTACTAAAGTACCAACTGAAAGTGTTCTGCAAAGCGTCAATGTCACGGCGAATATACGTCAAGAAAAGAGTATACAACGCACTAGCTGGCTTTAACCTGGACACCGGAGACCCAGTCAAACTGGCACAAGTTTTGTTCAAGGCCTATGATGTGGAGCTAGTTGACCTTTACATGGACTTCCTGGGCTTCCTCAACCCTGAACAAGTTGACAGGATTAGCAGGTTCAAGGAGTATTTCACCAGGAACTGTGCGAGGAGTTTGATGGATAGGATTGAGGTGAGAATTGAGATGTTTTGTGTAGAAGTAAGAAGACGAGCAAGACGTTCTCTTGATGGTAAAAGTTAATGCTGAGGGCCTATTGGCTATCGCAAAACGACATGTAAAACACTAGAATCCTTAGACAAAATTGCGTACATTACGTGCTTAAACCTCCTTATTAATATGAGTAAAGATACAAAAGCAGCAATGTACATTGAAGTTGCCATCAATCGTAGTGGGTGAGAATTAGCCAATAGGCCCTCAGACCGTAATAATATGTTTAAACTATTCAGCCCACTAAATTCACTAGCTACAGTGCCCTCCTACTGATGCACAGTAATGTTTGCACATCACTGCTCAGGCGGTAGTATAACTGGCACTGTTGGGGTACCCACCTAGACGACCTCCTGCAAAGGAAGTCTATGCGCTGTCTAATTTAGCTTGATAATTTTGACAGCTCGCGCCTATGAAGTTTCGTGTTTTTTTAGTTTTTCTCTCATACAGTTAATGTTGTACTTCATGGATGGTTACCGCCCACTTAGTGATGTGCCATGTATAACGAACAAACCACAGACTATAAAAAATCGGTTTTGAATTGAATCGAATATTTAAAATCGCGTAAATTATGTATTGGAATTAGCTTTTCATTGGCAATATAATATATTCTATTAATGGCACTAATTGCGTGTCACCCTTATATTGACAGGTGTTATTCTTAAAATAAAAATGGAAATCAAAAATAGTATAACTCTAAGATTGTGGCAACTGGCAACACTACAGCCTGTCATCCTTTTGTCAGCCAGCCATTTTGTAAATCAGTACGAGTTCTGACGTCGCGCCGTTAGTGCCAAGGCACTAACGGCGCGACGAACAAAAACTGAACAAAAGCGTATACAAGTATACGCTTTTGTTCAGTTTTTGTTACTTTCTGCTATTTTCTGTTTTTGTTGAGTTTTTGTTTTTGTTCTGCTAGGTACCTACTGTTTTTGTTATTTTCTGCTGTTTATTGTTTTTGTTGAGTTTTTGTTATTTTCTGCTTTCTACTGTTTTTGTTGAGTATTTGTCGTTAGTTTTTGTTATTTTTGGTTTCTCAATGCCGAAAAGAACTAAAAAGACTGTTTTGAACAGCGAATGTCGCGAGTTTGTGGTTCGCTTGCAAGATTATTTTGAACGTGAGTGTCAAAATGGCGGACCGTTGTTGCCTTTAACCCAAGTTGGCAACAGAGTTGCGGACGCTCTTGGCATCGGTCGTGCAACTGTATCTCGTATATTGCAAGAAAAGCATGGCAAGCCCTCATCAACTCAAGCGACAGAGGAAGACACGGAAAAAAAATTGTCGACGCCGAATAAAAAACGAAGGAGACTCTCAAGTGTCACTGCGATTGACGACTTTGATGCCGCCGCAATACGCAATCATGTTTACGCGTATTATAGACGTGATGAATATCCGACATTAAGAAAATTATTAGTGTCCCTTAAAGACTCAGATTTATTTAAGGGCAGTTTACAGTCATTGGCCATCATACTACATAAAATTGGTTTCGCTTATAAAAAATGCGATAAAAGAAAAATAATAATGGAACGCACAGATATTGCCTTGGCACGGATAGACTTTTTGAAAAAAGCCAAACATATTTCAAATTGGGATAAAGTCGTATTTCTAGACGAGACGTGGCTTAATGCAAACCACACTGTGCCGAAAGCGTGGACTGATGACACAGCACAGTCAGTCACCAAAGTGCCCGAAGGCAAAGGTCAACGGCTGATAATTGCTCACGCAGGGACGGCAAACGGTTTCGTACCTAATTGTTTGTTGGCTTTCAAATCAACAAAAACAACGGAATATCACGAAGAAATGAATTTTGATAAGTTTAAAGAGTGGTTTTTAGCATTACTGAAAAATCTAAATGAACCACATATAATTATAATGGATAATGCACCATATCATTCCGTACAAAAGGACAAAGCTCCAACATCCAGCAGTAGAAAACTGGAGCTAATATCCTGGCTGCGGAGCAAAGGCATTGAAGCCAATGAAAATATGTTGAAACACGAATTAGTCCGATTAGTGAAGGAAAACAAACCCAGAAAGCCAACCTACATATTGGATGAAATCGCTGAACAACACGGCCATACTGTGCTTAGATTGCCACCATATCATTGTCATTACAATGCCATCGAACGGATTTGGGCTTATGTCAAAGGTTTTTTAAATTAAATTATTACCTACTTACTATTTACCTACTTACAATACAATACAAAAACTCTTTATTGAGACTAGTAAAACATACAAGAAGACTTATTATTACCTATGATACTTATCATACCTACTTAATTTTTACTTATTTTTTTAGGTCATGCAGCCAAACATAACACATCTCCACCGTTTACGGCTAAGAAAATGTTGACTTTATTGCAAAATGCCTGTGATTACGTTACTGCGGATGACTGGAGAAGAGTCGTGGAACACACGAAAAAATATATATTAGAAGACTGGGAGCGAGATGTCCACTTTGACAGCGTTTGTGATCAAGAATTGATAATCAACTTAGGGGAGAGTTCCAGTAGTGGGCCTAGTGATGATGATGACGAAGATGAATTTAATTTAGGATGTACCCCATTATTTTAATAATAAATAACTCTATGTTCCATTTTTTTTAATTTCACCCAAGAGATTTTTCTCAAAAATTATTTTGGCACGTACCTATTCCACTAAATATTCTGACTGACCAAATAAAAATATGCACTAGGTGATATTGTGGGAGAGCTTTTATTAACATACCCACCTATTAATAATTTATAATTAATAGATAAGATAAGAAATTTTTCAATATTCGATGAATATAAAAATCGAATCGAGTCTTTAACGATTATACACTACCCCATCCCTATAGTGAGCTGTCAAAATTATCAAGCTAAATTAGACAGACCATACCTTCAGTAATGACGCCGTTCGTACACTATAAAAAACCCAAAATCTCAATATGATAAACAATGTGTATGTGTGTGGATGTATGTTTGTTACTCTTTCACGCCTAACCTAATGCCGTCCGATTGAGCTGAAATTTGGTATAGAGCTTAGACACTGGAATGACACATAGGCTACAGTACAGCGGATAAAACCATTGGGCGCAGCTAGTGATATATAAATTTAATTAATTGTTATATTTTCCAGGAGCAAGTTAAAGACGAACAAACTCGCAACAAGATGCTAAATCAAATTAAGGACATATACTCGGACGGCAAATCAACCGCTTGTGAAATGTGCTCGGATCTCATGGCAACTATGGAAGGATACCCACAGCTCGCTCAATACACCTTTAGCTTGTTCCCGCATGTGAAACATAGGTGAGAATATAACTTTAATCATCGTTTCTAGACGCTTGCTCACCTTTTTAAGCACCTTGTGATTTACGTGATTAATGACATAACTGGGCTAAAGAGTTTTAACATCTTATTATGATCCTTGTAGGGGAATCCCTACGAATAAATAATAAGTCGGGAATCCACAAAAATGTTGTGGATCATAAGCTGTACAACATTGTTATGGATTATATTATATAAAACTAGCTGCGCCCAGCGGCTTTACCCGCAGTACTTATGTAGCCTATGTGTTATTCCAGGGTCTAAACTATCTCTATACAAAATTTCAGCTCAATCGGTCCACCCGTTTAGGCGTGAAAGAGTAACAAACATCCAGACATCCATTCTTACAAACTTTCACGTTTATAATATTAGTAAGATTTGTTGATAATGCTTGCACGTATGCATCCCTGTCCCCCAAGAAAAACATCTAAATCCACTCTTGGTTTTTACCACCGAATCGGTAAAACTGGGCGACATAACTGGGCGACGTTGGGTCAAAATTGAGGAAAATAATTGCACTCAAAACATGATTTTGTATATGTTTTATCAACTCTATCATCTAATTTTCAGAAGTAAAGAAGTCGACAATCCTAACGAAATGGATCAAACTGAAGTTAACGACACTTGTCACGAAGACACGGGCATAACCGACTATTATGAGGCTGATCACTCTTCTAAGTAAGTTCATTATATTATTATTACTCATTATCTTCTGGCTCATATCTTCTGTCTGTACATAATATTATATAGATTTTTTTTTATACAATGAAGAAAGAAGACGAGCATGACGCTCTCCTGATGGTAAGAGATAACGCTGCCCATAATATTAGTACAGTGCTACCCAGTGCACTGCACCAACGCTTCTTACTTGAGAGTCATAAGATGTTACTCTTCAGCCCAGTAATTTCACTAGCTACAGTGCCCTCCTACCGAAGCACAGTAATGTTTGCACATCACTGCTCAGGCGGTAGAATAATTGGCACTGTTGGGGTACCCACCTAGTCGACCTCCTGCAAAGGAAGTCTACCCTCAGATAACTCTTTATTGCAAAAAAGAAAACAACACTAAATAAGTACATTTCAGTTAAGCAATGTTACAATTGGCGGTCTTATCGCTAATAGCGATCTCTTACAGACAACCAAGCAGGAAATGAAAATTCAAGTTTTAGAATGATGGTGGTCTGTGATGAAGTCTTGCAAGTTATATTTGACCCACTTTCCGATTGAGCTGAAATTTTGCATGCATGTATAAATCGGATGACAATACAATATTATTATGACATGGAGCTGATCTGGTGATGGAGCTGGGAAGGTCATAGGAACTCTGTAATTAAACGACGCAACCTCATAGAGTTTGGGCTTAATTGATTTGTCTTGATGAGTACTTTGGTGCTAGATGGTAATAATAATAAAAGCTTGTTTTTAATTTTACCTGCGCGCGCTCGCGCGAGCGCGTACGCTCTCTCGCTCGCAATATTTGACAAATTTTGAAATATAATTTCATAGAATTAATTTATTGAAAATTCCGTAAGAACAACCCTCCATAATATTATTGCACACATTTTAAGTGTTTCCAGTTTGGTATATTTAAAAATGGCATAAAAAGAATTTTTGAAAATAAAATTTCATTCAAGAGCGAGAGAGCGACACTCTAAATAAACGCTTTTAAGCATGCTTGTTGCTTTGTTTTTTTTTTATTCAACTTGTTAATATTTATTTCAGTGGCGAAGATTCCGACAATAATTGTCCCATGGAAGTAGATCCACCTCACATACAATCAGAAGAACATGAACAAAATAACGTCGAGCTAATAACTATTAAAGAGGTAAGAATTGCTATGGATACTTTATTCATTTTATTTATATTATATTATTAACAATAGGGATGTTGAATAGTTTTTGGAATTGCTTTTATATGATAGATAGACCCATAGGCGGATTTAGGGGGGGGGGGGGGGGGGCCAGAGGGCCAAGGCCCCCCCCCAGAAGCATTGTAGAGTTACGAATTTTGCACATATTTCATAGTCAAGACTATAATTTTTTTCTCGGCGCTCGAAGCAAGCTGCTCGCACACTTATTATTAAGGATATTTGAACTTTCTAACTGTTCAGAGCGACCTAAACACACTTTCTTCTTAGTAAAAATGATAATATTCTTGCCTTTCTGCATCTTGGCCCCCCTCCAGAACCAAATCCTGGATCCGCCTATGGATAGACCCATTTCATACACGAACATCTTTTTATGCAAAAATACGAGTGTGAAATTTCAATATAAAAATACGTAAATAAAAACGATTTTTTGAATTCTGGCTAAAACGTTCCGAACTGTCATCTGACAGTGCGTGACATCACATTTTCTGGAGTTACGTTTCCTAAGCAGTGTTCCTGATTTCGACACATTTTAATTATTCATAACTTAAAAACCACTGAACCAATTTCGATGCAACTTATACTGTGCCCTAAGTTGGTCTATATTTAAGCCAAAAATAAAGCCAATAACTGAAATGTCTCTCTGAAAATATAAGATCCATTTTGGATATTGACTTTTTATTGCTTAAATTTGGAACGCAGCTAGCAAATCAAACACACTACAGCAGCAGCTTGCAGCTAGTGAAATCTAATAATTCTAATATTAATCCTTTACTTTTGTAGGAACCAACCGAAATATACGAGAGCAAATGTATCATAGATTTCTCAGAAGCAAGCACGAAAAACGAAGACACAGATTTCGATTCTGAACCATCGCTTTCAATAAATATAGCTGAAATCAAAGTCGACCCACCAGACTGGAGAAGGGAAGAAGACAAACTAATTCTAGAAGTTCTACAAGACTTATTAACCCCAGAAGACAGAAAAGATAAAACTGTAGCAGAAATTTTACTTTTACTCGAGGAAAAGAGTGTTTATTCGTTGATCTCGGAAAGCCTAGAAAGGCCAATTGAAGAAATTAAAGAGAGACTGTTGTATTTGTTATCTTTAATGAGTGAAAGATGTGATACTTAGTATAAGTAAACTAGTTTTGCAAAGTTATTGTTTTTTTTTACCAATCCTTGCATTTGCGCTGAAGAGTCATCTTATGACTCTTGAGTAAGAAGCGTTGGTGCAGCGCTCCTAGAATTTCACATCATTGTGACATCCTAAGTAGCACTGTTACTGATTTGTTGACGCTTGAAGCAAAGACATTTTTTTTGTGTAGGGGAATTTTGTTGTGTGTTGGCGTATTTTTGTTAAGAGTGTAGACCAGGTGTACGTAATTGCTAACAAATTCCGCCGAAAAAGTGGCTCATCGAGAAATCACGTGACTTAAATTTAAAAAACGAATCTTATCAAAATATGGTCTTGATTGGTTAAAAAATAAATTGTGCGGCATTTTCATTGGGAACTTTAGTACGCATGCTCTGAATTTGTCAACACTCCATTTTGATTTTGACAATTATCCATTTTTAACCCCCGACGCAAAAACGACGGGGTGTTATAAGTTTGACGAGTCTGTCTGTCTGTCTCTGTGTGTGTGTGTGTGTGTGTGTGTGTGTGTGTGTGTGTATGTGTCTGTCTGTGGCATCGTAGCGCCCAAACGGATGAACGGATTTTGATTTAGTTTTTTTTGTTTGAAAGTAGAGTTAGTCGAGAGTGTTCTTAGCCATGTTTGGTGAAAATCGGTCCAAGATGGCCGCCGCTACAAAATGGCGGATTACTTTTTTCTTCCACGACCCCCTCAATATGGGTATCAAATGAAAGGGCTTAACGAGTAGATTACAGCCCACTATATAAAATTTAAAATCCAAGATGGCCGCCATCAAAAAATGGTGAATTACGTATTGCGTTGGGGGTTTTTTTAAATTTTGAATTTAATTCACTTGTGACAAGTTTTAAGGGTTAATAACGTTTTTGAACATTTATGTAACAATATTATATTTTCATATTTTTGCGCTTATTTAACAGCAAAAAGTGATCCCTTAACACACTTCAGTTATGTGTGGCTCCTGCACCATATCATAACACATCCTGGTATGATCAATAAGACATAAAACGAAAATATTCTCACACAGATTTGACGTTTTCACTTGAAAGGTAAATAACAGACTGAAGCCCGAAATTATAACATTTTAAGCTACCACCTTCTCCGGCAACATTTCTTATATGTATTATATGGATCGCAGTTACTTTTCCCGACTTATTATTAATTCGTTGGTGTAGACCAAAAAAGTAGCTGGAGACGGCTTTATCCTGGTTTTGATTTGATTTTGTTCATTCTTTTGTCTGTGGTACAATGATACTTCACATGAACACTTGTACTTTCACTAACACATACTTTGTTTAGATATAACCTTGTTACAAATCTTACATGATGCTGTTAACTGTAAAAGATTGAGGAACTAGAAAAACTAAAATTACTTTCAATTCTTTATTATAAAAAGCTTACTACAAAATTGCTTGCTTAAATTTTTAAATTCTAACTATAAAAGGAGCGCAGAAACGATGCCCGGATGACCGGATTTTCCGGACAGGGTCAAGGGTGAAGGGGGACCTCCTCTAGAACCGCGCCCAACTTGATTTGTATTACATGTTCTGAGGGCCTATTGGCTATCGCAAAACCACATGTAAAACACTAGAATCCATAGACAAAATTGTGTACATTACTTGCTTAAGCCTCCTCATTAATATGAGTAAAATAACAAACGCAGCAATGTACATCGAAGTTGTTACAATCGTATTGGGTGAGAATTAGCCAATAGGCCCTCTGTTCATTTTAACGGTACAATTATAATAAAATATTATCTAATGAAATATTTACAGTACTGCTAGTATTCCTTTGTTTTTTTTTTTCGTGCAACAATGATATTGCATATGCCTTCTTAGGCTGTCTGGTGAAGAAATAACCTTATTACAAAGCTTACAAGATAATGGTTTTTCTTTTTTTTTTGTTTAGATATTTTCGTGAAGAGAAGTCTTCATTACAAAGCTTATATGATACTGGCTTTGATTTGTTTTTGTTTACAGGACAATAATATTTCATGTGTGTCTTTAGGTTTGACTTTGAAGATATAACTTTATTACAAAACTTACATGATACTGGTTTTTTTGTATGTAGGGCAGTACTTTTCCATGTGATTTTTTAATTTTCCTTGTGTTGAAAAGACCTTTTTACAAAACTTACAATATAATATTTTAATAGAATCAGTGTCATGTCTCTTAATATGTCTTCGTAAAGTATTCTTGTGGACGAAATCTTTCTTACATATGTCACATGTGTACCGTTTAATATTAATAGCCTTTGCAATAACATCTTGTTTGAGCCTTTCCAGGATTACAGTACAATGATAATAATGCGCATCTGTTGAAACAGAATCAGTGTTGGTACGAGTTTGTTGTATTACCTCTGGTCCAATAACTATGTCAAAGAGCTCTTGGATCTCATTCTGGCTTCGCCGTTTTTCCACCGTACTTCCCGTCACAGGGAAATGGCCACCCTCACATTTTACAGGCTTTGAATTCCCACGCATCTCGGTTCTCTCGGTAAAATGTGTAATGACCTTCATTCTCGGGTCTTCCCTCAATCATTTGATCTGTCTTAATTCAAAAGGGGTATTTAGTATTTACGAAGTCAACCATGGTCGGCAACGCTCCATTAACGCCTCTGGTGTTAGAGGGGTCCATAGGCGTCGGTAACCACTTAACAGCAGGTGGGCAGACTGCTTATTTGCCTCTCTTTACATATAAAAAACCGATTTTAATATTATCTCGTGACATATTTACGATACTGCTAGTTTTCCTTTGTTTTTTTTCATGCAACAATAATATTGCATATGTCTGTTCAGGCTGGCTTGTGAAGAAACAACCTTATTACACAGCTTACATGATACTGGTTTTGATTTGTTTTTAGGACAATAATATTTTACGTGTCTTTTTAGGCTATTATGTGCAGATAAAACTTTGTTACAAAGCTTACATGATACTGGTTTTGATTTGTCTTTATTTTCAGGACAATAATATTTCATGTGTTTGTTTAGACTGTGATGTGCAGATAAAACCTTATTACAAAGCTTACATGATACTTGTTTTGGTTTGTCTTTATTTTTAGGACAATTATATTTCATGTGTTTATTAAGGCTGTGTTGTACAGATAAAACCTTATTACAACGCTGACATGATACTGGCTTTGCTTTGATTTTTTTTTTGTTCATACAACAATAAGTTTTTAGGTGAGTGTTTACATATTTTTGCGAAGAAAAGTTTTTATTACAAAGCTTACATGATGCTTGTAATAGTTTTGATGTATTTTTGTTTTTGATACATGAATATTTCATGTGCTCATCCAGACTCTGAAGTGTACCTACAACCTTATTACAATGCTTACATGATACTGGTTTTGCTTTGTTTTTGTTCATGGAACAGTGATAATTCATGTGTTGCTTTAGGCCTGCTTGTGCAGATACAACCTTATTACAAAACTTACATGATACTGGTTTTTCTTTTTTTTTGTTCATACTACAATAAGTTTTAATATG
Source organism: Hemithea aestivaria (assembly GCA_947507615.1). NCBI lineage: Eukaryota > Metazoa > Arthropoda > Insecta > Lepidoptera > Geometridae > Hemithea > Hemithea aestivaria. The sequence continues at coordinate 12,277,686 of OX382339.1, read as the reverse complement.
AGTGTATAGATATGTTTGCGAAGAGAAGTTTTTATTACAAAGCTCACATGATACTGGTACTGGTTTCGATTTGTTTTTGTTTACAGGACAATAAAATTTCATGTGCCTCTTTAGGTAATTTTGTGAAGTAACTTTATTACAATGCTTACATGATACTGGTTTTGATTTGTTTTCATTCATAGAACAATAAAATTTCACGTGAGTGTTCAGGTTCATCTGTGAAGATATAACCTTATTACAAATCTTACATGATGCTGGTTTTTTGTATTTAGGGCAGTACCTTTCCATGTGGTTTTTTAATGTTGCTTGTGTTGAAAAGACCTTTTTACAAAACATACAATATAATTTTTTTCTAGAATCCGTGTCATGCCCTTTAATATGTTTTCGTAAAGTATACTTGTGGACGAAATCTTTCTTACATATGTCACATGTGTACCGTTTATTATTTATAGCCTTTGCAATAACATCTTGTTTGAGCCTTTCCAGGATTACAGTACAATTATAATAGTTGTCATCATAAAGTGCATCTGTTGAAACAGATTCAGTGTTCGTACGAATTTGTTGTATTACCTCTGGTCCAATAACTATGTCATCCTTTATGATATGGTCTCGATATAATTCCTGATATTCTGCTTTGAGTGCTATATCTTCACATGTATTTACTAGTTCAGATTCAACTCCATCTTGCATACATATATCCTGCTCTTGTTTTATGTCTATATCATCAAAGTCCTTTTCATTTGTTATTTGCTTGTCTTCCATATTAGGACACAAGTTTTAAGTCACCTGCAACAAACAATTAAAATTAATGCATATCTCTTATTGTAACCGATGACTATATTATTTTATTGAATATTTTCAATAAAACTACTTTCTTTTTTTTTTGAGTGGAGACCACGGATTAGCCAGCGCAGCATAGGATGTCCACCCACAAGGTGGACAGACCACCTTATAAAGGTTGCCGGAAGACGCTGGATACAGGTCGCTTGCAAGCAGTACATATGGAAGTCCAAAGGGGAGGCCTATGTTCAGCAGTGGACGTCTTATGGCCGAGATGATGATGAAAGAAGAAAAAGTTTGTAAGAATGTTTGTGTGGCTGGATGCATGTTTGTTACTCTTTCACACTGAAACGAGTAGACCGATAGAGCTGAAATTTGATATAGAGATAGCTTAGACCCTGCAATAACACATAGGCTACAGTAAAGTAGATAAAACCGCTGGGCGCAGCTAGTTTATTATAAGGATAGTATGTCTAATTGATTAATGCATGCAAGGCTCAATCTCCTTATTGAGTTAATTTAGATAAATGTAGACGATGTATTAACCAATAAACGTGGCAAAGCTGTCGATAACGAGTGGACGCTGTGCGACGAGGCGGTGCGGAGTGGGTGCCATGTGGCTCTAATGTACTGTGACCTTAATGGCGCAGACTACTTCTCGAGTGAGCCAAAAGCCCCTCCGGGCTACAATATAATACGGAGAAGCACCGTATGTATACCTGGCGGTAATATTATTAGATCTACTGTTTTTTACACATTATATTGAATGGTTAACTAAATAATATAAACAATCAACACTTACCAACATATATTAGGAATACAGGATTTAATTATCACTCGTCCACTACGTAGATATGTATTTATTTCATAATTAAAATTTAATCACCGCTTGTATAGTAATCAATGATAAAAAAAAGAATAATATCACAGAAACAATATTTTTTATATAGACCATTCACTTTTTTTTCTTTTTTTTTTTTTTTTCTTTTTAATAATATGGCAACATGTGCATTTTGCCAGTGTCGAGTAAAATTCGTGAATGTTCACGGGATTACAGATCAGCTAATAAAATAGATAACAATCTTCCATGAAAAATTACGGACAGTAGTTTATCTGTGGTAATAGATGTCGTGGAGTTTGACAGTTTTTTATTTATTTCTAATCTGTGTTCAATTCAGCCATGTTTGTTTACTAAATTACCATAAAATTATATTTATTAAATTTTTCCTAAATCCAGTTACAATTATACAGTGCAGTATATTATGTTTACGCTTTGTAAAGCTTTCAAGACAATACACGAGGATATATTATACAGAAAACTGGAAAATGATGAATGTTTACAGAATGAAGAAATTTACCATAAATGTAAGTTTTCTTTTCAAATCTGAATAATTTATCTGAATAATGTTATCTTTGTTGTTAGCGCATGTTGTGCAATCATCTTGATGATACTTTAGTGTGAAGTTTACTCAAAAATCTCAGTTTACCCGTGCTTATCGAAAACAAACTTTTAGAGGTTATTTCAGTTCTAATTTATATCTAACCCAACTTTTTCAACTATTATAGTAGTCGATATTATGTTATGTTACCTATATGGTGGTTTAATCATAAAATAAGATTTAATTATCACATCAATCGGTACATTAAATCATTAAAATTAAAATATTTCACATTGTTAAGCTATGTAGGGTGATTTCGCCGGTTTCGTGGCCAGCGTTGGTTTGCGACCATTCAGAGACTTAGCTTCAGAAATTCTTAGAAAATAAGACATCCATCTCCCTTTTTCAAATAAAATTGAGTCCTAGACAGAGTGATAGACGGGTAATCCTTCTCTACATATAACAGTTGTATAGTATTATCAGAATTTTAACAAATCACAGCTGATTCTGGTTTCTGCATTAAGCGTGTTTTGTTTCGTATAAAGTTACAAAAAATTGTGAGCATGTTATGCATTCTGAGTAAGTATTTCATGATAATATATCCATGTATAACTAAATGATAGTGTTTAATTCATAATAATGAATAACATTTTTATTTAATAAAATAATATCGACATTTTGTTAGAATTTTAGTGGTCGTAAACTATGACGAAGGTGGTCGCATATTAAAAAAAAACAGCCAAGTGTGAGTCGGACTCGGCCAATGAAGGGTCCATGAAGGGTTCCGTAGCAGCAAGTTACATAATATAAATTCTTTTATAATAAATTCTTTGTGTTGATTGAATAAAAGGTAAAATGGGGCTTCCAATTTATAACGTTTAAAAAAAAACTAATTATTAGATGTCGTTCAAAGCAATTTTCGGTGGAAGTTTGTATGGTAATGTACATCATATATTATTTTTACATTTATCAGATTTTAGAAATAACGGTGGGTGGGGGGGGGGGGACTGAGGACACACATTTTTCCACTTTGGAAACGTCTCTCGCGCAAACTATTCAGTTTAGAAAAAAAAATATGAAACCTCAATATCATTTTTGACCTATCCATAGATACCTCACAAGTATGGGTTGGATGATTTTTGAAGTGAAAACTTCTTTAGCGGCGCTGAGCACTTTTTTTTGTATGGGTAAAAACTTTCAAACTCGCGTCAGGGTCACGTGATGCTGATCGAAAAAGCGTAAGATCGAGGGGAAGGGAGAGGAACTAGTATCTCCCACTCTTTCTACCGTGCCTGAGTGTGCTGTTTTTCTGAGAGATAAAATTTAATGTAATATATAAATAACGATATAATATTTTTAACAATTAAAATCAATTGAAATACAAACTTTTTATTAATTTTACAAAATAATCATTTACAAAAACGACCGCCATTCGAACTACTTTTTTCAATACTGCCGACCACAGATAATCTATGATCGCCTGTCAAAAGAGGTCTCAGCAGAGATAATCAAACTCCTTTCTTGATTTCGTTGATAATACGGCTTCTCCTGACATTGCGCCGTCCTCGGCTGCACATTTGTTGTCTTCTATTCCATCAGCAGCATCGGCAAATTCACAGGACTCGCGACCGACGTCTTTCTCTGCACTCGAGACTACGATGTTGTCTCGGGTCAGAAAGAGAATCTGAGGGTTTGTCAGCATTATCACCCCCAGAGTTTATGATCTGCATGAGAAACCAGTAGTTAAAAATTTAGACGACCGACAAAGTTGCCTATTCTATCAATCTTCTCACAATCGTGGCCTTCCTGCATACTTCATTTTACACACAGAATATGAATTTTAAGAAAACAAAAATCCTTTACACATTCACAAATATGCGTACGTCTCCTTCATATACGTCTCAGTGATTCATCTCTTTCATATCATACTATGGAATTGCAATTCCCCACGTTGAAGACGTGAAAACCAGGACTAAGCCTGCAACCAGGACTAAGCCTGCAACCAGGACTAAGCCTGCCAGGAAATATTCCTGATGCGTGGCCACGACTTCCGGGACAAAGCCCTACCAGATCTGTCTATTTCACCAGATCTGGTCTGCCAGGACAAAGCCTGAATTTGTTTCATCTGGGACAGCTCCCACTGGACAGCTTTCACTGGACAGCTTCCACTGGACAGCTCCCGTCTGTGACTGCGCCACCAGGTCTGCCCGCTCCGGGCTTGCCTGCACCAGCGCCACCAGCGCCAGCACGCGGTGAATCAGCTCCACAGTCACAGGTCCCAGCGCGGTACTCGACTGGCACCCGCTGATGCTCACATGTAACAAACATATCAAAACACAGCATTGCGTACGGTCGACAGCCAGAGATACAAATCTAATATAATTTTTAAATTGTCCTTATTATGAGATAATGAGCTTAGAGATAAAAAAAAATCCAAGCAAACATCAAAAATCATTTTTTTTTTCAAATCACAGTGGTAGAATCTTGCAGGTACAAAACATAAGGGTTGTAGATAATCCACATCATCACTTTGGATTTCACATTAATAACTTGGGAGTATTTACTGAGAAAACCTTAAATCATTTGGTTCATTTTACAGCGTTTCTAACTTCAGATGACTTTTTTTATATAAAATATCCAAATAACAGCTAATTAGCATTAATATTAAATTGCTACAGGTGAATTAGCAATTATCAAATTAATTGTAGTTGCTAAAATCAATAAATTACTGCTAATAGATAGATAACTCTTTATTGCCACAAATAAAACAATTACCACTAAAAAAGTACATTTCAGTTGAACAATGTTACAATTGGCGGTCTTATCGCTAATTTAATAGCGTCTGCAGTCTGCGTTCGCGTCCTGCTACTATCATGAGAAAAATACACGACTGCGCTGGTTTGCATCGCGGCGCTAACCAGGCCATACTGTGCTAATGCTAATGTCATTCGATGCGAATAATTCGAAAATATTAACCGTCGTGTCGTGAAATAGCATATTTGCGCAAATGAAATTTAGCACTTTACAGCTATGCATAATATGAAATTAAAAATATTTTTGGTAAATAGCATAGAAAAAGCGCGTAGCATGCTAAGACATGAATGCTAAATAAAATTAATGCAAAATAGCATTCATTGTCATTACTATTGCGATGAAGTCAATTATTACAGGTACAGACGTTAAAATCGCTAAACTTATGGTGGAGACTTAGAAACATACAAAGGTTGTACTCGCTTGAGAATGCCCCAGAACCTGGCTCTTTCACACTAAGGTACTGCTTACCTCTTTGTTCCCATCAATTGAAGCACAAGTCTTATACGGTATAACAGGTTACACTTCTAATCTTTGCTCGCTTTGAACTAGGCTAACTTCGAAGGATGGGCAATATGGCCATCACAGTGTTTTACTAAGCTACGTTAGGTGTTGGATAGAATTCTAAAGTTCTATTCTATTCTTAATTTTGTGGTGAACGTGCGATAGCACCACTACTTTGCCAATGACTCGTGGAAAGCTAAACTATCAAATGACGGAAAACAGATCTAGGTAATTTTTGACATCTTTCTATCTCTTCACATCTTTATAATATAACAGCAGCGATCCTAGCGTTATATAGACTTCAATCGACAGAAGTTTATAACTGCAATTGGCTTTTTACTAAGCACATAAAGATGAAACTCAACAATGGAATATAAACATGAATTCTGACGTGATGCCACTTATTAAAATCTTCAAAATTTTTTAAAACTGGGACATTCCCTTCAAAAGAAGACTGGAAGCCTTTACTGTAACTGCGCTTACCAGACGGAGACTTTTCATGTGGTACACAAATGGTTAAAAACTGGTTCTAGTACAGGAGCAGGTATCTACCAGGTATTCGGAAACTTTCTAGTGCTGTAGCAGTTTGGGTCAATATGTAAGTCTTCCAGGCAGAAAACAAGCATACATTTCATGCATTCATATAGCATGCACTGAAGAAAATATAAAAAGGAAAGTGGAAGATAAAGCCTAGACCTAGATCGAGATTTTCAGATATCATATGTCACTAAAGGTCTTAAATTCCTGCAGAGTAAGCTCAGACTGGTCTAGAATTCTATGAAGGCCCTAAACAAACTTAGCCACAGTATAAGAGCATGACTAGTCTGGGTGCCAGGCTATGTTGATATATTAGGGAATGAGAAGGATGATGAGCTTGCTAGAAGATCATTAAGTGCGCATGAACCTGAACCATGTATGTATCTGCCAGCATATACAGTCAATTTGTTCATAGAGGACTATGCTGATTGTTACAAATCAGATTATGTAAGAATGGGAAATCAGTCTAGGACTGCTCTGCTACATTTAAAGAAATTCTTATATAACAGCCACAAACTTTAAACTTATCTTGAATAATTAAAGTAGCAAAAGATGAGCTACAGGCCTATTGGCTATTGTCTACTACATATAAAACACTAGAGTCCATAGACAAACATGCATACATTACTTGCTAAGACCTCCTATGAGTAAAATAACAAATGCAGTGTTCATACAAGAAGAGGACACCAATCTTAGTGGGTGTAAATTAGCCAATAGCCCTGCTGTTACTGGTGCCCTAACTGGGCATTATGAACCCAACATGCTTATAATACAAAATGAGATTGTCAACAACAAACTACTGTAGAGCCTGCAGTGATGAGACAGAATGAAGCACAACTTGTGTGAATGAACCTTATAGTACCAGTATTAATTACTTAAATCATCTTTTATAGATGTAAATGAGTGCCAGTATAGGTTTGTTCCTATTAGTGGATTCTCTGCTTTAATAGGCAACTTAAAGGAGGGTGAAGCAATATTAAACAAATAGAGTATAGAGTTCATTTATAACGGTGTTATTGCTTACAACAGTTAACTATTTTTAAGCAACAACAATGTTTCCTAATTTTAGGTTTCATACTTAGGTACACTGAACTGTCTGACTGAAAATATAACTGTTTAGTGCGACCCCGGTTTAAGCGACCAACTGCTTATAGCAACTATTTTTATGTGCATGTTTTATTTGACACACAATGTTGTCTTTTTCAACTCACAATTATTATTGACCTTACTCTCCTAAATCTCCCACGCGCTTCAACTTTGTAATCGTTTTATTGGCCAGTACCTATACGGTATTAGTATCACATTTAGTGCTTGTCACCTGTATTACAAGTTGATAAAGCTCGATAGCAGGCCTCTTGAAAGTCGTAATATTCGGATTCATACACACGTAGAACAACTCGTAGCTTGACCAGCACGTCGCGTCGTCGTCGGAGGAGGCAGCACACAGGCGCGTCCCTGCGCCGCTGGAGACAGTGCTCAGGCGCGTCGCTCCGGCCGCACCAGACAGGTCGCGTCGCTCGCTCGCGCACCGCTCACCTTCTATCTCACACCAGCAGCTCCAACGAACATGCAAAATATCAAGGCACAAATATGATTATCACTTTTACATTATGAACTTCTATTACACAGGAACACTACCAAAAACATTCGATTGCAACTTATAATGCAGCCCAGCTGGTTATGTAGGTCATCAACCCTTTCTTTTTGTAAATTACATACGCGTTCGGCCAAATCTGACCGACAATAAATAATAATTATCAAAATATTACGGCACAAAAATTTTCCAAAAGGGCGGGAAAGCGCCATAACCAGCCAATCCACAAAACGAGTAATTCTAACAGCGGTCGTTTCCAATAATTCAATAAAAACAATAATAGTCAGGAATTATGGGCATAAGTACTATCCCACTTCTGATTTTAACAATTAAAATCAATTGAAATACAAACTTTTTATTAATTTTACAAAATAATCATTTACAAAAACGACCGCCATTCGAACTACTTTTTTCAATACTGCCGACCACAGATAATCTATGATCGCCTGTCAAAAGAGGTCTCAGCAGAGATAATCAAACTCCTTTCTTGATTTCGTTGATAATAATATTATAAATAACAACATATAAATTGTCATATTTGTGTACGATAGCGCAATAAATAAACATTGTATTCTACCTCATAAATGATAGTATTTTTGTTTCATTTCTAAGTATGGGGAACCTCAAATATTTTTTTTTTCTATTTTTGTGTGAAAATCTTAATGCGGTTTACTGAATACTTCTACTTACCAAGTTTCAATAGTATAGTTCTTATAGTTTCGGAAAAAGTGGCTGTGACATACGGATGGACGGACAGACATGACGAATCTACAAGGGTTCTTTTTACGCCATTTGGCTATGGAACCCTAAAAGGTGGGCCAAAACAAGTAAAACACAAATTTATGTAAAAAAAAACATTTTAATACCACTAGTATTACATTTTTTTTAATAAAACTTGATCATGTATAGATTCACAGGAATGACTTTTCATAACTGTCAAGAACACTTTTCATTTTAATAAGCTAAGGTAAAGTGGTGTACTCCACTAATTGGCCGCAAACTAGCGAATTGTATTATTTGTACCTAATTATTTAACTTGTTCTATTTCAGATTTCAAAAGCATCAACACAATGCGCCAATGGAAAGCTTTTACTGATTTTTGAGCCTTTTTACAAGGACTCAAGACAAGAACATTGTGTCCAAACTTCCAGACCACAGATAGAGATCATAGGGGATAGGGGTCTAGATATAAAGTCCAGCCATAGAGAGATAGTAAGTTTTCTATATTCAATATTGTTATTATAACTAAATTGTATTGCAGTCCCCTCCAATCCATAGCAAGCATGAATTAACTTGACAATATTAGGGTGAAATTAGTGTAGCCAACCAAAGAATCAAAATCACCAAAAATCTAATCGGATCGGATCTCATGTACCTATTACCTATGTATATTAAATGTCATCGTAATATTGTTAGATATTAGTATTGGGACCCAGTCCTGTCCTTAAGATAATAAAGCACAGTTATATTGGGCAGTACAACATACGTAATAAGGCTGCATGTCTAAATTATTTTAATTTTATTAAGGTAGGTTCTTAAGTCAGTTATATTACTAGTTTAGAGGTTGGATTTTATTTTACAAAAAAGAAGTGTGTATGAATAGTCTACATTAAAAGAGGCCAACGGGCTATACTGGACTACTACCGCTTTGAATGAATGTAGAAAATGTGGTTTGTCACAAATATAGTAAATACAAGTAGTCAAAAACATTCACTGCTGAAAACACAACGGCTGTGTTTTTGAGGTCGAAAAGAGAGTGCTAAAAATCAAGCGTTGTGTTTTGTCAAAGGATTTTCCATAAAAATAATTTCAGGCACCTGACATAGCTCTAAAACACCGCCACAGTCAATAATATTTAATTATTATATCTTAGCTGATTATGTTCAAATACTTAGTTTCTGTACATATTTTCATAACTTTTCATAAATGTCAAGAACACTTCATTTTAATAAGCTAAAGTGGTGTACTCCACTAATTGGCCGCAAACTAGCGAATTGACCCTATTTGTACCTAATTATTTAACTTGTTCTATTTCAGATTTCGAGAGCATCAACACAATGCGCCAATGGACAGCTTATACTGATTTCTGAGCCTTTTACAAGGACTCAAGACAAGAACATTGTGTCCAGACTTCCAGACCACAGATAGAGATCTTAGGGGATAGGGGTCTAGATATAAAGTCCAGACATAGAGAGATAGTAAGTTTTCTATATTCAATATTGTTATTATAACTAAATTGTATTGCAGTCCCCTCCGATCCATAGCAAGCGTGAATTAACTTGACAATATTAGGGTGAAATTAGTGTAGCCAACCAAAGAATCAAAATCACCAAAAATCTAATCGGATCGGATCTCATGTACCTATTACCTATGTATATTAAAATGTCATGGTAATATTGTTAGATATTAGTATTGGGACCCAGTCCTGTCCTTGAGATAATTAAGCACAGTTATATTGGGCTGTACAACATACGTAATAAGGCTGCATGTCTTAATTATTTTAATTTTATTAAGGTATCTGATGATGGAGCTGGAACGTAGCCTTAGGAATTCCGTAATTAAACGACGCATCCCCATCGAGTTTGGGCTCAATTGATTTTTCTTGACGAGTATTTTATGTTTCTATGTAGATGGTAAATAATAACAGCTTGTTTTTTAAACATTTCACATGTTTTATCATTTCTTTTGAAAAAATCCACTAAAAGAGAGATTGAAAGTTTGTATGAAAAAAGTTAAATCATCTTCGATTTTGAATTTTGATTCTTGCTCTTAAATACATTGACATCCTTAGGGGGCAAAATCACAGATGGAAGTTGGAAATACATATCTATTGAATAAGCACCAATATTTATTGAATTTAATATGTATCTCATACAAAAACATTTCATAGAAGATGTGTATCATGAATATTTCATTTTATTTATTAGAATTCACCCCTTAAGGGTGCAATATTTTTTGTTAAAATACAACCTGTCACCCAAATATTTCAACTATTGTAATATGATATGGTCTTTAATATGAAAAATAATAAGCTAAGGTAAAGTGGTGTACTCCACTAACTGGCCGCAAACTAGCGAATTGTCCCTATTTGTACCTAATTATTTAACTTGTTCTATTTCGAGAGCATCAACACAATGCGCCAATGGAAAGCTTTTACTGATTTCTGAGCCTTTTTACAAGGATCCAAGACTAGATTATTAGCGTCCAGACATAAGAGATGGTAAGATTCCTTTTTTATATAAAATGAGCGGCAAAATAGAAGACGATCCGTCTGATGTTGAGCAGTTACCGCCGCCTATTGACCCTTCCAACTCTAGAGGTGTTATCAGAGAGTTGCCGGCCCTGAAATGGCACATAGGGAAAATATGAAACAAATGACATTAAAAAAAAACAAGCTTTATTAATTTTATCATCTGACATTAACATATTTGACTATGTTTAAGTATGTATTTGTAGAATAGAATAGAATACCCTTTACTTAATATTAGCACTGGAATACAATTTGGTCCACAATGGGTGGCCTTATCACTGTGAGTAATTATTTTGTAATTATTTTACTTGTATTATTTCAGATTTCGAGAACATCAATGCGCCAATGAAAATATTTTACTGATTTCTAAGCATTTTTACCAGGATATTAGCATTCAGACATAAGAAATGGTAAGTTTTCAACATTCAATGTTATCACAACTGAATATGATGTATGATTGTTTATCTTTCACAACAAAAATACTGAACCGATTGTAATAAAACATAGTATGACCACAATCCTTGCCCTGCTTAGGTTTGTCAGCATTATTAATAGTTATTATTGTAGCAGATGGACAAGTTTACATGCTATAAAAAATCGGGGGCTTAAAAGCCATATGGTCATAATTAGAAATGGCTTTTATTGAAACAAATATCACAGATTCTACATACAAATATTTTTTTATCATTTCTATTGAAAAACCCGCTAAGAGCTCTTAATTTCACAAGGCGCAAATTTATCTATCTATTCAATCTATCTCGCACCTTTTTTTGAACACCCGGATGTTAATGGATAAATGCTTCTAAAGGAAATATTTTAATTTTTTATTTCAACTGTTTCAGATACTGTGAACCTGAATTGAGCTAACTGAAGATACCAAGTTGAAAGAAAATGCGCCAATCATACCTCATGGTGGTGTGGAAATGAGTGACAATTTGTAAAAGTTATAATATGACTCGGTTCAATTTAATAGGTCACATTTGCTTAGACTCTGGCAGTGTAAGTAGGGTAACTTGTTCTGTTGTAGTCATATACAAGAGAGATATATACCGCGCTTAGGTCATTTTTTGTATGAAAACAAAGTCACCAAAACATGGTGGGGTGCGGGGGATGAGTGGCTAGATTTGATTGGCTCGTTCAAGGTGACGTCACAGTTACGCCACAGATTAGGTAATAGTTAGAGGCATAACATGACTTTCTAGTGATGTGGTAAAGTCGCGATATCGTATCGATAAGAAAATATAAGTTACTGTTATTCCTAAGTTTAATGAGAAAGTTCGTTGTATTGTATACGAGAGATATTTTAATATAACTTCAATTATTGTTTTATTATAGCTTAAATGTTTTCTCATCTCTATTACCTCCCAAAGTACCCGAATAAACATTTTATATGGTTTCACTAAAATATAAATAGGTCCATCGCTCGCATAAAATTTTTAGTCCTAATTTTAAAAAATTATGCGTGCGAATACGCACCCTATAAGAATAAACAATAAATGTTAGATAGCGAATTATTGGTTTTTAAATTAGTGACAAATTTAACATTATGTATTTTAAAAGCTTCGTTACACTTCTCTTATTATAAGCTTCATAATAACCATTCATGAATTAAATACCAGTAACCCTGTATAATATTAAACCCCGATAATTTTGGTACCTTAATATACCTAATACCTACCTACTTCAAAAATTTCAATAACATTTTTGTCGATAAAATTGTCGTGTAAATTTAAAATTGTGTCTTATCACTAGTTTATCCGGGCGTAAGAGAGAACGAGATAATGTTATACAAATTTACCAAGAAAGAATGAGACGAAAAGAAACTTGGCCATTTTTATATTGCATTTTATGTTAAACATTTTTCAATGAATATTATCGGAATAATAACTTGCCTGTGTAATAAGATTTCGTCTTTTGCGTAACTGAATGTAGCGCTAGTCTTTCCGCGCCTTTTTATTGAACAATACGGCATTTTTATATATTATTTTTCATTAAGTATGTGAATGTCACGCTGTCAATGTCGGCCGTGGAATGAACACGAAAAAGAGGCGGAGCTACGAGCTTATGTTGATTCAGGCATATGACTTGGCGACTGTTACCTCATTTTAGCTTCCATCTCTAGCTTTATGATCTGTGGTTGTAGTATAACTCAATTATTATCTTTTATTACATTGACATCAGTCAGTCCCCATCACTAATTATTCACTGGTCATTATTGCTTTCGATGTTACATAAAATCGATAGTCGTGACCTGACGTCGGAATGTTGATGAAATTATGTAAATAACTGTGACATCTATTAAATTGATCCGAGTATAGAATGGAGGTAATGATTATAATTATTGTGATACTTAGCTAAGTACTATTAAATGTAAATCTGAGGACCCATTGTCAACTTATCACACACTGTGGCTGTAGCATGGCACATGGGATCCCGCTGAAATGTCAAGAGTAGAACTGTCATCCCATACATTGTACTTTTGTGAATGTATGGGATGACAGTTCTACTCTTGAAGTTTTGTTAGGATCCCATGTGGCATGCTACAGCCACTGGTGTCTATTTAGAGTTATAGAGCGCTAAAGTTAAAAAGTTAAAAAACATTTTCTTCTTCTGTAAGAGGGCACATTACCCTTGTGCAGCTTGTGAATATAATAGGCCGAAGAGTCTGAACATTTTGTAACTCTTGGGTAATAAGTGTTGGTGTAGTGCACCTAGATCATGCACAATGCATCCTTTTTACATTATTGTTAAATTCTAGATTAGCACTGTACTGACTTTGGACAGCGTTTTCTTTTGACATTAGGAGGGCGTTAAGCTCGTCTTCTTACTTCTTTACATAAAAAGGCTTTAACTATTAGCTCTCTATGCTTTAGATCACTTTTTTCAGCTATTAGTGATAAACACCAGCCGCTCTAGCCGACGATGACAGCTTTTAAGAATAGCTAACTCTTATCTTACTTCAAGAGTAATCTGACGTTTGTAAGAGCACAATAACATTGAAAATAACTGAAAATTCTATGCAATGACAGCTACTTTGCAATCCCCAGCAAGAGGAGCGTGTTGCTAGGTGACAGACTACTCTTGAAGTAAGAGTTGGCTACTTTTAAAAGCTGTCATAATGTGCTAGAGCGTTGCCATTTTGTGTATTGGGTTTCGAATACAACTTGAGTACCATAGTGTAAAGCCGCGTCTCCAGCGCGTGTCTTTTTTCAAACATTCAACAGAAACATAACAACATTAAAAAAATATTAATATGTACATATTATGTTTTGTACGTACTTTTCATCGGGCATGGAAAGCAAAAACATTGTTGGAGCAAACAAAAAGTAAAGTTTGACTATGTTTTGTGAAGTTTTTGTTGAATATTTGAACAAAAACACGTGCTTGAGATGCGGCTTAAGAATGTTCTTAAACAGACTACATGTTTATTAAATGTAGAAGTGCGGATACATCTAAGCTTAGGCGGTTAAACTTAGATGTAGCCGACCGCAGTCGGTTCAATTTTGGTGTGAAAAAAATGTTTTAAAATAAACTTGTTTTAATTACAAGATTCAGGGCAGACCAACATCAGTTGGTTAAGGTTTGAACAGTGATTACAACGTGCGAGCTGATCGAGCGAAGTGAGCCTGCTGCAGTAGCAGCCGGCGAAGCACTGGTGCAAACTGATGCAATAAGGACAGTTATTCTAGATGTATAAATGTATCATTAAGGAATACATAATGCTAATTTTATGACGTTCACCATACAACAACAACTACTCATACATGTACATGTTGATAACACCTAGTGTCACGTTTTAAACGCGAGGCTGAAAAAAAATCTTCTACGCCTAACTTTAACCGACCGAGGTCGGCAAAACCTAGGTATAACCGGCTAGGTAGCCGATAACTGTTGGTTAAAGTTAGGTGAAACCAATTTAATTTCGTCTTTAATTACACAAACGTGGGACAAATTTTTACAAACTTATTTAATTTATGTTGTATAGTGATCGTCTTGAAAATTGCGATTAGAGATTCCTTAATGGTGAATTGAGAACTGGAATAAGGACAAGTCAGATCTGGTGCTACGCCGGCTGCTACCGCAGCACGCTCGTTCGGCTCACACATCGTGATTACAGTTACTGTTGAAACCTTACTTAGCCAACTGATGTCGGTGTGCCCTGAACTTTGAAATAAAAAACAAGTTTTTCAGGTTAGACTTGAGAGGCATAACAAGAGCGAGGCCTATGGTCAGCACTGGGCGGTAGGGGGCTCTGAATGTTGATGGTAATCTTACAAACATTTTTTTTTTTTTTCAAATAATGTATTATACATTTTAACATTGGAAAGAAACATCAGACATTCAAACATTAATAATATAATGTTTTGTATGACGATTTAATATTACATAAGATGTTACTATGATAAGTGCATGCAATTCTTTTATTATAAAAATTTTATTTATTTAATATCCTCTGTAATTGTTATTAGTCTTATTTTTGATCAGGTATCCAAACATTAATATTGCAATGTTTTGTATGACGATTTGATGTATAAGATGATGGCATAATAAGTGCATGCAATTCTTTTATTATAAATTTTTTGTTTATTTAATATCCTCTGTAATTTTTATTAGTCCTATTTTTGATCAGGCATCCAAACATCATAATATTGTATTGTTTTGTATGACGATTTTAAATATAAGATGTTATCATGATCGCATGCACTTCTTTTATTATAAAATTTTTGTTTATTTAATATTCTCTGTAATTTGTATTAATCTTAATTTTGATCAGGCATCCAAACATTAATATTGTAATGTTTTGTATGAATATTTGATATATAAGATGTAATCATGATAATAACTGCATGTAAATTTTTTATTATTGATTTTTTTATTTAATATTCTCTGTAAATTTTATTAGTCTTATTTTTGATGTTATCAAGCAATTGTTATCTTTAATAAAATTAATGATCGAAAAAGGCTTTCATTTAATTGAAAAATAAATTATGAGAATTTGGGTGTAATACATTAGATAAAGTAGGACCGCGCGGCGTCAATAAAAAAAAACTGTCAAACTCCACGACATCTATTACCACAGATAAACTACTGTCCGTAATTTTTCATGGAAGATTGTTATCTATTTTATATAGCTGATCTGTGCACGGGATATTAAATGATGGTCTCCACTTTCGTGTTTTGCCAGTGTCAAGTTAAAAGAGACCATTCACTGTTATTTTACCTCTGACAGATGTCAAAATTATTTTCTTTATGTTGCATTTTTGTCTAATTGTTGCCAGATCGTTACTTTTGTAACGTTTGATGTTACTTTTTGACCCTTTGTGTTACTTTTGCATTCTTGTAAAGATGACTTTTACGTTACTGTTCAAGATCTTTATTTTAAATTGAACCTTATAATAAATAAATCTTCTTCCTTGTAATGGTATAGAAAATAATAGTTAATTTATTAACTTTATCTTAGTAAAAGGATTTAATTTTTTTTGTTGATTAGCAATTTCTTTTTTAAATAAACTGAAAAATTAGGAAATAATCACCGAAATGTTGGAATGTATAAGCGTATTTCAATTTAACTGTGTATATTGTGTAAAAATATAAAAATTTCAAAAATGCGTTACTTTTCTTGTTAAAACGTTACTTTTTGTACTTGATAAGGTCACTTACTTGTACTCGTTGTTTTAATAATTATTATTATAATCCAAAGCTTTACCAATGCCCATAAACTCAATTTCATATGAAGAAAATGAATTTATCTATAACAATATCGGATGGTTAACACATGAACAAGTGGTAACTGCGAACTATCAATATGATATAAAATATTAGGTAGGTTTGAAACAGGAAATTCATGTAAGTACCTACCTACAGCACTGTAAAATAATACTTACAAGTGAATTAAATTAAAAAATTAAAAAACCCCCGCCCCAAAAGTAATACGCAATTCACCATTTTTAATGGTGGCCATCTTGGATTTTAAATTTTATATAGTGGGCTGTATTTTACTTATTAAGCCCTTTCATTTAGTATCCATATTGAGGGGGTTGTGGAAGAAAAAAGTAATCCACCATTTTGTAGCGGCGGCCATCTTGGACCGATTTCCACCAAACACACACACACACACACACAGACAGACAGACACGTCAAACTTATAACACCTCGTCGTTTTTGCGTTGGGGGTTAAAAATGGGGAAGTCAATACTAACGTGACATGGCAACATAATTTTCAGGCTAGCCAACGTAAAGGCTAGCTTTACTACACTTTACCACAGACTACAGTAAAACACTTTATGGGTCGTCCACATTATGCCGGCCAATGATTCGGCCGAACGTTCGCCCGAGTGCACAGATTATATATATGCACTTGGGGCACAGATTATATAAATCAAAAAATAAAGAAAATTTAACTAATTTCAAGTAATTATTCACACAAAATGGCTTAAAATGATCCATGATTGATTAATATTCAAAATATTATTAAAGTCGTTAGCTATGGAGCCCAAAATGTATACCAGAAATTTACCGGAAAAAACCGTAAATATCCGAACACATTCGTCTACATTCGTCTATAGACAAAAATTGTTCGTCCATAGACAAAACACACACGCGACGAATCATTGGCCGGCATATGTGGACGAGCCATAACGAGCAAATATCCCAATAAAAGTGTTCGGGGGAGACATTCGTCTATAGACAAAACACCACTCGGCGAATCATTGGCCGCCTTGGCCGCATATTGTCTCGGATGAATTAGCCAAACTGGATGAGCAACCACTAGGCGACCCCCGCTGCCAACACACACATACAAAGCACTCATTCCCAATCCGGCTTGTTTATTAAAACTAGTTGTGACACTAACGCGTCATTCAGCAAACGACCGCAACAGGGAAAGTCGTGAGTAGAAATTGGCCAATTGTAGCGTTTTATGGTGCAAAACGCGATGAGAAAACATTTAATTTACAAGAGGATCATGTTACTTTCCATATTTAACCATAATTTTGTCGAAATATCAACTAAAAATACAAAAAATAAGCAAAATACTAAAAATTACTATGTGTTGCCACTAAATCATGCAAGACCTAACTTGGGGTAAATTTTACGTATGAGTAGTTATATAATATTATCAACGTCTATTTTACGTCCGTTATTGTAATACTAAAAACCAGTAGGTATTCATATTATTATACACATTTAAACAAAAACACTCATATTCCTAATTATTAACATGTATAAATAACCAGCCTGGATATCTCAAAATCTATATAAATATATCTGAGAGTAGGTACTAGGTTATAATAACAAATCAAAACATAAAGTGAAACCGCGGGTCGGCCAGTCCCAAACACTATCCACCCTATGTTCAAAAAGGAAAAGAGACAACCAATCTAGCGATTTTCACATAAATGATTTCAAAACAATCGTAGCGTAGGTCCCTGATGCTTGATACTAAAAAACGTTCAATAATATATTTTTCTCAAAAACTGCCTTTGCAAAATTCTTCAATTTAGTATTAAAAATTAAATACATTACATTTTTCTTACACCTTTTTCTTTTAGGTACATACCTACTTGAAATTTTTTTCTAATTTTCTTTAGACTTTTTTTTTAATTGAATATTTTATTATAAATTAATATTTATTACGCTCAAAAAAAGGTAATTTAAAGAAAGTTATACAATGGCCACACTGGAACAAAAACCAAGTTGGGACATGTCGAGACAAAAAGAATATCGATATCGACTTTTTAGTAGAAATCTTATCAAAATCTAAAACTTAAAGTTAATAGTGTAGGGACATTGTATGGTATGAAAGGCTCAAAAATGCTTGCACTTTTTTAAGGGTTCCGTACCTCAAAAGGAAAAAACGGAACCCTTATAGGATCACTTTGTTGTCCGTCCGTCCGTCTGTCTGTCAAGACCCTTTTTCTCAGGAACGCGTGGAGGTAACAAGCTGAAATTTATAGGAAATACTAAGGTCCATTGCCTCTTAGATCTGTGAAAAATTCAAACTTCTAGGCCAACGCAATCAAAAGATATAGTCGAATATGTCGCAAATTTCAACAAATTTTCGACATTACCAAATAAATCAAAACCTACGGGGCACTTTCCGTGAACTCAGAATCTTGAAATTTGACACGAAGCATCTCCTTAGAGTACAGATAAAGGAAAAATTGCGAAAATCATACATTTTTATTTTCATCATATGAAAAAAATATTTTGAATAATTTTATACCTACTACCCCTTTTTTCATGAACACGTAAACGTATTAAATTGAAATTCATATCAAATACTAAAATACTAAGGTCTATAATACCTTTAAACTGTAATAAAATCAAACCTCTATGTTAACGCATTCAAAAGAAACAGCAATTTTAGCCGAAATTTTAAACACGCAACTACTCTCAAAAAACCAAAACCTACAGGGTACTTGCCGTGAACGTAGAATCTTGAAATTTGGTAAAAAGCAATTTCTTAGAGCACAAATAAAGGAAAAATTGCGAAAATTGTACATTTTTAGTTACATCATATAAAAAAATATTTTTAATAATTTCATACTTACTACCTTATTTCTCATGAACGCGTGCAGGTATTAAACTGAAATTTATATCAAATACTAAGGTCTATAATACCTTTAAACTGTAATAAAATCAAACCTCTATCTCAACGCATTCAAAAGAAACAGCAATTTTAGCCGTATTTTTTAACTCGCGACTACTCTCAAGGGAATCAAAACCTACAGGGTACTTGCCGTTAACTCAGAATCTTGAAATTTGGTTTGCAGCAACGTCTTAAATCACAGGCACAGGAAAAATTGCGAAAACTGTAAATTTTTAGTTACATCATATAAAAAATATTTTTAATAATTTTGTATTTACTATCCCTTTCCTCAAGAACGCGTACAGGTATTAAATTGAAATTCATACCAAATATTCAGCTTTATAATAACATTTAAGCTGTAAAAAAATCAAACATTTTTGTCAACGCAATCAAAAGAAACAGCAATTTTAGCCGCATATTTTCAAACTCGCAAGTACTCGCAAGGGAATCAAAACCTACAGTATATAATATTATACCCACTTTTCCTTAGGGTTCCGTAGAAAGCCGTAGGTTTATACGGAACCCTCGGTGCTCGAGTCCTACTCGTACTTGACCGGTTTTTTGTTAAAACGTTACTTTTTGTACTTGATAAGGTCACTTGTACTCGTTGTTTTAATAATTATTATTATAATCCCAAGCTTTACCAATGCCTATAAACTCAATTTCCTATGAAGAGAATGAATTTATCTATAAAAATATCGGATGGTTAACACATGAACAAGTGGTAACTGCGAACTATCAATATGATATAAAATATTAGGTAGGTTCGAAACAGGAATTTCATGTAAGTACCTACCTACCTACAGCACTGTAAAATAATACAAGTGAATTAAATAAAAAAATTAAAAAACCCCCGCCCCAAACGTAATACACAATTCACCATTTTTAATGGCGGCCATCTTGGATTTTAAATTTTATATAGTAGGCTGTATTTTACTTATTAAGCCCTTTCATTTAGTATCCATATTGAGGGAGTTGTGAAAGAAAAAAGTAATCCGCCATTTTGTAGCGGCGGCCATCTTGGACCGATTTCCACCAAACACACACACACACAGACAGACAGACACGTCAAACTTATAACACCTCGTCGTTTTTGCGTTGGGGGTTAAAATGGGGAAGTCAATACTAACGTGACATGGCAACATAATTTTCAGGCTAGCCAACGTAAAGGCTAGAGGTAAAATAACTGTGAATGATCTTTAGTGCACATGCAGGCTGTTTCTGTGTGTGTATTATATTCGTGTGCGTGTATTTATGGTAATGTTGGATAATTTTGACGTAAGCGTTCGTAGCGACATTATTGAAAATTCATTAGTGTGGAAACGTTATATTAGTTAGTTGCCTCTCCCCCCGCCAGGGATGCCAGCATTTTTCACATAGAAATTAGTCCGCGTATCTTCTCCCTAGGCTAAGAACTCGTTGCGTTTTTTGAGATTTTTTTTCTTTCGAAATTGATTCTCTTGCTGTTTTTCAATATATACCTAACACTGATAACACTTTTATGTGTAAAAAGCAGCTGAAATTTTGTATTGAGATAGCTTAGACCCTGGAATAACATATAGGCTACATAAGTACTGCGGGTAAAACCGCTGGGCGCAGGTAGTACAACATAAATTTTAATAACAAGATACGCGTTTATTTGGTTCACTAGTTCAGCCAAATATTTTTTTAACTGATTTAACCTAATATAAGATTACGAAAAATACCTAATTATACCTACCTCTTATAACCTTCCGTCATAATATGCAATAATATTTTGACCAAAGTATCGATAGTGAGTATCGATAATTTCAAGCACTACCGTTGTTAACGTAAAATGTGCGTCATCTAGTGCACATGCAAGCGGTTTCTGTGTGTGTATTATGTTCGTGTGCGTGTATTTATGGTAGTGTTGGATAATTTTGACGTAAGCGTTCGTAGCGACATGACTGAAAATTCATTAGTGTGGAATCGTTGTATTAGTGTGCGTTGCCTCTCCCCCCGCCAGAATGCCAGCATTATTCACATAGAAATAAGTCCGCGTATCTTCTCCCTAGGCTAAGAACTCGTTGCATATTGTGGACATTATTTATAATGTCTTATATGTATTAATAGTCTGTGGTAAGTTTGACATTGACATTTTAAAAAAAGCTATCAGATGCTAGAATTTGGGCAATTTGTGAAGTTTATTTAAATTTTCGTAGTTTACGGTTTAACTCTGTTTAATTAAAATTATCGGATATTCTCACATAAAAATAATGGCTCGTAACTGCAACGAGAATGACGATGATAAAATCGACCCAGCTTCCATTGCCTCCAACTTGAAAAGCTCCTTGAAACCAGTAAGTACCTACTACAGACTACAATATATTTTAACACTTGCGAGGTATGCGCGCTACCAAATTAAATAATGTTCCAATTAAATAAATATTGTTCGTAGGTAATCAATAATCAACCTTAAACTTTTCTTCCAGGATCTAATAAAAGAGCTGCTCAACAATTCATTTCAAGACAATAAGACCAAGCTCGGAAACGATGCATTGACGATGGTTGTGGAGATAGCGAAGTGCCTTGTTACCGAGACGTGCTTGAGAGCGTCTACTCACGCTCTGCGCGAGAACAGCGACAAAGTCGATATTGAGCATGTTGAGAAGTGTTTGCCACAGCTGGTAAGGAATCTATTGGAATATGACTTACTAACTGCGCCCAGCGATTTTAACCGCAGTACTTATGTAGCCTATGTGTTATTCCAAGGTCTAAGCTATCTCTATACATTTCAGCTCAATCAGTTCACCTGTTTAGGTGTGAAAGAGTAACAAACATTCAGACATCCATTCTTGCAAACTTTCACGTCTATAATATTAGTTAAATTATACAGACTTTAAAAATTGGTGATCGATTTGATATTCTAAGTAATATTATTGAAATCATAAGAAAATTACACGAGGCAGTCACTAGGAGCTTCCAAACCAATATATCAAATATAAAAAATAAAAAAACAATAATATTATGGTGATTCTCACATTTGTCAACTCGTTTTTCTACTTAGAGCATGCTTCATCAAAATGTTAATCAGTTTTAAGATATAAATTTAAAAAAAGTGTCTTGTATGAGGTGATGACAGGTGGAGTAAGATGTTGACTGAATGGTGGCCAAGGACAGGCAAACGCAGTGTTGGACGTCCAGCACCCAGATAGATGGATTGACAATTATTTGGTAAAAATGGCGCCATGGACCAGATTGGCACAGGACAGGGTTGAGTGGCACAACATGAAGGAGGCCTATGCCCAGCATCCAGCTAGGATGTAGAGGGCTGTGGATGATGATGATGTCTTGTATTTTATTTTAATTAGGCCAAACACAGAAGTACATCATAATGTGTGCTTTCAGCTTACTTAACCCTTTCACCGCCATATTTTGTTAAATTCATTATTCTCCTAACGCCAGCGGCATTGTATAATAATGGAATGTAACGTGAAATTACGTGTGTGGCGCTTGGAGCACATCTTTCATATCCCAACATATTACGGTGATGGGTGGTAAGGGTTAAAGTCAATTAATTTCTTTTTATTCACTTGTGTTCATTATAATAATATATTTTTATATATAATAATATATTTTTTATTTGTTTTAGATGCTGGACTTCCCATAAAATAGTACAAACACCCACATCTACTATGAGTTTTACTATTATTTTGGAAGCATCCAGATATATGAAAGTACAAAGTTTGATTTCTCTATGAGAATGGAGATTGCAGATATGATATCTTATGTTCCAATGAAACAATAAATTTATTACCTTTCCCATTGGTGATATTGCCTGTTTAAACTGCAAGAGGAATTGAGCTAGCATTAAGGATCCCCAAGAATTACAACAAATGTGTTATATGTACTAATTTGAAGAGAGAAAAATATTATTGCCATACCATGTTGTTCCAGAAAATATATGTAGACGATTTAAAGACCACCCAATAACAATTTCTCATTGTTCACAATCCTTTTCCCCAATTAAAGTGTTAATATTAAAACTAAGATTGTTGATCTATTGTACAAGTATTTTGCTGGTCAAAATACCTTATTTGTGTTGTAAGAAATGTGATTCATGAGAAGCAATAAAACATATATGACCATAAAAGTTGTTTCAATTATAAATCACTAGCTGCGCCCAGCGGTTTTACCCGCTGTACTGTAGCCTATGTCTAAGCTATCTCTATACCAAATTTCAGCTCAATCGGTCCACCTGTTTAGGCGTGAAAAGTAACAAACATACTCATAGGCGGATCCAGGATTTGGTTCTGGGGGGGGGCCAAGGTGCAGACGGGCAAAAATAATTAAATTTTTTACTACGAAAAATGTGTGTTTAGCTCGCTCAGAGCAGTTAGAAAGTTTAAACATCCTTAATAATAAGTGCGCGAGCATCATAAAGTACTCGTCAAGACGAATCAAATGAGCCCAAACTCGATGGGGTTGCGTTGTTTTATGACAGAGTTCCTTTGGCCACCTTCCAGCTCCATCATCAGATCAGCTCGATGTCATAAAAATATTGCATTGTCATCCGATTTACACACGCATGCAAATTTTCAGCTCAATTGGAAACCGGGAAGTGGGTCAAATTAAACTTGCAAGATTTGATTACAGACAGACAGACAACAGACAGGTGAAAGTAATATAAAGCTTGTAAAAATATAATTTTTACCATGAAATATGTGTAAAATTCGTCACTTTACAATGATTCTGGGGGGGGCCTTGGCCCCCTGGCCCCTCCCCTAAACCCGCCTATGAACATACAACTTTCGCATTTACAATAGTGTGATTACTCATAGAACCTAAATATAACTATTGTGATTAGACGAGAAGAAACCATTCTATTATGGGAACGCAGCCCTATTCTCTATAAAAAAAAAAAATACAACGAATTAATATATAATTTTTTCCAGTGTGATTCAGGGTGTGTTAGTTTTATTGTCAGTAGATAATATAAAGTTGCTTAACGTATAATTTATAATACATAATGTAATATAGTAGAAAAACATTGATTATAATTTTCTATTAAGCGCGACGAAGTGCGCGCGGGTCCTGTAGTTTACAGATAAAACAAGAAATATTTTCAAAATGTTTATTATAGGTACAAATTAGTTCATCACCCAACAACATCCGCGAGACCTGTACAAAGTACACTATCCACCATTCTTCAAAGCATTCTTAAATACATTCAATGTACATATTTGGCAATTGTTACCAATCTTACTTAATTTTAAATAGAATAATCATACGTAGAAAGTACCTAATTAGATAGGCCTAGTTCTCATTATATGTTTAAGATGTTTCTTAGTAAATGTGAAAACTACTATGTTGATTGTGAAAATTATTTTATTTAATAAGTAATAATAATACAAACTTGAATTACGAAAAATCAATGAATATCGCAAATCATACAGACGTCTTGTGTACCTTTGAATCTTGGTCTAACTTTGAACGAGGTTGTAAAAATGGTTTAATTTAAGTATATAGGTAATATAGTCCTTTTCACGAAAAAGGTCCCGCGGAATTTGGCGGAACTAAATTTAATTTTTTCGATTATTACTGGACTTCATATCCTAAAAAATTAATGAAGAAATTAAATATGAGAAATTATGAAGCGTTCAAAAGTTAAAGATATAATAACTTTTAAAATGTGCGATAGTGGCGTCCCGCTAAAAAGGACTCATTTCGTGAAAAGCACTCTAGAAAATATTTAAAGGATCCGTTATACGCATATGTTTATTAAAACATATATCTACAATACATTAGTAAGCCACATTAAAAAACCTTATTCAAAGTGACTAAAAAGTTCAAACACACCCAAGATGACTGTACCTACAAATTCTGATAAACTCATTTATTTTCACCGAATGAGGGTAGATGTAAATCTGCCTTGTCGCAGTCGCAGGACCGTCGCCTTTCCAGTCTTCTCGTGACCACGGCCCGTGAAACATGAGGTAAGTTTTACTATATTATGTTTTTGTAAAATTAACATTAAACATACGCAATAAGTATTATTATATTCAGCCTAGGGCCTATTGGCTATCGCCAAACGACATGTTAAAACACTAGAATCCATTGACAATTTTGCGTACACTACTTGCTTAAACCTCCTCATTAATTTTTTTTTAATTTTTTTTTATGTGATGAAGTTGAAGACGAGCAAGACGCTCTCCTGATGTTAAGAGATAACGCTGCCCATAATTAGTACAGTGCTACTTAGGATTTCACAATGATGTGAAATTCTAGGAGCACTGCACCAACGCTTCTCACTCAAGAGTCATAAGATGTTAAGACTCTTTAGCTCAGTAATTTCACTAGCTACAGTGCCTCCTACCGGAGCACAGTAATGTTTGCACATCACTGCTCAGGCGGTAGAATAACTGGCACTGTTGGGGTACCCACCTAGACGACCTCCTGTAAAGGATGTCTACCCCCGGTAAAATGAGTAAAGTAACAAAAGCAGCAATGTACATTGAAGTTGCCATCAATCGTAGTGGGTGAGAATTAGCCAATAGCCCCTCTGCTGGATTGGCGATAAGTAAAAAAAAAAAACATTGAGCCGACGCAGAATGTGACGCCCGGGAAAGAGCGCGAACGCCATCGCATAGTATAACAATAACTCATTTGCCGGATTGCACTTGTTTTATAAGTGTCCGAACAATTTAGAACTTTACCTAAATAAGACCGTCACGGAACGCGACCGTTTTTCCGCGTTTCCCGGCTGTGTTAACTCTGCTTTTACATCAATTCTTATTTTCCTAAACGAAATTAGTTTCAAACGCTCTGAAAATAATGTGAACTAGGCCTTAGATAAATATATAATGTGACTTGATCACATTTATTTTAAATGAAAAGTGTTAAAAATATTATTTAATATTTTTAGCCAAAGCTGCTGAAGAAGAATCCAAGACAATTCTAGGTCTTATAGACTTATATTATAGATCCAGAATTGGCTAACTCTAAGTTTACTTCACTATACACTGACAAATATAAAATGTTCTGAAAAACATAGTCTGTTAAAGTCAAAAGGCGCATCTTAACCTTGTATAATATTATGCAACACAGTTAAATAACAAACTTCTAAGACATTTTACTTTTGTTAGTTAATAGCTCTGGTATTTCTTTCTTACTTTTCGATAGTGCCAAGAGTCCCAATAGAATTTCGTTACTTATATCACTTTAAATATCTTATTCTTTTAGCTTTACTAGACAGTTTTTTCTTCCCACTTTGGCCCTAAATTTCTACTTTTACGTTTGATTTTGGTCAGCAAAGCTACACTATACATAATAACATTATTGTCTACTTCCATCTACAGCCAAATTATGAACAAGCAGACGATTTTATTATTATATAAAAATATTTTAGGCGGATGTGAACACCATTAAACCCCAGCATTTTATTTCAAGATGGTTTTTAAATCTTTTTGAACATTTTGAAATTTTCACCTTGAGATCTTTAACACTTTATTTTGTATTTTTTTTAAGTGAACTTAAACTATACTGTTAAAAGCCAGATCCACTTGGCGCGAAGAATCAAATCTTACTAATATTATAAACGTGAAAGTTTGTAAAAATGTATGTATGTATGTATGTTACTCTTTCACGAGTGGACCGATTGAGCTGAAATTTGGTATAGAAATAGCTTAGACCCTGGAATAACACATAGGCTACTGTACAGCGGGTAAAACCGCTGGGCACATCTAGTTAAAAGTAAAAAATAATTTATTGACATTCTACAATTAAAAATAATAAGTTACAACAAGACATAAGTCTCTAAACCAAAGTAGGTACTTATATAATTGTGTACATGTAATTTTGCTGTCAAGTAGTTCTCAAATAAAACAAAACGTTGAAAGCGTTTTTTGTTCGATAGTTTGATAGATAAATCGTGGCAACATTTGCGCGTAAGTCGAACACCAGCTTTATATGATACTACCTAATTTGAATAAGGCTTTAGTTCACGTTAAGAATATCGCGGCAACTTACTACAAAACATTAAACCCAGTGGCGGATTTACAGTCTAGGCCGCCCTAGGCCCCAGTCCATGTAATACCTGCACCTACGTCGTATATAACATGTCTACTCCTACTTACTCCTTAAAACATTCGGTGCCACCGACTCGCGAACAAAATGAACGTGAACTCGCTTGGCGAGTCGGTGGCACCGAATGTGTTAAACAGTGGCGGATCCAGAATTTTTTTCTTGTGAACAAGGTAGGTTTGTACATTTCAACGTTTACCTACAATTTGAATCTCTAAAATAGGAAATGTTATATATCTCTGACAAGAACGTGTGCGTTAAACTCGTTCCGAATAGAATAAAATTTTAAAAACCTTGTAATGCGCGAGCAGCTTGCTGCGAGCGGCGAGAAAATTTTACGTTTCAGACTACAAAAGATGTGCAATCAGAGCCAGTTTTAACATTACCAGCGCCCTGGGCGAGATTTCTACGGCGCCCCCATAAAAACAATTCAAACCCATACTAAAAAGGAAAAAATTTCAGGATTTTTTTCTGGGCCGATTCCGATGGGCAAAATCATGGGCGTATCTAGAAAAAAATCCACCTTTCCAGCTTGCTGCGAGTTTCGAGAAAATTTTAAAATTTTCAGCACGAATGATGTGCGTTAAGCTTGCTTCGAGTGGCAAAGAAAGTAAATGTTCTCATTTATAAAAGCGCGAGCAGCTCGCTGCGAGCGCCGAGAAAATTTTGAATTTTTCAGCACGAATGTTGTGCGTTTAGCTTGCTCCGAGCGGCAAAGAAACTAAATAAGTATTCTTATTTATAAAAGCGCGAGCAGCTCGCTGCGAGCGCCGAGAAAATTTAGATATTTTACAGCACGAATGATGTGCGTTTAGCTAGCTTCGAGTGGCAAAGAAACTAAATGTCCTTATTTATAAAAGCGCGAGTAACTCGCTGCGAGCGCCGAAAAAAATTTGAATTTTTCAGCACGAATGATGTGCGTTTATCTTGCTTCGAATGGCAAAGAAAGTAAATTTTCTCATTTATAAAAGCGCGAGCAGCTCGCTGCGAGCCGCGAGAAAATTTTGAATTTTCTGCACGAATAATGTGCGTTTATCTTCCTTCGAGTGGCAAAGAAACTAAATGTTCTTATAAAAGCGCGAGCAGCTTGCTACTAGCACCGAGAATATTGAATTTTTCAGAACGAATGGGGCGCCCGTGGCGCCCCATTCGTTCCATTATAGAGCCTGTGGCGCCCCTTTTATCCGGCGCCCTGGGCGGTCGCCCAACCGCGCCCCACCCTAACGCCGGTACTGTGTGCAATGAGCTCGTTCTGAGTGGTGAGCAAAATACATAATATTCTATTTATAATTGCGCGAGCAGCTAGCTGCGAGTGCCGAGAAAATTTTATATTTCAGGCTACAAAAGATGTGTCCTGAGCGGTGAGAAAATAAATACTTTTAGTTATTTCTTGTCATCAGTGATTTTTTTGTCACGATTGGCCGCCCCTAATATCTGGCCGCTCTAGGCCCGGGCCTACTGGGCCTTAGGGCAAATCCGCCACTGATTAAACCGGCAGGGCTATTCACTTATTTGTAAGGAACCGAACCGAAGGCCGAATTGTCAAATAAAGTTCATTTCACGAAAGAGGTCCCGCGGAATTTAGCGGAACTAAATTTAGTTTTCTCGATTATTACTGGACTTCATATCCTAAATAAATTTTATTTGTTAGATATAATACCTATTTAATTAAGAAATTAAATATGAGAAATTATGAGGCGTTAAAAAGTCATCAATATGTAAAACTTTTAAAATTTCTGATAGTGGCGCCCCGCAAAAAGGACTCATTTCGTGAAAACCACTGTATGAAATTACGTATTACGTCGTATCGACTTAATTCGTAATTTCACGTCATTTCATAAATTTTTGACAGTTCGGTCTACAGTCCTGTTATCTGACGGATAAGTGAATAATCCTGCGGGTCCCCAGTTTTTTGGTTTACATAATCAACAAAAACAATACAACATTCAATAAAATTTGAATGGATGTGTCACTCTTTTAAGCCTAATGGAGCGATATTTCATAATGTGCATGTAGGTAGCTCAAAACCCTAGAATACAGGCTATATATTTAAGACGACGAATGACATACGATATCGCCGCGATATCTCACTATGTAGCTTGCCACTTCCCCCTAAGATCTATAAGTTGAATAAAATAGTTCACAAAAATTCAATTCGTTTCAAATATTGGCAGTGGAGCTGTTCTTATAATTATCGCAAAAGCGCAATATTACTATTAAAGACTTTTTACATTGCACTGTTTTTTTTATTATATTTTATAAGGCTTTGCACAGCTGCCGATGTTATTCTCAGAATTGGGCAATGAGATTTTATTTCCCAAAAACAGTTCTCTTATAATCGTACCTATGCTATAAATAATTTTTACGTGTAATTTACAGTTTTCTTAATCACATAGCCCTAACTAAGCACTATAGGCTAAAGTAAAAGGATTCGTTGATTCAAACGACATAATTTTATAAATCCTTTAAAACAATTCAACCAGTATAACGTGAAATATAAGTCTCGCTTTTCGAGGGTAAAGTCGCCATCTTTTTTCAAAATGGAGTTAAAGAAAAACAAGATGGCGAACGCCAATGATAAATTGGGTGTAATTTAATCTGTGGTGTCCGAATGCTTTGTAACTTTATTATAGTGCTTTATTTTTCCATTTTATTTTAAATAGAAAGTAATATATAATATAATTAATCGGAAGACTTCTCTTTTTGTTTTACATTCTTTGCCCTATAAAAGCGAGACCCAATGTCCTTCATACATCGACTGGTAAATCGCTTAGAAATTTGAAATAGGGTATGTAAATACTTAATTTTCGTCCTAAATTAAAAAAAACTAAATATGCTTTGAAAATATAAAGTATTTTTTTATGCAAACGCGTAAACTCGCTTACAAATCGAAAAAAAGGATACCTAGAAATGTTTTCTTGGGCACACAGGAACACAGGAACAAATGAGCACCGATTGAACTCAAAACCTTTAACAGCAAAAGATACATTTTTACATGCACGGATAACTTATGCATACTTTAACACGGCAAAAACCTGACAAAATTAGCGAGGTTTAAGCCGTGTTAATAACACTTATTAATTAACTATTGAGGGTGTTTTGGATAACTTGAAAAGTTAACTTTAAGCAGACAAACATAAAATAAAAGTAAAGTTGAAAGGTGTTTTTTTAACTTTGTCGCATAATAATATACGGCAATGTTGAAAAACTAACTTAGACATTATTGTGATAACTCTTTTTATATATTTTTTTCTTTTCTTGCTTGGTCATCTGGAAGAGATTGTTTTTAGTGATAGTATGACAAAGTATACTATCACTGAAAACCAACTATCTTTTTAAGGTTATATAATGTAGTGTGTCGAAAAAAGTTATTTTAGGAAGGATATATCCCACCTTTTAGGTTTAGACTGCTACTAATTTCTGTCGCATCGTCGAGGTCATTAGCTAGAGGCTCTTATTGTCGGGGGCCAAAACCCACTTTGGCTTAACGCGACAACTTAGTTATTAGGCATTCTAAAGTTAACTTTTCAAGTAACCCAACAGCCCAAAAAGTCCAAAAGGCCGAAAACACAGCCAAACATACTGGCCACTAACAACTAATATACCTAAAACAAGTCCATCTCATCATTGCACATCACTTCTAAGAAATCATCGTCATCCGCTGGGGGTTCGGGACGGGGGGGTCTTTGTCCTTCCAGGTGGCCGATTATATGACGATCGATGGCTTGGCCATGGTTGATGTGGTCGATGTGTCCATCATTGATGTGTCCATCGGTAAGGTGACCGTCGGTGTGTGAATGTGAGTCGGTGTGACCGTCTGTATCACTGGAACCATCTCTCGCATCGGTGGCAGGCGATGGTGGTGGATTAGAACCGTGCTCGGATTGTACGGTCGACTCACTGCGAGATAGTGAGGGTAGTTCTGAATCTGCTGACAAGGCACCTGTAAAAAATGACTTCCATGAAATATCCTACCCTAAATGTATCCCAATCCACAATAAAAAATCCTAACCCATCCTATATATCCTACCGACTGCGCCATGTATAGGAGCGGGAAGGTAGGAGAGGGGGGACACCGAGTGGCATGCAAAGACTAATTTATTTCCAACTACCCTACATAACATAATTATCTAATAATATTTATCTACCTAATATAACCAGTGGACCCGCACAAACTTCCTATTATTTACATAACATGCATGTACATGGGATCACCACTCTAATTAACCACTTTGAAGAAATATGAAATATTTATTTATTTAAGATAGATGTGATGTACATGGTTACACAAAAATTTAAAACTAATTGCTTATGAACTAATATAGATTATAACCTATGGTGTCCACTGGCCCCACACTAGGATATCCTGTGTTGTGGTAGCCAGTCTCTTCCCTAAGTTTCCTTTATTATCTAATTGTAGTAATATAATAAAACCTAATAGCATAAGTACTACTTAACATAAACTTAACTACCTATTAAGTAGTACTTAGTTTGGATTGAGTAAGATGTAGCACGAGTAAAGATGCAATTTAAGTGTGACCAGATACATAAACAATATAAGAGAATGAACAATTAAAACAAAAGCGAAACAATATCGTTATTATAAAGTTGAGGGTAGAGAGAGAGTAAGTGAAGAGTAAGAAAAGGTGGGCAAGGGGCAAGGGGTGAACACAATAGATCCCAATGGGTCAATGTGTTGCTGCCGTTGTCAGCCCCCTGTATAAGATAAAGATGTACAAATTATAAGTACACATGAATTTTACTTTTGAATCACTCTATTTAAAAAAGCGCATCGAAATCCGTTGCGTTTTAAAGATCCAAACATACCTACATTGGAACTTGGAACAGACAGTTGGAAACAATTTTGTTTTATACTAACCTAGCCGCGCTAGCGGTTTTACCAGCTGCACAGTAGCCTATATGTTATTCTAGGATCTAAGCTATCTCTATACCAAATTTCAGCTGAATTGTTCCACCAGTTAAGGTGTGAAACAGTAACAAACATTCATCCATTCTTACAAACTTTCACGTTTATAATATTAGTAAGATAGTGATTATAAAATCTTAGGAATTTCACTCTTAACTCAAAATGTGTTCATTCAAACAAGGAAATAACCAAGATTTGTGTTCTTTTTGTCCTTTATACTGTTTATTATAATTTTTTTCTCAAACTATATATAGGACAAAACAAATTTTTTATTTTTTATACTTTTTTATCTGACACTAAAACAAATAATTGGGGTTTATACTCCAACAGAACAGGTTACCCTACTTACACTGTCAGAGTCAAATCACAATTTATAGGTTGTGTGGCCAACCTATATGTTGCAGTTTCAGGTCGCCGAGATTACCACAGTGCCTGCAACATGACCTGACAACTGCCTCCTAATATCTTATAGGAAACAGCCGGGACCCACAGTGTAACGTGCCTTCCGAAACACGGTAGCGTCCAGGTGAAAATCTTTGCCACACTGAGATTTGAACCCAGGACCTCCGGCTTACAAGCCAAAGTATGACCACTGGGCCACGGACGCTACACAAATAGAGTTATTTACCAGTGAGACTCTGTTTCAACTGCTCCATAACCTTCTGTCGGCTCTGCCTAGTTCGTTTGATCTTCCTCTGCTGTTCTTTCTTGTCCTCGGTGAAGATCTGTCCGACCATTTCTTGTGAGATCGTGTCGTCCCGCTTAAGCAGGAAGAAATATACCCCACCTGGTGTTCGACGTCGAGTGCCATTCTGTGGGAGTATTAGGCGAATCTAAGACTTTGTGAAGACAGCACTGGTGTTGCTTTGAAGTTTCGACTTTGAATCAGATACTATATTATGACCTAGCTGTTTGACTAACTCTGCTATAATTCCCTCTTAAGAGCGTATATATCGAGTGACGCATAATTTGACGAATTTTGAAATATAAATTTATGGAATTATTTTATTGAAAATTCCTCTATACTAGCCCTCCATAATATTATTGCACACATTTTAAAAGTGTTTTCAGTTTGATATATTAAAAAATGGGATGGGGAGCAATATTGAAAAATAAAAAAATAAAAATTTAAATCGTAATATTATGCAATTTTTTTAATATTACGGAGGGCTGGTATAGAGGAATTTTCAATATTAATTCCATGAATTTATATTTCAAAATTCGTCAAATTGTGCGAGCTAGACAGTGTCACTCAATATATGAGTGATTCCCAGCTCGTCCTACAAGCCTACGGCCCAAATGGGACGAGTTGAAGAAAATCAAAATTAATTCTATTTTCATTGCACAACTCGTCCTACAACTCTTTTTGTGTGGAACTTTGAACTTTATCGACGTTAGGTACAGTCAGTAACACAATATTTTAGTGACACTGTTTCGTAGTTAACCTGCCGTATGCCGTAATTCACGAGGTGGAATGAGTAGTCCAACGGTATAGTTTAAACGTAAAAAGTACTAGGAAAATAGAAACTAGGAGAAGGTAGTATAGGTACTAAGGTACTTAAACTTTTAATGAATTGATCGTGCGAATAGTGAAGAACAATAAATTAAATTCATTGCTACCTCTTCATGACTTCTGGTCTCCTAGTACTTACTAGCTAAGATCTTGTCTCTACCTTCCATTTTAAGGAGGCAAATAAACTATTAAGTATTGAATAGGATTTTTTTGAAAGCTTAAATTTTGAACTGCACCCTTTGCGGCACAGGTCAGCATTTTTGAATTCAGGGTCAATCCAATTGTTAATCCCTTAAAAAAAAATTGTGATTGTCTTTATTTCAGCTGACAGCTGTCAAACTTGGAGTAGCAATATCTTGGAAAGTATTCATCCTAGTTTGCCGGTGTGATGGAAGAAATCAAAGGTCTTGAGGAGATCTTCATTTCAGCTGACAGCTGTCAAACTTGAAATGTCAATATATCGGAAAGTGCTCGTCCTAGAGTGACGCTGTCATGGAAGAAATGAAAGGCCTCGAGAAGATCTTCATTTCAAATGACAGATGTCAAAATTAAAATGATAATATCTAGGAAAGTACTCGTCCTAGAGTGACGCTGTCATGGAAGAAATGAAAGGCCTTGAGGAGATCTTCATTTCAAATGATAGATGTCAAAATTAAAATGATAATATCTCGGAAAGTACTCGTCCTAGAATGACGCTGTTATGGAGGAAATGAAAGGTATTGAGATCTTAATTTCAGATACTTGACAGCTGTCATTTGAAAATTAATGGAACAAATCCATTAATCGAGTCCATTCTGACAACTAGTTGATCAGTTCAGTTGATCGGAATGGCAGTCACGTTCAGTTATTATATTTATTTTACGATTTTTTTTATCAAGTGCAATGGAATTAGAAACAACGACAAAGAAACAAAACGAGCGACATATCTTTAACTTCTTCATGGTTTCTAGTCTCCTAGTACTTATGGTCAACTGCATCTGAGGAAGTAGGCCGATAGATCAGAAAACAAAAAAACAGAGGTAAAAGAATTTTGCACTCAATTGGATTTTCAGCGTGAACACCAAACTGAAGCAAGAAAAATGACGTCATGGTTGTCTGCCATCTCGCTTACCTTATACAAATTAAAATCAAAATACTATCGTCAGCCTAAGTATTCAGTATGAGTAAGTGAGATGGCAAACAACTGTGACGTTATTTTTCTTGCTTAAGTTTAGTGTTGACGTTGCAAACTCCATTGTTCTAACCTTCTTGGGTAGGTACATTTAATTTTTTTATAAATAGAATTATATATTATTTTAGATATTTTTGTTACTGATTGTACCTTTTTCATTTTGACAGATAAGTAGGACGAGTTGTGCAATGAAAATAGAATTAATTTTGATTTTCTTCAACTCGTCCCATTTGGGCCGTAGGCTTGTAGGACGAGCTGGGAATCACTCCAATATATACACTCTTAATTGCTCAGGGCTCAGAAAGGACTCAAAACTATATGCTATACTATAGATTAAGATTATGATGGGAAAGGGCAAGCAATAATATACTTAATAGCTGTGGATCAAAAAGAACTGGTATGAAATACTTATGATATGATTGAGTAAAGAATAGTAGATAGGGCTTTTGCAGCAGGTATTTAGCAAATAATACTCACCATAACTAACATACCGCCATCAGCTTCTACCCTTTGAACTTCTTTGTATATTTCTATTGCTTTACTTGTGCCTAATACTTCCACGATCCTTCCTAAAAATGCAATAGCCTATTATTTTAAATTTTTGCTGGACTGGGTTTAGAAAAGCAAATTGGTTATTATTTTTAAAGCTTAGAAAAAGACATTTTTGGGACTACACCTAAGTAGTAATGACAAATAACAATGTAAAGATATAACCCCTCTTTAGAACTTCCTTGGTGTAACACTTTAAACTTTCGCAATTTGAACTCAGGTCAATTTTTAACCCCCGACGCAAAAACGACGGGGTGTTATAAGTTTGACGTGTCTGTATGTCTGTCTGTAAAATGGGCCAAGAGGCCTAGTTGCGGAAAATTGCCCGCGTACCAGTACCAGTACCAGTAGTATGTCTGTCTGTGTGTGTGTGTCTGTCTGTGGCATCGTAGCTCCCGAACGGATGAACAGATTTTGATTTAGTTTTGAAGTAAAACTTCTTTAGGCGCGACTAGGGAGTAACTCAGATTTTTTTTCTGACGGAAGTAACGCTTACTTTTTTTTTTTTTCTGACGGAAGTAACGCTTACTATAGTCTGTGTAGTTTCCGCCATTTAAAAATAATAATTCTGATTGGTTGTAAGTATATGTCATATACTATGGTCTGTCTAATTTCTTTTTTTTTTTTTAATAATATGGCAACATGTGCATTTTGCCAGTGTCGAGTAAAATTCGTGAATGTTCACGGGATATTAAATTGAAGTTTTACTTCAATCGCGCGTAAAGGTTACACGCACACACTTTTTTTTTTTGTTTGAAAGTAGAGTTAGTCGAGAGTGTTCTTAGCCATGTTTGGTGGAAATCGGTCCAAGATGGCCGCCGCTACAAAATGGCGGATTACTTTTTTTCTCTATGACCCCATCAATATGGGTATCAAATGAAAGGGCTTAACAAGTAGAATACTGTAAAAAATTGAATACCAAGATGGCCGGCACCACAAAATGCTGAATTACGTATTGCGTTGGGGGTTTTTAAAATTTTTTATTTAATTCACTTGTTATTAATCGGGACTTATCATATAATTATTTTTATGTTAGTTTCTCCTTATGGTGGACAGTGGACTATAGAGAAAAAGACTTAAAATCTTCTTACCCACTAAATCCTTCTTCTCTTCAAGTAACTTTTCGGCTATATCTACTGAAACCACCTCAACAGAATCTTCTGGAGTCGACGTCAAATTCTCCAGATATTTCGGCTCTTGCTTCTCTTGAGGGAAGTGATGGCTATTCACTCGTTTACCTAACCTTAGCTTAACATTAGACCTGTCCGCGTGCCTCCTCTTATTTGATGTACGTTCTTCATTATTGAATATCTTCTTAGTGTAATTGTCATCTAATCTATATTTTATTGTGTAGTCATAAGATTCGACTCCGTAGTATCTATCCTTTTTGGATACGTCACAGCTGACCATGTCTTCTGTTAGGAGGTCCTCCTGGAAAAGCACATTGTTGAGAATAGGGGAACATAGACAGGTTTATGTCAGACATTTTTACAAAGCGCCTCGTACTTTATCTTAGAATTGGAAGAGTTAATTTACTCTTATTTTTCATTTGTTATCAGAGATTGGAGACTGAAAGCTACTTTGGATTCTTGCATCAAGTAAGTAGGTAAATTTATAAGTGATTTTAGCTAAGACTTGGATTCTATCAGCAAATCCATTTTCCCCTAAGACTCTTGTACATACAACATGGCACCTATAGTTAGTATAGGTACCTATAGTTTAGCATAGAATCTTAGATCTAGAATACAGAACATTACCAGTAACACTGTATTATTCTCAATTCTTTTCCACACTTATATTAACCTTGAAGCAGGCGCGCGGTCATTTGTAACGGCAGCGGTCGCACGTAATCGAAAAGACCTATAGGATATATTTGCGAAATTAAATACTTATTAAACAATAATTGTTATTAGTTTTACTAACAGGAACATTCTTAATTATCCAAGACATGAATTTGTTTAAAATAAGTAACTAAATGCAGGAAAAACTAAATTATAAAAATATAATAACACAATTTTGTTTAAACCCAGCTTAGAAATTTGCACCGGCCTTAGGAACCTGTAACTTACTATAAATACCTACTATCTAGTAACAAAAAATAATGTACAAAAATCACTTTTGCAATAATTATTAGATCAACTATGGTCATATCAAAAATTCAAATGACTAATTACGACGGCGCACCCCAAATTGGACCACAAGATGAGCACAGGCCCAACTCCCAGCCACAGATGGTAAAAAGTCACTCACAGAACCCGGTAAGTTTCCATAAATCATATGCGGACAAAGCCAAGATTGATCACCCTACAACAAATGAAATCAACACTCATAATATGACATGTAACACACCTACAACACTTAGTATACAAGAAATACTAATTAAACAAAGCGAAAAAATTGATATTCTCCTACAACAAATAAGTACACTCATTGGACTTATAACAATGATTGTTAACAAAAACAATGATTAGGTCACTTCAAGTCGGAGCGTGGAACATAAATGGATTATCTCCGAACAAACATGAGTTGGAAACGTTAATAAAGACACACAACTTAGATATTATTCTTATTTCTGAGTCACACTTTACTGCTCGAAGCTCTGTTAAGATCTCAGGTTTCAATTTATATGCTACAAACCACCCTGATGGAAAAGCGCACGCTGGTGCTGCAATACTTATTAGAGATA
The DNA here is from genome assembly GCA_947507615.1 of Hemithea aestivaria. Lineage (NCBI taxonomy): Eukaryota > Metazoa > Arthropoda > Insecta > Lepidoptera > Geometridae > Hemithea > Hemithea aestivaria. The sequence continues at coordinate 12,239,352 of OX382339.1, read as the reverse complement.
ACATCCAACATCATGTTTTACCAGAGTACAAAACAGAACATATTCAAGCCACCACTGTAGCCATCAACGACAAAGCAGGATACTTCAATATATCATCCATATACTGCCCTCCCAAACATAAGATAAGTGAAGCCATGTTTACACAGTACTTCCAGACCTTGGGGAGACGTTTCATTTCTGGAGGGGATTGGAATGCAAAACACACACAATGGGGTTCCAGATTGATAACGACACGCGGTAGAGAATTTAAAAAGTGCCTTGATAAATTAAATCTCGCAACACTATCCACTAAAGAACCCACACATTGGCCAACAGACCCTAACAAGCGACCTGATATTATAGACTTCTTCGTTGTGGGTGGCATGTCGCGTAACTATTTCCAAACTGAATCCTGCTTGGATGGATCATCTAATCACACCCCAATATAATTAACTGTGAGCACTACTGTGATAAATATTGGTAAACCTTACGGTCTTTACAATAACTGCACGAACTGGGATGAGTTTCGACATAATTTGGACACAAAGATAAATCTTCAAACCAAACTGAAGACCAAAGATGACATAGATGAAGCGACTAAATACTTCACAAATCTAGTCCAAGAAGCTTGCTGGATGTCTACACCAGATACTAGAGACAAGATTAAGAACACTAATCTACCTAAACAAGTGAAATTAAAGTTAAAAGAGAAAAGGCGGCTGCGTAGGGTTTGGCACTTAAGTCGACATCCCAGTGATAAAAGCGAGTTTAATAAAGCAGCCAGAGAGCTCAAACACTTGCTTAAAGAATCAGAAGATCTTACACTCACATCACAACTAGAAAGCCTTACTGCGACGTCAGCCACAAATTATTCTCTATGGAAATTCACCAAAAAACATAACCAACCTCAAAAGACTAAACCGCCACTTAAAGTAGAAGGAAATCGATGGGCAAGAACAAGCAAAGAAAAAGCAGAGACCTTTGCTAAGCATCTCTCTAAAGTGTTTGTGCCCAATGAGCCAAGTCAAGAAAAGGTACAGTCAGATATAGATGCAATCCTAAAACAAGACCTTCAAATGGAACTACCCCTCGAACCTATATCTCCACGGGAAGTGAAACTCCAGATACGGCAGCTGAAAGACAAAAAAGCTCCTGGCTATGACCTTGTAACGAAAAAAGTTCTTCAAGAATTGCCAAGAAAAGCTGTAATTTTTCTTACAGTTTTGTTCAACGCTGTACTAAGATTATCCTACTTTCCCATGTTATGGAAGATATCACAAATAACCATGATATTCAAGCAGGGAAAACCAGAGAATGATGTGAGCTCGTACAGACCCATAAGCTTGCTACCAATAATTTCCAAATTAATGGAGAAGATAATCCTACGACGAATGAAACCTGTTCTTTATGATCATCTAGACACGCGGCAGCGAGTCAAGCCAAGTTCAAGCAAAGGAACTGGCGATCGCGCCGTGTGTTATATTACACGAACCGTCCAAAGCGCGTTTTGACGACTTTTTACACCCTCGTTATACAAAAACTATTACACATAGACAAGTCAAATTTGGCACATATACTTAAATATACGAACTATATCTCTGTTCCAAATTCCAATAACACAGCTCAAACGGTTATTTAGATATAAACATCCAGTAATCGGTGATGTTAATACATACTGAGGGATAGATCAAAAGTAATATCCCAGTTCCAGATGACCTAGAAAGCTGAAATTTGGCATCCCGATAGGTAATGTTGTAGTAACAAAGGGAAAAATCAGAAACTAGTATTTTTTTATCATTTTAAATTTTTATTAATTTTTAAAAAATGTATGATATTAAAGTTTGGGACGCCTAGGTACGCATAAAGCAATCCCATCAAAAACATAAATGTGAAAAGAGAGCCAAGTTCAATATTACGATGTATGTACTCATAGTTACCTATGATTTGGTAGTTGACTTCAACGACAAAAGAAATGAGATCTAAATGGGTGCCAAGTTCAATGGTCAGTCCTGAAAAATATTTACAACAACATAAAATATTTTATTACAACTTAAAAGATTATTTCGTCTTATCACTTAGGATTAATATTATTTTGAAGCCTAAAGACTGACTTGGCCAGTTCTCATAATATACTAGGTAGGTACTCTCTTAACTTTAGCTTGATCACTATTAAACGCACTTAATGCTAATTAGTGCGCCACCGTCTTTTATCGTGTAAATTAGTCCCCTCCATCCATTGGTTGTCTGGAAGAAATCGCTCTTTAACGATAAGACCGCCACTTGTACATTGTAATTTTTAATTTTAATTATGTACTTATGTATTTTCTGTAACATTATGTGGTGTACAATAAAGTATCTATTGTCTTATCTTAATGATACTTCGTCGTATGGTACTCATGAGAACTAGCCAAGTCAAACTTTGGGCTTCAAAATAATATTAATCCTAAGTGATAAGACGAAATAATCTTTTAAGTTGTAATAAAATATTTTATGTTGTTGTAAATATTTTTCAGGACTGACCATTGAACTTGGCACCCATTTAGATCTCATTTCTTTTGTCGTTGAAGTCAACTACCAAATCATAGGTAACTATGAGTACATACATCGTAATATTGAACTTGGCTCTCTTTTCACATTTATGTTTTTGATGGGATAATATTATACCTCAGCACCAGTTTGGGTTCCGCGAGAAACACTCTACAATAGAGCAAGTTCACAGGGTGTGTAACAGAATACGACAAGCATTTGAGTCAGGAGAATACTGTGCCACAGCCTTTTTAGACATCCAACAGGCATTTGATCGTGTATGGCATAAAGGCCTTCTATGTAAGATCAAGACTCATCTACCACATAGCTACTACTTACTTCTAGAATCTTACCTCTCAGATCGTCTATTTCAAGTACGGGAGGTCGACCAATACTCCAAATTCTATGAAATAAGCGCAGGCGTCCCACAAGGCTCAGTGCTGGGCCCAATTCTGTACACAATTTTTACTGCAGATATTCCGCAATCTCAAGATGTAACAGTAGCAACCTTCGCTGATGATTCTGCTATCCTCACTAGTCATAGAGATCCCATACAAGCATCTAATACCTTGCAAAAAAGCCTTGACCAGATTAATAACTGGCTGGGTAAATGGAGAATAACTGCCAGCGCTTCGAAATCAACACAGGTAACATTCACACTGAGAAGAGAGAATTGTCCATCGGTCAGGCTGGGGACACAAGAATTACCGCACAAAGATGTAGTCAGATATCTTGGAATGCACTTGGACCGAAAGCTGACATGGAAAACCCATATCAAATGCAAAAGAGATGAAGATAACCATCGATCCAGAGACTTGTGCTGGCTATTGGGAAAAAGATCCAAAGATAACTTGGAAAACAAACTCCTAATATACAAAGCTATAATCAGGCCAATATGGACATATGGTCTGCAGCTGTGGGGTAGTGCAGCCGACTCAAACATAAACATCATGCAGAGGGTACAAAACTCTACCCTGAAACTAATTTCAAATGCACCTTGGTTCATTACCACTGCAGAATTACATAAACATCTTGGAGTCAACACAATCAAAGAGGAAATTAAAGAACTAGAGGAAGCATACAGAAAAAGATTGGCAACTCATCCAAACCAGCTTGCAGTACAGCTGCTACAACCGAATCCCAACAAGCGTCTCAAGAGACATCATATTTTGGAGCGAAACTGCTGAAGTTGGCTACTCATATTGTGACTCATGCTCGCTGGAGCATGGCACTGCAGATCATTCTTCTGACAACATATTTGATTATAGCCGGGAGGCTGATGGCAAATGAAATTGGAACACCAAAAAAAAAAAAAAAATCTAGTAAAAAATAATGTACAAGAATCACTTTTGCAATAATTATTAGATCAACTATGGTCATTTTTGGTCTAGTTTTTTCGAAGTCAGTGTCTTCCCCAAAACAAAATTTACTGCATTTTGTTCAAAAATAAGGTTTTTTTTGGACATTTATTGTTCTTTCTTTGTTATTCTTTCCCAAAATTATTCCTAAAAAAGCCAGATCTTTGTCACCTGAAACTAACCTGCCTAATTCTTCAGAAGATTGAAGTTCCTCTGAAACTAGGTAATCGGGTATTTCTGTCTCTCAGTCACAAAGTTTTGGTTCAGTTAGTACATCTTTACGAAGTATTTATTCAATTATGGCACTCTGTCTCATTAGGGAACGACTCATTTTATTCAAAAAATACTCTAATAATCTCAATTTAGTAATAATTTCCCATATTTAGAGCATTTGGGCGCGCGACGTCGTTTCGACGCCTGCGCCGTGACCAAAACAATTACTCTTCTCTTGGAAAGAGGGACACGGAGAACAATTGTAAACAGTCTATTTGGTAGGTACTGAAGTAATGACAAGCTTCTAAGGATAACATATGCATACGTCGAGAATTATTATTATTATAAGCAAAAATGTATTGAATGCGGTCGATTCAACGCCGCGCGACCGCTTGAAGGTTAAGCAAAATTTCCAAAAATGAAATTGTTTACCTGCAAAGCTTTGCACCACACATTGTATTTCTCCTTCTTATCAGGTTGTTGTTGCGGTGGCGGTCGTTTCGGCCTCAGTTTCGTGCGTTTGGCGCGTCTACGCAACTCTTCATCGGAATCTGAGCATGACGACTCCTGCGCTGAAGCCTCGTCACTTTGCTCATCTTGAATCTGCATGTGCACCAGCGACGGAGGGTTAAACGCCTCAGGCCGAGCCAGGGGAATGTAAGTCCCCTCCTCAACATCAGAATCCTCCAACTGAAACGTTAAAAACTTAATTAGGACGCAAATTACGCCCTTCATGACAGTGCAATTGTTAAACACTTTATATATGTTTTTACACAATAAAACCACAACAACTACGACTCATTATGTTAGATGTTACTATAGAAACGGTGTCGAATGTGTTGAAATAGAAAAAAATTACGAAAAATACGAAGTAAAGAAGCAAAACAGTAAAACCAAATTTACGCTCTAACCTCCCCGTCTTCTCGTTCATGGGACACTTCAATGTCCAGTTCTTCAGTGGTCGACATCATCCTCGAATGTTTTAATTCACTACGCAAAGTAATAAACAGAAAAACATTAAATGCTTGTGAATACAGCGAAATTCCGCCTCTTGCAATTTTAGCTGGCTGTCATTTTTTGACCATTTAACCATAGACATTAAGCAAAATTTGACAGTTGACGTTCGATTCATAGACAACATAAAAATGACAATGTTTTTTTAATGGTAAAATGCACAGTTTCTATTTCTACACTTGCTATTCAAGTGAAAAGAAAACCTCTTCGCCATGAAAAGATTAAGATGAAATGATAATGATTGAAGAGTGCAGTGTTATTTAATTTATTTGAATTTAATTAAATAAAAAAATATGCTTACCTATGTTTAATTATGCATTACTTGGTGTATTTAGCAATGCGGAATAATTAGCGATAATATACTAGTTAAAATATTGTATTAACTATAATTTATTAAAAGGTTTAATAATTAAATATTCTATTGTGTTAAGTTTTAAACGAATAATTAAATATGTAAGTATAAAATCATCATTAGAAGATTATAAAATCTTTAAGGGCAAAACGGGTCATTCCCATTTACCATGGTTATTTCCCATCTGGAATAATAAGCACGGAATAAATGTTTTGGGGGTTCCAATTTCATTTCTCTTTGATCCATCATTTTAGTATAGCCTCAAGTCCATAAAATTTGCCAAACTTATAATAAAAGGCTTATAAGAGAACAAGTAAAATTAAAACAAGCTTTTATTATTATTACCATCCAGCACCAAAGTACTCGTCAAGATGAATCAAATAAACCCAAACTCGATGGGGTTGCATCATTTAATTACAGAGTTCCTATGGCTACCTTTTAGCTCCATCATAAAATCAGCTCGATGTCATAATAATATTGCATTGTCATCCGATTTATACAGACATGCAAAATTTCAGCTCAATCGGATACCGGGTGGTGGGTCAAATTAAACTTGCAAAATTTGATTACAGACAGTCAGACAGACAGACAACAGACAGATGAAAGTAAATAAAAGCTTATAATAAAAAGCATTTTTAAAATAAAATTGCAGGGCTGCATTTGAAAATATAAGCAAACTAACGTTAACGCCTTTCGAGTCGGAGAATATCATTGATGTCCGCACTCATAGACTGTCTTCTGACGCAGAGGATAATGACTACAATCCACGAGCGCACAGGCAACCTAAAAATCCAATTAAGTATGTACAAAAATATCTTCTTCTCTTCTAATCTAATCTAAATATTATATAAAAGGAAAGAATGACTGACTGACTGATCTATCAAAGCACAGCCTAAACCGCTGGACGGATTGGGTTGAAATTTGGAATATAGATAGCTTTTATGACGTAGACCTCCGCTAAGAAAGGATTTTGACATGCGGGCAAAGCCGCGAGCATAAGCTATTAATATATAAAAGGAAAGAGTAACTGATTGACTGATCTATCAACGCACAGCCTAAACCGCTGAACGTGTTGGGTTGAAATTTGGAACATAGATAGGTTTTACGACGTAGACTTCCGCTAAGAAAGGATTTTGCCATGCGGGCAAAGCCGCGAGCATGAGCTAGTATAATATAATATGCACTCAATAAAACTTGAAAGTGGCATCCATGGGCGTAGCCACAGTGGTGGGGCAGAGTGGGGCTCTTGCCCCTCCCTGGCTCTAACATGTAGGTACTTTGAACTTTCTTGGCACTCGAAATAAGCTGAACGCACATACTTCATGAGTCAGGACTCAGGATTATGTTGTTTTCTCGGCGTCTTATGATTTTGCCCACCTGTTTTGTTTATTGTTTAGTTACCTACATCATATTATTATTTAAGACTGCTGCCCCACCCTGAACCTATGGCTGGCTGCTGGCTACGCTCATGCTTTTTATAGTGTCTTTCATATTTCTGTGTTGTGCAGTGCAGATGTATTTCTGGATCACAGAGTTCCAATCTGAGCCCAGAACAATGATTAATAACTAACTAATCATTAGGTATGAGCGGTTTTTCCACTCGCTATACTGGTGGTGGGCTTCGGCCTTTTGACTAGTTACCACCTACTGGATAAAACCATGTCGCTTAGCAGTCATTTATTTTAAAACTTAAATGAAGCAAGCGGTACAAAGTTGCTAGATCAGCTTGTACTTATTAACTGCTACTTTCTGAGCAAATCTAGCCTAAAAAATAATTATTTCCTAGGATATGGATGGCGTACCTCAATCTAATAAGGATAGGGTTTGGAGCGGGCGTGCTTGGCTTCCCTCTAGCAATCAGCCAGTCTGGGATCATCGTAGGACCTATATTAGCAATCTTCACTGGATTTCTCTTACTGCATACGCATAAAATGCTGGTAAAACTGTTAACAATTACTTCTCGAGGCAAATTGTGAAATTAGCTCTTGGTTCCTCTAACTGCACACACATAAAATGCTGGTAAACTTTATGCTTAACTTTGAGTCGAGTCGTAAAATAAGTTCTTTCTTCAAAGTTTGGAAAAATTCCACACTGCTTCCACCTACTACGTCTAGGTACTTAAGAATAGGTACCCTGTTAGACCAATTCCTAAGTTAGACCTATTATGACCTGGGACTAAGAACACAGGTTATTCTACAAATACCAAATTGCAGCTCTATGCTTCAGCCACGATAAAGAGATTTTTACCGTGCTTCCGCCGTGTAAGTGTGAAAAGTAATAAGAATACTTGCACATTGCACACATCCGCATCCATAATTTACTAGCTGTTTACCCAGTGGAATAAATCTCTATTTATTCCACTGAAATGTGCTGTGTGTAGGTGTTTAAGCTAAAAAAGTTTACTTATAATGAATTTATTTTACAGTTGAATAACTTAAATGAGATCAGTCGCCGGTTGAAGGTGCCCAATATATCGTACAGATATGGTTTCCGTTTGGCTCTACTCCACGGCCCACCTATCTGCCACGGAATAGGGAATTGTGGACCGTAAGCTCTATTCTTATTATTGGGGGGAACCTCATCATTATGAAGTTCCCCCCAATAATGACTTTATCCGCTTTATGAGGACTTTAATCCGCTTCGACCATTTCTGATCTTTTGTGGCAGTCCATATATGAGTCACAATTCACTGCTTAAACCCGTGGCCTCTAGGAAGTTCCAGATATTTCGGGGCACTCCCCGACTCGTTGACTCGTTGTATCTCTTCCGGGGGCATGATGTGTCGCCTCAGGTGGATACTTCTGTTAAAGATGAGGGGGCCGCAGTCGCATAGTATGTGCGGAGCTGTTTCCTCTGATTCGTGGCAAAACCTACATACCGTTTCGTGTCCCAAGCCCCTGTTCTTTTTAAATATTTGTTTAGTTTGCAGTGTCCAGTGAGTATTCTGGTTACTGCACATGGTAAATAATAATTATAAGCTTTATAAACTAGCTTGTTCCTGCGGTCCCACATTGGGTGATAGCGACTCTCGAACGGGTGCTGAAAGTCGTCGTTCTTCTTCTTGCTATATTATAGTGAACCCAACGATCTCTATCTATACTACAACTGCTTTGAAGATGCAGCGCCGTGATATCGCGGTGATGTCATCGAGAGTCGCTGTCGCCCTAAGAAGGAATGTACATTCCTCATTCGTAGCTGTCGCCCAATGTGGAAGCGGCCTAAACCGTTTAACACAGGAATCTTAAAAATGTGAAAGTTTGTAAGAATGTCTGGGTGTATGTTTGTTACTCTTTGACGCCTAAACGACCGATTGAGCTGAAATTTGGTATACAGATATCTTATATCTTAGACCCTAGAATAACACATAGGCTATAAAACCGCTGCGCGCAGCTAGTATTATGTGCCAGAGATCTACTGGACGGAGGCAGAGGAAAGAGGCGATCCTAGTATGGTACCCAACACGTGTGTGTGTAGTGTATGTGTACACTTTTGCAAAAAAACACTCTTTTGCAAAGGATTTTCTCTGTGATATCATATTAATGTGTTACCTATAGATCTGGCTACTTGTTTCAGAACTATCATAGCAGTATTCATGATTTTAAGTCAAATTGGAATTTGCACTGTTTTTGTGGACTTCACATCTGATAGTCTACGAGATGTAGGTTATATTTTATCATTTTATTCCAAGAATTTAATTATATTTTACCAGATTTATAATTTATACCTCTTACTTATACTTTTCACAATATTTTTTAGATCATGGATTTTCAAAGTTCAAGACCATCTTTGCTTTGCCTTCTACCCGCATATCTGATTTTACTTTACTTTATGAAGTCGTTAAAAATAGTCAGCTACACTTCTATGCTTGGTTAGTTATTACTTGGTAACTTGGTTACCTGTTAACGTATTATAATGCCGTGTAAACAAATATGTTCTACTAAAGGTAAAAAATATTATATTTTTCAGGTAACTTCATGAATCTGTCTGGCCTCATTCTGATATTTTACATAATCTTCAAGGAGCCTCGTGGTGTTGTGGACAATTATGCCACGGAAGCTATGCCCTTTCTGTTTGCCTTTGGCACTTTCCTTTTTAACATGAGTGTTGTGGGAGTGGTTAGTAAAACTGCAATAAATATAGGAATAACTAAAATTTTCTATTAATCAAGACAAGAAGGGTTAGGAATGTTCCAAATGGAAAATCCCCACGTTTAGAATATTTTAAAATCTACTTATTAGGTTTGCTGCAACGTATGTATAATTTTGAATTCAATACATTTATGAATGATGACGATGGTTGCAAGTAACCCCTATGTAATTATCTGCAACTTAAACAATAATTTTCTAATAGAATTCAGAGACTACCTACCACTGTACCATTAAAAATTCCTCAAACATGCACTACAATCGCCAATTAAACCCTTCGTTTGTTTGGTTTGTACCCGGCTTAAATTGGTACCTATCATCATCATCATCATCATCAGCCTATGTTCGTCCACTGCTGGACATAGGCCTCCCCCGTGGCACTTACCTGGTACCTATTACCTATAGATATGTTTAAACAATGATCAGGTCCTCAGCATCGACAAGGCCCTCGCGGACCCAACCCTGATGATGAAGAAGCGCGGCCTCCTAACTATAGGCATACTGGCGCCGACAGCTATAGCCACCGTCTTCGGTGTCCTGGGCTATTGGTCCTTTGGAAGTATGGAGGAAAACGTGCTTAGATCTCTGCCTTATGACGATTAGTATGATCACATTTTACTAGTAGTAGGTTGGTTTGGCAGGGATGGGAAAATCACTTGGTAAGACGGGATGAAAACAGGTGGACCAAAGCTGCACACAGTACGGTGTCCAAGGCAAAGATGACGAAAGAAAACACTAACCCGATGGTCAAACGATATTGTCCTATAGGTATATGTTGGAGGGAACTGCATTAGACTTATTTTGACACACGAAGCAAAGTTGCTTTTAAGTTTATGGCTATTCACTATGCCTCGTGTTAAGATTTTTTATTCATTGATGGTAGAGGTATAATCTAATTAACAAATTATTAACAGACTATATATGTAGCCTATGGTAGGCAGTGGCGGATTTGCCCTAAGGCCCAGTAGGCCCGGGCCTAGAGCGGCCAGATATTAGGGGCGGCCAATCGTGACAAAAAATTCACTGATGACAAGAAATAACTAAACGTACGTAAATATTTTAAAGGCTTCAAGGGGCCATGGGTTTTTCTCGGCGGCTCTGCTCTATAATAAGAAAATAAGAATATTTATTTTCTCACCGCTCAGAACACATCTTTTGTAGCCTGAAATATAAAATTTTCTCGTTTTATTATAAATAGAATATTATGTATTTTGCTCACCACTCAGAACGAGCTCATTGCACACAGTACCGGCGTTAGGGTGGGGCGCGGTTTGGCGACCGCCCAGGGCGCCGGATAAAAGGGGCGCCACAGGCGCCCGTGGCGCCCCATTCATTCTGAAAAATTCAATATTCTCGGTGCTCGTAGTAAGCTGCTCGCGCTTTCATAAGAACATTTAGTTTCTTTGCCACTCGAAGGAAGATAAACGCACATCATTCGTGCTGTAAAATATCTAAATTTTCTCGGCGCTCGCAGCGAGCTGCTCGCGCTTTTATAAATAAGAATACTTATTTAGTTTCTTTGCCACTCGGAGCAAGCTAAACGCACAACATTCGTGCTGAAAAATTCAAAATTTTCTCGGCGCTCGCAGCGAGCTGCTCGCGCTTTTATAAATGAGAACATTTACTTTCTTTGCCACTCGAAGCAAGCTAAACGCACATCATTCGTGTTGAACAAATCTAAATTTTCGCGGCACTCGCAGCGAGCTGCTCGCGCTTTTATAAATAAGAATACTTATTTAGTTTCTTTGCCGCTCGGAGAAAGCAACGCACATCATTCGTGCTGAAAAATTCAAAATTTTCTCGGAACTCGCAGCAAGCTGGAAAGGTGGATTTTTTTCTAGATACGCCCATGATTTTGCCCATCGGAATCGGCCCAGAAAAAAATCCTGGAATTTTTTCCTTTTTAGTATGGGTTTGAATTGCTTTTTAGGGGGCGCCGTAGAAATCTCGCCCAGGGCGCTCGTAATGTTAAAACCGGCTCTAATTGCACATCTTTTGTAGTCTGAAACGTAAAATTTTCTCGGCGCTCGCAGCAAGCTGCGCGCGCATTACAAGGTTTTTAAAATTTTATTCTATTCGGAACGAGTTTAACGCACACGTTCTTGTCAGAGATATAACATTTCCTATTTTGGAGATTCAAATTGTAGGTAAACGTTGAAACGTACAAACCTACCTTGTTCACAAGAAAAAAAAATCTGGATCCGCCACTGTTTAACACATTCGGTGCCACCGACTCGCCATGCGAGTTCACGTTCATTTTGTTCGCGAGTCGGTGGCACCGAATGTGTTAAGGAGTAAGTAGGAGTAGACATGTTATATACGACGTAGGTGCAGGTATTACATGGACTGGGGCCTAGGGCGGCCTAGACTGTAAATCCGCCACCAGGCGCGGATCCAGGGGGGGGGTCAAGGGGGTCATGACCCCCCCCAAAATCCTAGTCGGAAAAAAAAACCGGTCATATCCATTGGTTTTACGCTTCTTTCATTGTCATAGAATTAGAATTTTTTCTCTTTATTAGCAAGCTCTACGTACAAGTTCATAAAATTGTTTGGCTGTTGATAGTGCATTGAGTAATTTGTGTAATGTGTACTTAATTTTTTTTCGGTCCTCGCCTACAATTTATCCATAGGTTTTCGTAGCAAGCTGTTCAGCATCTTTCATAGTTAGGATTAATTGATTAATATAAACTGCTGCAAGCTGTTCGCGGTTTATGTTGTCCTTGCGGCTCAGCCTTTGCGCTTGCAGCGAGGTTCTTGCCCATGTATAATATAATAGTCAATATTTTGGCACAATTAACAAAAGGCAAAATTATCTCGGCGCTCGCAGCGAGCTGCTCGCGCCTTTATAAATAAGAATATTTAATTTCCAAGCCATTCGGAGTAAGCTAAACGCACATTTTTCGTACTGAAACATTCAAATTTTTCTCGGCGCTCGCAACCAGTTGCTCGCGCTTTTATAAAGAAAAATAATATGTAGTTTCCTTGCCACTCGGAGCTAGCTGAACGCACATCTTACGTGTTGAAAAATTCAAAATTTTCTCGGCGCTCGCAGCGAGCTGCTCGCGCGTTTATAAATAAGAATATTTAGTTTCCGTGCCACTCGGAGCAAGCTAAAAATACATCTTTCGTGCTGAAAAATTCATAATTTTCTCGGCGCTCGCAACGAGCTGCTCGCGCGTTTATAAATAAGAATATTTAGTTTCCGTGCCACTCGGAGCAAGCTAAAAACACATCTTTCGTGCTGAAAAATTCATAATTTTCTCGGCGCTCGCAACGAGCTGCTCGCGCGTTTATAAATAAGAATATTTAGTTTCCTTGCCACTCGGAGCAAGCTAAAAACACATCTTTCGTGCTGAAAAGTTCAAAATTTTCTCGGCGCTCGCAGCGAGCTGCTCGCGCGTTTATAAATAAGAATATTTAGTTTCCTTGCCACTCGGAGCGAGCTAAAAATACATCTTTCGTGCTGAATAATACAAAATTTTCTCTGCGCTCGCAGCAAGCTGCTCGCGCGTTAATAAATAAGAATATTTAGTTTCCTTGCCACTCGGAGCAAGCTAAAAACACATCTTTCGTGCTGAAAAGTTCAAAATTTTCTCGGCGCTCGCAGCAAGCTGCTCGCGCGTTTATAAATAAGAAAATCTTTAAACCTTTAGTGAAAAAAGGGTGTAAAGTATACAACATTGTAAGACTATGGTTAAATGTTTCCCAAAAAAAATCTTCGAGAAAAATTCTAGGCGATGACCCCCCCCAAAATCATGGTCTGGATCCGCGCCTGTCCGCCACTGATGGTAGGTACTCCAGGATCTAATGAGTTTAAAGCCATTTACATACAAAATTATGAAGGCGTGAAGTATCAAACCCGCCGACCCGCCCTCATCCTCACACACTTTCTTTTTAGCTTTTTACTTGTACTTAGGTATAAAGTTATTATTATTATTGCTAGATACATACTTTTAAAATAAATATATGAACGATCTGTGGGTTAATAAGTGAATAATAAATTATGATAAATAAAGGGTTAAAAGTAAATTAACTATAAACTACAACTAGTTAAATATAAACCTATAGCCTAAACTTATATGTATAAAGTACATATTCCCTTCGTCGTTGGTAGAAAGTAATAGTTACTCTGTCCTCATTTCAGCATAGCATTGACTGCAATTGGGTTGTACATGGTATCGATTGGACTAGCGTATCCGATCCAATGCTTCCCAGGCATTCAGATCCTTCTAGAGGTGATCAGCAACCACGATCCTTCACACACGCCTTCCGAGGAGTCAATGAGGTTTATAGAGAATGTTTCTAGACCGATCTTCGTGCTTGTTACATGTAAGTGTATTATAGGATTCCTTTTTAGGCTTCTGTAGTAAACAAGGAAGCCTTATGCTGTCGCTTTGTCCGTCTGTCCGTCCGCGGGTTTGCGGAGAAACTACATAAGTTCTAGAAAGCTGTAATTTTGCACCGAGGAGGGTAATGATCAGGGTAAGAGAACGGTAATGAAAAATATTTTAAAATTAATTAATTTAGGGTATCTCCAAGTATAACTTAGGGTAAAAATCTTTAATGAAAATTAAGGCTGTTAATATTCGATTTGCCAGTACCTACTATAGAAGCCTATTATTGCGCGTAACCCGACTAGCGCTTGGCCTATTTGGAAGTTATTGTAGACAAACTATATTATCTACCTTTGTATAGCTCAGAAATACGGAAAATGGATAAGAATTCTTTGGAATCTGTTTAAAATATAACTTTTGTTCCAGTTACGATCGCCTACTTCATACCGTTTCAAGGGCCGTTCGTGGCATTTGTTGGGAATCTGTGCACTACCATGCTTTCCTTAGTTTTCCCAGCTTTGATGGAGCTCTGCCTGATGTACCCGGGCCCGTACGGCAAGTACAGGGTGATTCTCATCAAAAACATCCTGATTATTATACTGGGAACAGTCTCCTGGCTCTTTGGAGTGTTGTTATGTGGCAATCTCATTTATGTGCGGATAATGGCGAGCAAATCCCCTAACGATTCGGAGTTTCTCTAAGATTTAATTGTTATTTTGTTACGTGTTAATAAATGAAGTGATAAGATGATTTCATTAATTTTCCTAATTCCTAATCTTAAAACAATAAGGACGTTAAGCGAACTGCCGAGTGAAATTATTGTGCCATAATATGTGCCGAGAAGTTATTGTTTTAACTGAGAATATAACACAATATAAGTAATAGAGCAACTTTAGGTTAGTTGTTGAATTGGAGAGACGTTGGGATTAAAAAAGTGGAATTTTGGGTTTTGGTCGACCTTGGCCTGACTTAGAATCTATTGACCCTGCCGGCCCCTTAAATAAATGCAGAGCAAATAATTGTGAACGTTGAACGTATATATACACGGTGACTGGTAAATCACTTAGAAGCCTAAAACAGGGAACTCAGTTAACGATACTCATTCTAAAAAAAATATAAAAATAGGTACTTAAATTTTGGGTAAAATATCCTATGTGTATGAAGTATTTGTAATCTAAACGGGCCGATTCTCACGCGCCTGGACGTTAGCGAAAGGTGAAGCGTGCCTATCCCCCCCCACTCCGCACCCGCGCCGTGCCCCCGCCGCGCGGCGGGGGCACGGCGCGGGCGCGGCGCGCCGCCACCCCGCTCAGTTGCTTCGCTCACATAGATATCACAACATATGTTTTCAATCACTAATGTTGTAGGTATCGTGTGACGTTCTCAAATAACTAGGATTATTAGTGGTGTGACGTTAAAAGTGGTCTGGTGTTCACTAATAGTAAATAATTGTGAAGGTTTTTGATAAGTGCGTGGTGATACTTTAATTGGATACACAGGAGAAGGAAATTAGGTATGTGTAATTTGTATTAATAAAATAGGTATACGCAAAAATCACCGTCATAGTCGGTACCTAATAGGTTTGTAGCCCTCTTACGTAGGTACTTTATCGAAATCTACCAGCCGACCGGCTATCTTGTACAGAAGCTACAGAAAACTACAGAAAGCTACGACTAGCGTGGCTTTCTATTGCGGTTTTAATTTGACGTGCATTTAAAACTTAGAACCTTGAAACAGAGTACCCAGTCCACGATTCGTAAAAATAGGTACCTACCTATCTAATTTTGACAAAAAATATGAAATAAGAACATAATTCATATTACAAAATCATTATTATTTATTCACATTTCAAAATCTTTTGCGATGCGGTAGGTATCTGCACAAATCGTAGGTGCGTAGGTACAATCCAACCTGCAAGGTGGCGGCGCGCCGCCACCTTGCTGCCGGCCGCCGAAAGAAAATCACAACGCACAGCGCTCCATTTCATTCACGCATGGCATTTCTATTGCGGCTTGTATTGATAACCAGCAAAGGAAAATAAGCTCAGTGAAGCCAGGGAGGGATTTATCCCGCCTTCTAGGTTTAGTCTGCTACCACATGCGGCCGCATCATCGCTTAACATCACGTGAGTGTGTAGCATCGCGTAGCTATGTCGCGTCACAGATCGCGTCCTTTGTCGGTGGTGTCGATACCTACTTTGTATGTAGCTTTACTTACCTACCTGCGTCAGCTGTTCGCCAGTAGTTTTACCATTTTGTTTGGGACATGGCGAATTAATTCAAATAAGATTTTCTCTTAAATGTGTTAGTATTGTCTTTGTTTGTTAATTGTAAACATAATGTGATTATATAATTTATCATATCCTTGAAGCTTTTAAGTGATTTACCAGTCACCGTGTATAAAAAATAAAAATCTATTTTTCCATGAATTAAATTCGTTTTGCTTGCAAGCCTCCTGACTCCTGACCACGAAGATCTAAACAAGTGGATGTAATATATAAACTTCTTGATCCTCACAAAAATTTTGATTTGCCACTGCCACTCTGTCAGCGTGGCACTCAGTGGTCCAAAATATAGGAGGGAAAACATTTTTTTAATCTTATTTACTTACACAAATCACAAATATTATAATTTATAACAAATCTGTGAATTTTGCAAAGTTACGGTACCTACCTTGACGTAATATGAATAAAAATAGAAGTAACCACTTGATCTCAAAATGGAATTACAAAATATTTTAGTTTTAATCAGTTCGTTATTCATTTGTGAACCAAATTTCGTCATCTCGTTAGTATTTTTTTCTTAATAATAGTTTTAATATTATTAGCTACCTATAGCGGATAGTGGAACGGATTTCATACGTTTTGTTAATTTACTGTCCCAATTTACAGGTCCAAAATACCGACATCACTGCATCTATGGAGCTGGGAGTGCGTAAACGAAAAATGTTTACCAGTGAAGAAGACAAAATTTGACGAAGTAATGCAATCGTTAGAAACTTGTAACATCCTGTGCTCCAACATTCACGTCTGGCCTCTACCCACTGGGGTAGTAAACATAGGCAAAACGGCAGCAGCCGTTCATCCCCAATCGTTTAATGTAGAAATTCTTAATGCCCCATCAGAAACCGTGAGAGAATACATCAATGATGCATTCCAATTGTTCAAAGACGACCTCCAAAATAAGAAAAGAGGCCTCGGAGGAGAAAGCAACGTTATCGTCCAAATATCAGTTCTCGGGAACAAGGATCCAAGAATGCGTCTCGATACAGACGAAAGCTACCAGCTGCAAATCGGACCCGCGACTCCTGTCATGTCCTCTGTCATAGTCAGCATTAATGCATTTTCATTTTGCGGAGCCAGACACGCTTTAGAAACCCTGTCGCAGCTAATATGGCTGGATCACTACATGGATTCCTTGTTCATGATACAAGAGGCGAAGATCACCGATAAACCTAAACACTCTTATCGAGGCTTGATGATAGATACAGCGCGGCATTTCATTCCACTGAGAGAGCTGATGCAAACCCTCGATGCGATGGCTGCTACGAAACTAAACACTTTACATTGGCACGCTACGGACTCGCAGGCGTTTTCGCTGCAGTTGAACAGCGCGCCACAATTAGCCAAGTATGGTTCATACGCGCCGAGCGATATCTATACAACTCAGGAAATAAGAGCGTTGGCTCGACGTGCTAGATTACGCGGCATAAGGCTTCTCATAGAGATAGATACACCGGCTCACGTTAGTAACTCCTGGAGCTATCTCCCATCAGATGAGACAGTTTTCACGCCGTGCTACACTGAATCGCGTTTCTCGCAATGCCACGATCCACCATGCGGACAGTTGACCCCGTCGAACGCTTTCACATTCGAAGTACTACAAAATATTTACTCTGAAATAGTCGATTTGACTGGAGTGGATGATATTTTCCACCTCGGCGGTGATGACGTGTCTATAGCTTGTTGGGCGGCATTCACCGGAACAGCTCCTATATCAGTCTGGGTAGATTATACGAGAACGCTGATTCAGAAAATTAGGTCAATGAGCAAGCCAAATATAACACTTTTTTGGTCTTCATCTTTATGTGAACGAATAAATACCGATTTGAAAGATTTGAGGGATATTATAGCCTTCCAGGTGACAAACGACACGGGGTCACAGTTGGGTGAAATAAAGACCATTGTGTCCAATGAGAACGCATGGGACTTGAATAGTGGTTACGGGATGTGGTTCGACAATAGTAAGAGGAGACCGTACAACTCTTGGCAAAGGTTTTACGAATACCGGCCTTGGTCGAAGAGTGATCAGAGGATACTTGGTGGAGAGGCGACGCTGTGGTCTTGGGACGTGGATAAGGGGCTGCACGAGCGGATATGGCCAAGAGCCGCGGCGTTGGCGGAGCGACTGTGGTCAGACCAGCCTTTCGGCGCCTCCTCAGCAGTGCACGCTAGGTTAGACATGCACCGTGCTCGCATGACCGCCCGCGGCTTACAATGCGCTCCTATTTGGTCACAGTGGTGCACACAACATCCCTACTCATGTATTTAAAGATGCTTGAAATAAATTCATGTATCTTAATAAATAACTTTTTAAATTGGTTTTTTTTTTTTTTTTTTGTTAGCGCCGGGAAAAAATGCGTTACGCATACCCTTTCATCGGGGGTATGGGAGGGTTATGTGGGACTCCCCGTGCAGGGCAACTGCACGGGTATACCCACTAAAACAACCCGGCGGCACTCCCGCATCGTCTTTGGGACGGAGGCCTGGGAATCGGCAGAGCCTTGCATCCAGTCCTCCGTCGACGACTGCCCGCCTTCACAAAGGCGGGCCCTACACGCCCCTCTCAACAGGGAGGGGCCCGGGAACGGTCCCGAGTGCTCGGACGTTCCCTCCGACGGTGGAGGTGAATGTGCAATGCGGATGAAGGCGCCCCCGCGCCTGTCATCCGCTATTCACCACCGGGGGGCTGGCGTAGACTCATATAGAGTCGCCTTGCCCTACCTCGATTTGAGTTGCGGGTCGCCTGAGACATCGTGGCGAGAGGGCCGTGCTGTCTCAGTCGCTCCGCAGCCTCCTTCCGCGTCATCACGTTCTCGCAGAAGGAGGCAACAGCTGCCCAAGCCTCCTCGCTTCCCAGCATAGATGCGAAAGCACACTGGGAAGCGAGAGGTCCGGCCCGACCACTGATTTAAATTGGTTTCAAATTGCATAGGTGCAGGTGAACTAAGCAACATTGGAATAAAATCTATATTTTTCTCCAGATATTACACGCGTATTACGAAACTACTGGTTGAACCTATGTATAGATTCGTACCTACAATAAATTAGGTCATCTACCTACAATAGATTTGGACCTAACTACTTATGTAAAAGTTATCTACTAGAATAGGGTGTTAAATATAGGTGCTTACGATAAAACATAACCCTCCTTCTGGCGCAGTCAGGTAAAACATATAAGATAGGTACCTACTTATCCTATTTTTACACATTATTACACGCCAAAACGGGTGGACCGATAGCTTAGGCCCTGGAATAACACAACACTTAGTGTACCTATATTCTTCTTTTATATGAATACCTAGTCTAGATATTATGGACATTTCTTCGAAATTGCGTTCTTCGGCTGATTCCTATGGTCAAAATTTAATTTCACTTTTAGCCCTGTAACACATGTTTATATGAAAATAGGTATCCTAAAAAACATATATGTGAATGAGGGACTCATTTCTATTAAGTAGTTTTCGAGATATGATCGTTCAAATATTTTGTGCCCATATGAATCAGAATTTGTTACAGATGAATCAGAAACAGGAATAAAAATTAAAAACTAAATGTTTTATGTGAATTAATCATTTAATCATCATCATCATCATCATCTCAGCCATTGGACGTCCACTGCTGAACATAGGCCTCCCCTTTGGACTTCCATATGTACCGGTTGGAAGCGACCTGCATCCAGCGTCTTCCGGCGACCTTTATAAGGTCGTCTGTCCACCTTGTGGGTGGACGTCCTACGCTTCGTTTGCTAGTCCGTGGTCTCCACTCGAGCACTTTTCGACCCCATCGGCCATCCGCTCTGCGTGCTATATGGCCTGCCCATTGCCACTTCAGCTTGCTAATCCGTCGGGCTATGTCGGTGACTTTAGTTCGTCTACGGATTTCTTCATTTCTGATTCGATCTCGTAGAGAAACCCCGAGCATAGCCCTTTCCATAGCACGCTGGGCGACTTTGAGCTTCGAGATGAGGCCAATGGTGAAGGACCACGTTTCGGTGCCGTAAGTCATCACTGGTAACACACATTGATCAAAGACTTTCGTCTTGAGGCACTGAGGTATATCGGACGAAAAG
Source organism: Hemithea aestivaria (assembly GCA_947507615.1). Taxonomy (NCBI): domain Eukaryota; kingdom Metazoa; phylum Arthropoda; class Insecta; order Lepidoptera; family Geometridae; genus Hemithea; species Hemithea aestivaria. The sequence continues at coordinate 12,219,081 of OX382339.1, read as the reverse complement.
ACATTGCGTAGTTTCCCGAACGCTGCCCAACCGAGTTAGATTCGGCGGTTGACCTCTTTCTCGAAGTTGGACCTACCTAATTGGACTACTTGTCCTAGATAAATATACGAGTCCACAACTTCGAGTACCGATCCTTCAACAGATATTGGGGTGGGCACAACATTGGCATTTGACATAACCTTCGTCTTGTCCATGTTCATTTTTAAGCCCACCCGTTGTGAAGCTCGGTTGAGGTCATCGAGCATCGTGCTGAGTTCCTTCATCGACTTTGCCATGACTACGATGTCGTCGGCAAACCGAAGGTGAGTGATGTATTCGCCGTTGATATTGATGCCAAGTCCTTGCCATTCCAGGAGCTTGAAGGTGTCTTCCATTAAGGCAGTAAACAGTTTCGGATACAACGAATATTCGGATATAACGTCTCCCTGTCTTACGCCTCTTCTTAATGGAATCGCCTTCGTGCTCTGCTCCTGTACTCGGACTGACATAGTGGCGTTCTTATACAAGCACTTCAACACTTCAATGTACCGATAGTCAATATGGCATCGCTGAAGTGACTCGAGCACCGCCCATGTTTCCACCGAATCAAAGGCTTTTTCATAGTCCACAAACGCTAAGCATAATGGCAAATTATACTCCTCGGTCTTCTGTATAACTTGCCGCAGCGTATGTATGTGGCCATAGACCACATGTACTATATATAGCCTCTTCGGAAACCGGCTTGTTCGGGAGGCTGGAAGTCATCAAGTCTGTGTTCGAGACGGTTCGTGATGACCCTTGAAAACCGCTTATAAACATGGCTCAGAAGCGTAATGGGCCTATAGTTCTTCAATAGGCTGTTATCACCTTTTTTGAAGAACAGCACCACCTCGCCTCTGCTCCACGTCTCAGGCGTTTTGCCCTCGGACAAGACGGAATTAAAAAGTTTCTGGAGGACTTTAAGTACCGGTGTTCCACCCGCTCTCAGAAGCTCTGAAGTGATTCCGTCTTCGCCCGGCGCCTTGTTGTTCTTAAGCTGCTTCAGGGCCATCCTAATCTCGTAAAGACTGATGTCCGGGATATCTTCGGTATTGTGTCGGGACAGTTTGGCTCTTGGATCTCCTATCAAGCTGTCAACGGGCTTTGCGACCGAAGTGTAAAGCTGTCCATAGAACCTCTCGATGTCCCCTAAAACCTCTGCTTTGGTCGACGCTATGCTGCCATCTTCCCGTTTCAGCTTCGTCAGCTGGCTTTGCCCAATAGACTTGTCCTTCGCGAACACTTTGGAGCCTTGGTTTCGCTCAATTGTCTCTTTGACACGGTTAGTGTTAAAGAGACGCAGATCATGACGCAAGGACTTAGATATACGTCTATTGAGCTGCCTATAAGACTCGGCGTCATCGGGAGATTGCAACTGTAACGAGCGTCGTTCAGCCATGAGGTTTAAGGTTTGATCAGCCAATTTCTGAGGTCTATCTTTACGACGGGGTCTAAAAAACTTGGACCGTGCGTACAGCTTCCACTAGCCCGTCGTTGATCTCGTCCACTGATGCTAAGTTCTCAAGGCAAGCAAAGCGGTTTGTGAGCTCGAGTTGGAAGCTTTCGGGGTTTTGAATATGGGCACTGGTAGGTCGGAGCGTAGACTTCATCAGACTGGACCTTTCTAGCTTAACGTTTATATTTAGTGAGCCTCGTACAAGTCGGTGATCACTGCCGGTTTTAACCCTGTTGATCACAGAGACATCACTAAATATCCGTTTCTTGTCGGTCATGATGAAGTCTATCTCATTTCTCGTGGAACCATCGGGGCTCATCCAGGTCCATTTCCTGTGAGGCGGCTTCTGGAAGAAAGAGTTCATCATGAAGAGTTCCTCTCTCTCCAGGAAATCAGCCAGCCTCTGTCCCCTAGGGTTCCGTTGCCCATACCCAATCATTTAATATCAAACAATAATATGTTTATTTAATAATATGAAGATACGAGAATATTATTATTTAACAAAAAGTGTAACTATTGTGCATATTATAATTTTTCTGAGTACAAAAAAGTTACTAATATTGTTTCATTATGTTGCTTATTTTAATTAATGGTTCCTATTTAATATACTTATTGATAGAGCTATTATTATATAATATAACCTTTCATAATGATTAAAAATCACAGAAGTACAAACTTATTCTAACATAATAATACAAAATATAGGTATGTAAGGAGCTACAAAGTTAGGATAATTGCTACGTAATATTTTACTCTGTTAATTTTTTTAACCGTCTAATCAGTCCTGTTTACTTATTAACTCACATAACTATTAACTATCTTTATTTGAAAATCACAGAAGTAAAAACTTATTCTAATAATGACACTATTGACATCAGTCTCAATTTTAAACAATTTTAATTCTAATTAAAAAAACAATCACATTGCATTAGTGTATTTATAATACACTAATAATAAAGTATGAGAATTGAGATCAACTTTAATTAAATGGCACTTTCAACATTATGCTGCCTTAGTAAAATAAAATTATTAATTATGGCTAAGTTATGAAATCAAGTGCTTTTACGTTCTGCGAGTTTCTTTTTCACCTTTATTTCATCTTTACTGCGTGGCATTTTTGTGAGCTGCAACATTTAATATAAATTAGATATATCATAAAGAATTTTACTTATGAATAAATATTTTTTATGATAGTTACAAGACAAGAAAAAAAAACGACAAGGAAAATATTGCATCAGATGTGCCGAATATTTATTATTATTACGTTTATATATTTATTTTTCTTTATTAATTGACATCTTAGATTACATTTTTTACAATATTTCTATAAAATTATTATTTATTATTATGTAGCTATATAATGATTCCTACTTTTTATCTAAAACATATCAAAAGTTACTCGTACATTAAGTTAAATAAAATTTTACTCCAGTTACTTTTGCATACTTATTCAAAAGCATAATATGATGAGGAAAATATATGTCATTAGCAATACTAAACCTGTTAACATGGTCAATAATAGGAAAAATACGCATCAACAGCACTCCTTTCCTGCTGAAGGGGACAAAACGAATTTATTTTTTGATTAATATAGGGGTTTAACCATATAAATCAGGCACAGATGAATCAGTATTTTGCCTAAAATCAATCATAACTCATCATACGTATAGACTTCAGTATTTGTATTTTTCTTCATGAATCTACTATCCAAAAGCATGACTCGAAACTCAGATTAAAGTCCCAAAACAGTTTTTTTTTTTTTTCACACAAGGCATTGTAATCAGTTTTCTAGCTGAACCAAACACAGATGAATCAGATATTTACCTTTGTAACACCGGGATTTTAGGTACCAGGCGCACGTCCGCCTTCTAGCACGTCCGTTGCACGATTGGCTGCCCCCCGCGCGGGGTGCCATACTCCCATTATAATTACTTCACCAAGTACGGTCAAGCGTAGGTCGCGCCACATTAATCAGTACTATACGCCGGACACTTCTTATTTATTTATTTATAAATACGCTAATGTAGTTATAACTAAAACATATTTTTTATAGAAGAGTTCAATTCAATCCCTTTCGTTTAGATTATAATTCATATTGATATGTCAAAGTGAAAATGAAATATCGACCACTTTGTTCCGATAAACGACAAACGGACGCCCTATATTAATCAGGAGAACGAACTTCAAAAAAATATTTCTTGTATCTAGACTGCAATTATTTTAAAAATACTACTTGCACCAGTTAGCGACAACACTAAACTATATATAAAAAAATATAATATGCTGTTTTGTCTATTGGTCTAGGAGATAAACCTTCAGACATCGAAAATTTTGCCTCCGAAGAATCATCCTTATAATTATGTGTTATTCTAAGGTCTAAGCTACCTATGAATGTATTTACTTTGCAAATTTGCAAAGCCTCTTTATAAACTTTCGCATTTATAATATTAGCAGTAAGATATGGTTTATTTTTTCTTCAAAATTCTTCTTCCTGCCCTTATCCCACACTAGGTAGGGTCGGCACGGCAACACGTTTTTCTCCTCCATTCTTCTCTATCATCCGTCTTATCTGCATCCACTCCCCTATCACGCATATCCTCTTTCACACAGTTCATCCAAACTATTTCGGGCGCCCCCTTCCTGGATTACCACCTATGTAAATAAAGCATTTTTTTTTTTTTTATACAACGAAGTAAGAAGACGAGCAAGACGCTCTTCTGATGGTAAGAGATAACGCTGCCCATTATTAGTACAGTGCTACTCAGTATTTTACAAATGTACAATTCTGGGTGCACTGCGCCAACGCTTCTTACTTGAGAGTCATAAGATGTTAAGGCTCCTCAGCCCAGTAATTTCACTAGCTACAGTGCCCTTCAACCGAAGCACAGTAATGTTTGCATTTTGTCTTATTTCTATGGTAAGCAAGCATTTTTATTCCATCTTCCTTTTCGCTCAATTTTGTATTTTTGTATATTAAAACCGGATGTAACTACAACACTAGATAAAGGATACGGATACAACACAACGGAATAGTTCATTATTAGGGTTGGCACAAAATTGTTAATTAAAAATTATGCATTTTTACAAGAGATTACAGTTCAGACAAAAATACGTGATAAATTTTTTCAATATTTTTAACATAGGCATACATTTTTTAACTTTCTAGCTAATTGTATTTTCAGCACGAGTCATATTACGTGGCAAAATTATCATTAATTAAATATTTGAGACAACCCTAAAAATAAGGAACTGGATGTGACGTAATAAAATTTGTCTATGAATCTGCTCAGTGTAAACATAGCTTTACTTTCAAGTTAATTTTTATTTTTATTATTTATTAACACAAATATATAGTAAAATCTGAAGCAGTGTGGCATTTTTATAAGTACGCTGGATTTTTTAACGTACTTTATTTCAAAATTTGAAAAATATTGCGTTGTAAAATTGTTAGGATTTGAACATAATGACAGTAAAAAAAATAAAATTCAGTCTATGGCCAATGTGGCGACTGATCGCAAGTGGCGTCAAACGATGGAGTTTTATGAAAGATATTCGTAATTAGTGAAATAGTTATAAGTGGATTCTGCCTAGTTTTGTAACATACATTAATATGAATAGATATTACGACTACGGGAACGGTATATCATGGTGAGTATTCTTAGTTTTGATCACCTGACAACCATATTGTTTGGCATTTGTATACGTTTTCATTTTAGGATTTATTTTTATGCAAAACAGTATGTTTTCTACGATACGAATAAATTGGATAAGTTAAAAAATATCAGTAGAAAAATGTAATGAAACGTAATAATTGCCTGGCGTGTGGATAATAATTTGGAGAAATGCGTGGTCTAAGAGCGCAGAACGTGGTGTGGGCATCTCACAAACACCGCTTCTAATATTTTTTAATTACTTTAAACATCGGTTCATCAAACTGGTGTAACTCTCATTAAAATCAATGTTGAATGAAAATTTTAAAAAAATGAGTACTTTTTTTAATATCTATCGATTTTCAGGAGCAATAACACCTAGGACTTACCTATATAATCTTTGTAATAAGTATACTTACCTATTTAGTACTTACTCTCAAAATTAAACATAATTCCTACTACCCTACCTTCAGATAAACTAAAATGAAAACAATTATTTTAGAATTAAGAAATATAAAATTTCCTACCTATATTTTTGTATGTTTAAAACATTTAAGGCCAAATGTAGACCTTGAATCGGTCTTAGTCCTACATTCTTACACAGATTTAATATATCTACTGACAGAGTTAACATGTTATTAGAATGAATGAAAAGGTTCCATTTGTTTTAGCTACTAGCTGCACCCAGCGGTTTTACCCGCTGTACTGTAACCTATGTGTTATTCCAGGGTCTAAGCTATCTCTATTCTGGTATGGACATGTTATGCGGAGGGACGAAAATCATGTTACCAAAAAGTCCATGAATATGGTAATAGGTGGAAATCCGGGAAGGGGGCGCCCGAAAAAGGTTTGGATGAACTGTGTGGAAGAGGATATGCGTACTAGGGGAATGGATGCAGATATGACGGATGATAGAGCAGAATGGAGGAGAAATACGTGTTGTGCCGACCCTACCTAGTGTGGGATAAGGGCAGGAAGAAGAAGAAGCTATCTCTATTCTCTATACCAAATTTCAGTTCAACTGGTTCACTCGTTTTAAATATGAAGAAGTAACAAACAACCACTCACTCACAAACTTTCTCATTTAAAATATTACTATGATATATAATTTACAATGTACAACAAGCAGTTTCACCCACTATTAAGTAAGAAAGAGACACATTTATTGGTAAATGTAGTACCACACAAACACAGTAACAATATGCACTTTTTTGCTGCAACAAAGATATCATTCGGAAATAAACCATTTATGAAAAACATCTTTGATACTAGTAGTTCGCCTCGAACTGTGACCTCGCAGCCCAATTTCCGTGGTAAACCTTAGACTTTAGGTCTCGACTAAATATATCCTAATACAAGAACTTTAACATTAATATTAAAACTCAAAATATAAAAATTCTGAGAAATTAAAACTCAATAAACCTACGTACCGAGATTTTTTGAATATAATCCTTTTTAGAATTTCGTTCCTCTGAAGGAAAAAACGAAACCCTAATAAATAGGATCACTTGGTCATCCGTATGTCTGTCAAGACCAATTTATACTCTACATCCCGTAGAATTGTATATTTTTACCATAATACACAGGTCTATAGCCGCTTGGTGCCCGTTAAATTAAACTTCTGAGTTAACGTAGAAAAAAATACACCCGTTTATCCTTCAAAAACGTACCTACATTTTTTTGACCTTCTGAATAAATCAACATTCATAGGGAACTTGCCGTTACCATATATTTATGAAATTTGGCAGACTATAAGTACACAGCCCGCGATGCATTATGGTGTGCTCGTGCACCTTTATTGTTGAATGTGCCGGCACAAACAATTACTTTAGGTTTTAAAAAGTTATGCAGACTACTCAAATAACCTTACTGCCACCGAGAGATCTCTCAACTCTAAGAGTTCGCTTTGCTCGGTCGATGATATTTGTAGTATTCATATAAATTATGTATTTATTATAAATTATATTTTATCATAAAACGATTCAGCGAGTTTTTTTATTCTATCACCACTTCCACAGACATTGTTACCTGCTTATTATTGTTTATGGTCTCCACTTTCGTGTTTTGCCAGTGGCCGTAGCATGCCACACAGAATCCCGACCAAACTTCAAGAGTAGAACTGTCATCACATACATTCACAAAACTACAATGTATGGTATGACAGTTCTACGCATGACATTTCAGCGGGATCTCGTTTGGCATGCTACGACCACTGTAAAATATTATTTTACTTGACAGCGAGTTATAGTCCGGTACATTGTGTTCGGGATAATTTATACAAAATTTTAGGCAATGTGACGTAGTTATGTCGTCATAATTATATTATATAATATTATATTATAATTATGCCTATACTACTAAGTCCAACTTTGGTTGCTTGCCATTAGCGATGGGCGTAAAATAACGCTATTAATAAGGTTTTTTTTTAAATAACTTTTTTACTTTATTTTCATACTACTTAAATTAAATATAACATTATATTTTATCGATCGAGCGAAATGAGGTTTATAAAAAGATTAAAAAAACAGCACATAACGTGTACTTACCTACATGTATGTGACACCTATTTCAATAGCAAACTTTAGGCGGCCGGACTATAATTGACGCAATTATTGGTATTACGCAATGTACTAAAAAATTATATGAAAATAATTATAAATAAGATATATTGAAAATATGATAAATTGCTTGAAATTCTCGAATTATTGGACTTTATCGCTATTAATTCTTTAACTTTATCAACTTGCTTGCTCTTTTTTGCCTATAGGATCTTTCTCAAACTTAATGTACCTAACAAATTGTGCAAAACATTATAATTTAATCATCTTCATAACTCTACAACCCTTGGATCGATTTGGCTCATTTTCGAACATGAGAATTCTTTTAGCTTATACTACTTGATCGCAAAGTTTCATTAAGATTGGAACTTTGGTAACGTTGAAATTAAGCATTTTCTAAAACTCTAGAACCCTACGACCGATTTGGCTCATGTTCGAACTTAAAAATTCTATGGATTTATATTACGCGTTTGCAAAGTTTCATGCAGATTGGACCATTGGTTTTCCAGTTATCGCGTAACAAACATACATACAAACATACACTTTGGCTAATATATTTGTGTCGCTTATAAAAAATGTGTATATGTTAGAAAAAAAATTATCAGCGCTCCAGTTTTGAAATAATCGTCAGACCTATCGTAAAGACTTTAAGTCACCTATATCTCGGCAACCCTGTAACCTATTTAGCTAATTTTTTCACTAAAATTATTCAATTAACCTTCTTAACTTGTGTGTAAAATTTCATTTAATTTGGATTAACCGTTTTCAAGTAAACGTCAACCAAACATAAGCACCAGAGGTCAAGCGTTAAACTGGTCCAAACGCAGGCATTTCGCGGCTTTCGACTCTAAGACCTCGCTTCGCTCGGTCGATTATATCATAAAGAAGTGATGTATTAACACATTGACTGTGGAAAACACAGCAGCTGTATTTTTGAGGTCAGCAGGGCTATTCACTTATCGGTTAGGGTACCGTACCGAATACCAAATTGTCAAAAATGTATGAAATGATGTGACATGACATGTCAAGTTGTATCTTTCCATACAAAATTAATTTCTGGCCCCTGGGGTGGTTCTATAAAATGCTGCCACAGCCAATGTGTTAATATAGATTTCTGTTCTGAGGGGCTATTGGCTAATTCTCACCCACTACGATTGATGGCAACTTCAATGTACATTGCTGCTTTTGTTACTTTACTCATATTAATAAGGAGATTTAAAGCCGCGTCTCCAGCTCCTATTTTGGTCTACACTCTCAACAAAAACACGTCAACACTCAGAAAAATTCCCCTACACAAAAAAATAATAATGTCTATGCTTCCAGTTTCAACAAATGTTTTTGCTTTGTTTATTCATTTATTTATTTACTAGCTGAGCCCGGCGGTAACCTTCAACAAATGTTTTTGCTTTCCATAGCCGATGGAAAGCAAAAACATTTGTTGAAGCTTAAAGCATACACATTATTCTTTTTTTTGTGTAGGGGAATTTTGCTGTGTGTTGACGTGTTTTTGTTGAGTGTGTAGACCAAAAAATTAGCTGGAGACCCGGCTTAAGCAAGTAATGTACGCAAAATTGTCTATGGATTTAGTGTTTTACATGTCTTTTAGCGATAGCCAATAAGCCCTCTGGTGCAACACATCACATCATATAGGTATTAAAATTTGGTCTGGATACATTTACATCAACTAACACACTACTATCCACCTGTATTAGTTCCTATAAAATACACACATGCAAATTGTATTATGTGGTGTGACCCACACTAATTTATGCTTAGATTTGAAACAGATTATGTATGAAAATTTTAATCAAAATTTTAGGTTTATTCTATTTTGTATGAATATTATATTGTAAAATTTCTAAAAATCAAATCATAATTTCTAAAACAAAAACAATTAACCTAAAACTTAACAGAAATATTTATACAGTAAATGATGTATTAAACAAACCTATCTCATAATAAATCTTATTGAAACAGAGTATTATGGTCATTAAGTCAGGGTTATCTAGATTATCATTATAAGACAGCCTCTGTTGAACTTAGTGTAATTTCTCAAAAAACCTTATTATACAAAAAACAACCTTTTATTAAAAGATCAAAAACTTTAGCAAATTACTTTTATTGAGATGTCACACTGTCTTCTAAAGTAGGCAAGCATCATTGTTTTGCTATTTATAAAGTCCCAGATTCATCAATTAAAAACATACATGATAATACTATAGTTACCTAAGTATTGATAGTAGGTAGATATGTATTTATTCTTTATGTCAGTTAAATATCAAAACACCAACATGCTAAAGTGCTATATTATTCCATTATTAGATCTCGTACCTATAATATTTATATGTGATCCTATATGTACTTTGTAATTGTAACATTTTTCTGGAAAATTTCATTGACAGGAATGCCCCTTATTTCTCTTACCGTTGTCTCCTGTCGATCGGTTTGTTTAAATTCTCAAATATAATATTGTTAATGTATGTTCTCTCCTTAGCCTATGCTCACAGCTGCAGTGGAATAATTTGACAAAATGTAAAGGATCACCATTTATGCTTAATCAACATTTACGGATCTATATAGTATTTGAAAGCTGTAAGACTTGTTTTAACCATTGACAACTAAAATGGATAATTATTCAATTGCAGATGTACCTTGTTAGTGTCCCTTACCCTGTAGCGGAACTAAGAGAAATAAGGAGCGCGGTCGCCGTTTAATGTCGCGTCGAAGAAATTTTCCAGAAAACCACAATGGTTGTTTAACTTAGCCGTCCTTTTTTGGACTCTTTCAGTTGACATGAGATGGTTGCAAGTTAACAATGGTTAAAACACGGTCTTCAGCGAGGGTAGGGAGCGCGGCCAGTGCGACCTCTGAGAATGGAACCTCATCTGAACTTAGAACCCGACTCAAAACCTCAGAGAATGGCCAATACCAAAGGGCCAGTAACAATTCTAGGCAAGTGTCGAGTGTCCAGTTGTGGAAGTTCACTGCTGCCACTTAGCATGCACTTGGATATACCCAGGGCTTCGTCAGCCACTGATCTCCAACTTATCTCATGAATCTGCCTCCTTGGGTATATCCACGTCAGCCTTGTTTGTGTCGAGTTTGCTAAGCAGAATGAATGTCGCCTATCTATAAGCTGCATGAGGTGTCGGGACTTTTAATTAAGATCTTAGATGTTGGGTGGTCATTCAAGATATTCTTGGAGACTATGACCAACAATTCTTAGCCGGACATGAAATTTGCTTTTGGTCTTCTGTTTATCTAGATGACATTGCAGTTCTGTGTTAGTCACCCAGTTATTATCTGAGACATTTCCATTCGAATTTTAGTTGTGTCCTCGCCCTTTGTTATACTCAATCTTTTTCGTTGTATAATTCGAAAATAAATCGCGTCCTCTCAACCATGTTTTAGGGTATTTGAACTAAGAATATTCTATTCCTCCTAAAAGATTGAGTAGTGCAGAGTTGAGGGCGAGGATACGACTAAAACACGGGTGTTTATCCCAGAAGCCAAGAAGGTAGTAAAAAAGATGGAAAATATCAATATCCTATTCCACCAATGTTTTTCTAACTCTACTTTGGCTTCCATAAGAGCAACCAGCATAAAGTCTTAGATGATAACAATGGCTTTCTTGTTAGTCACAGATATACCGAATACCGATAAGTCCTAATGGAAGGTCTGCCGTATTAAGCTGGTGTCATGAGCTGTGGACCTTAAACGTTTATGGTATTTTAATAAATATGGTGTTATAGGAACAATCAGCACGGTCAAGGCGGCGTGGGCCAAGGCGGGCAGGGTAAGGACCCGCTGGCGCCGGCGCTGCCCGGCTCGCGCGGCGGCATGTACTCGCACCCCGCCGTCAGCGGGTACAACTCGCAGGACTCACGGGCACAGAACATGCCGGTCTCGGTGAGTATCAACTATCAGCACGGTCAAGGCGGCGGGCAGGGTAAGGACCCGCTTTCACCTTAGCTTTCTAAGCATCTTACGTGATTCGTTGTCGACCAGACCTGCACCGAGCCGAGTGTCGAAGTCTTCACTAACTCTAACTAGTGCTTCAGAACTTTGATTTTTGGCAAATCAAATTTGGACTCGTGTGTAACCGAAGGCATATTCCAGTATTTAAGATACCAACATAGGAAACAAATTTCAGTACAATTGATTCATGATAACCTAATGAGGGAGTGGCGAGGACCAGAGGAGATTTACTTAATCAAAGGCTAGCTAAAGGAGGGCTGTTGAGTAGTGGGGAGTTGATGATTGATGATGAATGTAACACAGGTAGTATTATTTTAGTGATAATACAGTAAGCTAAAGAAGGTTATTGTTCCAGGCGCGACAGAACCCAATGTACGCGAGCGGCATGTACCACGGTTACGGCGGGTCGGGCGGCGCCACGCTCGCACCGATGCCGTCCCCGTCCCCCACCGCGCCGCTCACTCCGTACCCGGTGCACCCTGACGTCAAGTTCAAGAAGTGAGTACGTTATACTGACGGACACAATGTACGGAGCAGCATGTACCACGGTTACGGCGGGTCGGGCGGCGCCACGCTCGCACCGATGCCGTCCCCGTCCCCCACCGCGCCGCTCACTCCGTACCCGGTGCACCCTGACGTCAAGTTCAAGAAGTGAGTACGTTATACTGACGGACACAATGTACGGAGCAGCATGTACCACGGTTACGGCGGGTCGGGCGGCGCCACGCTCGCACCGATGCCGTCCCCGTCCCCCACCGCGCCGCTCACTCCGTACCCGGTGCACCCTGACGTCAAGTTCAAGAAGTGAGTACAGTATACTGACGCATGGACGGCGCCACGGGGCCGCGTACTAGTGCTTCGGTGTACCTAACTTGGGTATCTTCAAGGCACGAGTGAATCTAGGTAATCTAGCCGAGATGAGGTTTAGTCCAACATGTATTTGCCCAGCGAACTAACGTCGAATGACAAACCTTTAGGAGATTGTGAAGTCCACTTTTTTGTGCTTAGAAGTAAGAAGACGCGTAAGACATTCTCCTGTTATTGGTAAGAGATAACGATGCCCATAACCATTACAGTGCTTCATAGGATTTCACAATGATTTAAAACTCTGGATGCACATCACCAACGCTTCTTCCTCAAGAGTTTTAAGATGTTAAGTTAAGACTTTAGCCGAGTAATTTCACTAGTTACAATGCCTTCCTGTCGATGCGCTGTGACTCAGGTGGTAGAATAATTGGCGCAGTTGGGGCATCACTTAATCGACCTCCTGCAAAGGAAGTCTAAATAATGTGTGCTTGTGTGATGTATTCCCCAGGTTACCATTCTACGACGTGCTGGCGGAACTGATGAAGCCGTCGACCATGATGCCGATGCAAGCCGGCCGCATGCAGGAGGGCACCTACGTGTTCCACCTCACGCCCCAGCAGGCCACCGAGATAGCGTCCGGGAAGGATGTGGTGGGGGCCGGGAACAAACTGGACTTCATTATACAGGTAACTATTGGAGGAATCATGGATTGTGGAAAGCATAGACAATCGTGCAGCTTATACTGGTGGTAGGCTTCAGCCATGCTTAGAGTTACCACCATTTGCGTGCAGCCATGCGGACATTTTTACGGTGTATGGGCGTGATGTTTAGAGTAGCCGAGGAGGAATTAATCCCGCGTTTTAGGTTTAGTCTGCTACCATATACGGCTGCATCATCAAGATTTATTCATCATAAGATCAGGCGTAAATCTTGCCTTGGTTAGCTTTCGACCAAGATCTCGCCGGTAGATCGTAGGCATGCAATAATGTGGCTTGTCTGATACTTATCATTGTTCCCTTATTGTCCACAGGCACAACTGAGATTCTGTCTCCTGGAGACGTCGTGTGAGCAGGAGGACCATTTCCCACCTAGTGTTAATGTCAAAGTCAACAACAAAATGTGTCCACTGCCAGTAAGTAAAGCTTTATATTACAAGTTCCATTCCTAGACTTAATTAATTTCAGCGCTGTTAGTTCCATGGTTTTTGTATGAAAAGGCAAGAAGCACAAATTTTGACTTTAGTTAATACTTGTTATCAGAACAAGACAAGACTTATGTTACAGATCATCTGGATTTTTCCAAAAGAAAAACCTTAAATTTCACACACATTACCACATTGGCTAAACATGTAAAGGTTTCAAGTCTCAAATTTTAGTGGTATTGAGCACATTTAGTGCTTAAAGAGGACAAGACACAACATGAACAAATTTAAATAATTATAATCATAATTCTTTATTTGCCAAGTGTTTAATTTGTTAGTGTTTAAGTTATTAGTTCTTATAATATACATAATTTCAATCATAGACATGTTGAGCTAACATCATTTAGCATGCAAATGTAGCAATTTTACAATAATTTTTCTTAATATGCATGTGTTGGTGACGGTGCTGACAATGATCTGTGCACGTATTGTTTTTAATCATTACGGTTTATACTTCAACAGGACAGGTTACCTTACAGTCCGAGTAAAAATCATTAGTTTTGTTGCCACCTACATATATGTTACAGTTTCAAATTTATATGCTCCGAATTCCGAACTTTAACATTAAACAACTTGTCTCCAGAACCCAATACCCACAAACAAGCCCACACCAGAGCCCAAAAGACCTCCTCGACCAGTAAACATATCATCCCTGGTCAAACTATCACCTACAGTAGCCAATCAGATCCACGTGACCTGGGCCGCTGACTTCACACGAGCTTATGTAGTCAGTGTCTTCATGGTCAGGAAGCTATCGTCTGCTGAACTGCTCCAGAGGCTCAAGAATAAGGGCACTAAGAACCCGGATTATACGAGGTCACTCAGTAAGTAATTAAAAGCTTATAAAAATAAAATGTTGTAGACATAGAGCAGTCAAGATAATATACATATGTAGGTGTTTGATCATTGTCACAGAAACTTTGTCGTGTGTTATATGACAGAGTTAGAAACTTTACGGTTCTCTTTCTTTTGTTGGCTTCCTGTGATTGCCACTGGTCTAAATAAGTTTATGTCGAATGACACATCTGTGGATATCCAGTTTTCCAATAATCTGGTAGGTTCTGTAATCAAGAAATATTAATTATTGTTTATGATTGATTTGAATAAGGGTACACTACTCTTTACAATTTATAATATATTGACAACAGGAAAATTTGTATTGCCACTGGTAAAGTACAGTCTTAAATGTTATCTATTTTCTCCCCCACAGTAAAAGAAAAACTATCAGAAGACTACGATAGCGAGATAGCCACAACGTCCCTCCGTGTGTCCCTAATGTGTCCACTCGGCAAGATGCGCATGTCCTGTCCATGTCGACCGGCCAACTGTCCTCACCTGCAGTGCTTCGATGCCTCGCTGTTCCTGCAGATGAACGAACGGAAACCAACGTGGCTGTGTCCTGTGTGCGACCGACCTGCTGGATATGAGGCACTGGTGGTCGATGGGTATGTCTTAAAACTGGTGGGATACAAATACTGGCGGTTATTTAGTTGAGACTATATCTTGGCCCTTGGCAAACAAGGGCGCCCAAAGACATGATGGAGCGACAATGTACAAATTCACTTGAAATAAAAGGAAGATATAGACACATTGTAGTAGTTACCTTCTTAATTATGTAATTGAATGTTAAAGTGCAAAGTGCAGACGGGCAAAAAATATTATAATTTTTGCTACGAAAAGTGTGTCTTTAGCTCGCTCTAAACAGTTAGAAAGTTTAAACATCCTTAATAATATATGCGCGAGCAGCTTGCTGCGAGCGCCGAGAAAAAATTATAATCTTTACCATGAAATTTGTGCAAAATAATAATTGGGGTTTATACTCCAACAGAACAGGTTTCCCTAATTACACTGTCAGAGTCAAATCACAATTTATAGGTTGTGTGGCTAACCTATTTGTTGCAGTTTCAGGTCGCCGAGATTACTACAGGGCCTGCAACATGACCTAACGACTGCCTCCTACATATCTTATAGGAAACAGCCGGGACCCACAGTTTTACGTGCCTTCCGAAACACGGTAGCGTCCAGGCGAAAATCTTTGCCACACTGAGATTTGAACCCAGGACCTCCGGCTTACAAGCCGGACGTATGACCACTGGGCCACGGACGCTACAAAATTCGTAACTCTACAATGATTTCGGGGGGGGGGGCTTGGCCCCGTGCCCCCCCCTAAATCCGCCTATGACCCCGTATGTTTCCAGGTACTTCCAAGAAGTGCTAGCGTCCCCTCGCCTGCCGGTAGAGTGCACAGAGGTCCAGCTGCTAGCGGACGGCAGCTGGACTGCGCACGCGCCGCCGCAGCGAGCGCCTCAACACGAACGAGCGCCTGAACCCGTCACATATATATCTGATGAACCCGGTGAGAATTGCTCTCATTTCAAATTCAAATCCTCTTTTCATTCAAATTGTGGAATGAGCTTCCGCCCGCGGTATTTCCGATGAGCTTTAACATGGGACTCTTCAAAAGGCAAGTGAATAGAGTCTTGAAAGGTAGGCAACGTACCAGCGGTACCCCTGGTATTGCAGGTATCCATAGTAGCAGGCGACGGTAGCCAAGTGAGGACCAAGCGCCGTCGCGGCCGCGGATGAGTGCTTCGGCGTACCCGCTGCCCTGGCATTATGGCGTCCCGCAGGAACACCCCCAGGTTTTTTAGTGGGTATCCCCGCCGCGCCCATTTTCGGCGGGGGAGTCCCACATACCGCCCTGCGCCCCCCGGCACAGGGCGACGATGCGTAATGCATTTTTCCTGGGATAAAAAAAAAAAGGCGACGGTAGCCACTCACCATCAGGTGGGCCGTCTGCTTGTTTGTCACCTATTGCATAAAAAAAAAATCTACTTAAGGGCGCTTAGTCCGCAGAACTCTCTCTCGCTCGCACTATTTGATAAATTTTAAAATATAAGTTCATATAATTAGCTCGTTGAAAATTTCGCAAGAGGATCGCTGCACAATATTATTGCACACATTTTAAGTGTTTTCAGTTTGATATATTATATATAATTTCCTTTTTTTTTTTAATTTGGTTGTCTGTTAGAGATTGCTCTATGCGATAAGACCGCCGATTGTATACCTTTAGCTCTATGGGTATTGTCTACTTATGTAACAATTTCATGTAACCAGGTTTGCAATAAAGTATTATTGTATTGTATTGTATTTCCTGTAAAATGCGTCGGAAGGAGTTTTTAGCAAAAAACTGCTTTTAGGCGCCATTTTTCCAATATGGCGGCGCGAGCGGCAAAGGTACGAGGTGGCAAAGTCGAAATTCGGGAAGAGCTTGTCAAAATCTTGTCAATTTTCAATACTCCCTGAACACTTTCCAGGCAACCTCGATTTTTTCGACCATATGACTGGACTATTACTAGTAAATGTTTATCTTATTCTATAGAGTGTCTTTTTTGTTCTTGTTTTATAATTAGACTTATTTTAAAACAACTTATGAACTATTTCCACAGAAGTAATATCAGTGGAGAACAACGCCAAACGCGCGGCGGTCGGTGAGAACCGTGAACCTGTGAAACCTGCCGCCGAGTGTACCGTCGACCTCACATCGGACTCTGAAGATGAACTGCCTCTCAAGAGAAAGGTGCCCCAATCCAAACCCACGCCGCCCATCTCTGAAGCCAGTGGGAAAAGCGATGAATATACTACCAATAGTAAGTTATATTGAACATAAACAACTGAAGGCTTAATTAATGGAACTAGGCGTTACTTTGCGGAAATCCATCACAACAATTATTATTTAATATTTAGTGTTAAATCCGCTCTAAATTTGTGAGTCTAACTAAGTTTTAAGAAAAGGCGAGGAATTCAAACGTTACCAAAATAGTAATTAGTATTAATTCCACCACCGAGTTACTATTTTGGTAACGTTTGAATTCCTCGCCTTCTCTTCAAACTGAAGGCTTGTTCGCTATGGTGCATTGTGTCTTGACGCAGATGAGTGCTCCACGTACCCGCTGTCCCGGCATTATGGCGTACCGTAGGAACACCCCCACATTTTTTGTGGGTAACCCCGCCGCGCCCACCTTTGTGTTTAGCAGTCATTATTGTAAATATGTACCTATTATTCATACGTCTGAAAAAGACAGGTTTCGGTAGAACAATGCATCACATTAAGATCCGATATGTACCTGAAATCTATGAATAAACAAATTCTTATACGAGGCGTTTAAATGACGTATTTCCGTACAGCAGTAGAAGCGGTATCATCGAGTGGTTACCGGTCTCCGGGCGCGGGCGGCGGCGTCATCTCCCTGGACAGCCCCTCCCCTCCCGCCGCGCCTGCCTCGCCGCACGAACACAACCAGGACACTGTCGCCACCGACAGATGTATGTATTGCACTGCTTTATGACGCCTTTCCACTAGCCCCTTTACCATAGACATTAAAAAAAATAATCAAAAATCCTTTATTTTCCCCAAAATATAGGTACATTGTTTACAGGGTTTGGGGCTCTTGTTTTAAGTTACAATAACCTGTGTTAGAAGAGTCCCCCTCTTCATCATCATCATCTCAGCCGTAAGACGTCCACTGCTGAACATAGGCCTCCCCTTTGGACTTCCATATGTACCGGTTGGAAGCGACCTACATCCAGCGTCCTCCGGTGACCTTTATAAGGTCGTCTGTCCACCTTGTGGGTGGACGTCCTGCGCTGCGTTTGCTAGTCCGTGGTCTCCACTCGAGCAAGTTTCGACCCCATCGGCCATCCGCTCTCCGCGTTATGTGGCCTGCCCATTGCCACTTACTTCAGCTTGCTAAGCCGCTGGGCTATGTCGGTGACTTTGGTTCGCCTACGGAGCCCCCTCTTATCTGTGATCAAAACCGTAGTCGATACTTAAAAACTAATTTTGGGGGTAGACTAGGCAGGAGGCGGCCTTTGCAGGAGGTCAACTAGGTGGGTACCCTAACAGTGCCAGTTATTCTACCGCCTGAGCAATGATGTGCAAACATCACTGTGCTTCGGTAGATGGGCACTGTAGCTAGTGAAATTACTGTGCTGAAGAGTCTTAACATCTTATGACTCTCAAGTAAGAAGCGTTGGCGCAGTGCACTCGCAGCACTGTACTAATAGGGATGTTGACACATGTTACAAATTCATATAAAGTTATGTTTTTCACATAAAAGACAGTATTTAAAAATCTACAATCACATATTAAGGATCTATTTACAAGCCAAAATGGAATAAAATCAATTTTAATAATTTTTACTTATTATTACGCGAATGCGAACGCCAATCAGGGCGCGTATAATAGATACAGAAAGCCACCCCAGACTAGAAACAAATATCTGTGGATCACACAAACATTTGTCCCATGCGGGAATCGAACCCGCAACCTTCTGCGTTGCAGGCGGGTATTAGCCCACCGCGCCACAGAGGTCGTCTACTTCTTATTTAATGTTTTTTTATACAACGACGTAAGAAGACGAGCAAGACTCTCTCCTGATGGTAAGAGATGACGCTGCCCATAATAGGAATGTTGACTAATTTTTGGAATTGCTTTTATATGATAGATAGACCCATTTCATACACGAATATCATATTTTTATGCAATGATATTTCAATATAAAAATACGTAAATAAAAATGATTTTTTGAATTCTGGCTAAAACGTTCCGAACAGTCATCTGACAGCGCGTGACGTCACACCACTGGTCTGTACTTACGCTTCCTAAGCAATGTTCCTGATTTCGACACATTTTAATTATTCATAACTTAAAAACTACTGAACCGATTTTGATGCAACTTATACAGTGCTCTAAGTTGGTCTAAATTTAAGCAAAAAAAGTCAATAACCAAAATGGATCTTATATTTTCAGAGAGACATTTTAGTTATTGACTTTATTTTTGGCTTAAATATTGACCAACTAAGGGCACAGTATAAGTGTCATCAAAATCGGTTCAGTGGTTTTTAAGTTATAAATAATTAAAATGTGTCGAAATCAGGAGCATTGCTTAGGAAGCGTAAGTACAGGCCAGTGGTGTGACGTCACGCGCTGTCAGATGACAGTTCGGAACGTTTTAGCCAGAATTCAAAAAATCATTTTTATTTACGTATTTTTATATTGAAATATCATTGCATAAAAATATGATATTCGTGTATGAAATGGGTCTATCTATCATATAAAAGCAATTCCAAAAATTAGTCAACATCCCTATTATGGGCAGCGTCATCTCTTACCATCAGGAGAGAGTCTTGCTCGTCTTCTTACTTCGTTGTATAAAAAAACATTAAATAAGAAGTAGACGACCTCTGTGGCGCGGTGGGCTAATACCCACCTGCAACGCAGAAGGTTGCGGGTTCGATTCCCGCATGGGACAAATGTTTGTGTGATCCACAGATATTTGTTTCTAGTCTGGGGTGGCTTTCTGTATCTATTATAAGTATGTATTTACAAAAGACAAGTATATCTTAGTATTATATCCGTTATCCTAACCACCATAACACAAGCATTAAGTTGCTTAGCTTGGGGTTAGGTGGCGCTATGTGTAATGTCCTTAAATATTTATTTATTTATTGACATAAGAGTAGTAGCCGTCCCACTGTCAAGAGTAAACTAACATATATCAAGACTACTCTTACAGGCGAGTTTCACTGTAAAATGTTATTCTTATTGCAGGTCCATCGAACAACCCAAGTGAGCGTGAAGAGACGGAATCATCGCACGCGCACTGGGCGCCCTACGCGGACGCTGAACAAGACAACTATAGGAAGTAAGCACTTCCTTACAACTAACATTGTATCAGGTCTGTCCTATCTTCTTATCATTGGCAAAATTATATATTTGGCAAAATTTTTCCTTTTCCATCTATTTTTTTTTTATGTGATGAGGTAGAAGATCAGCAAGACGCTCTCCTGATGTTAGGAGATGACGCTGCCCATAAACAGTGCAACTAATTCTAGGAGCACTGTACCAACGCTTCTTACTCAAGCCCAGTAATTTCACTAGCTACACTGCGCTCCTACCGAAGCACAGTAATGTTTGCAAATCACTGCTCAGGCGGTAGAATAACTGGCACTGTTGGGGTACCCACCCCAACAAATAATAGTAATTATTTATTTATTAATATAGTATAAAATATTGTAACATCCAGTGTTTATTTCCTTTCGTAAGTCCCATTAACTATCTTTAACCTTATTTCTTCTAAGTCGATGCAGTACGTTCCGAAACCAAAATCGTCGATATTGGGCATAAAACCGCTAATTTAAAGTGGGACTGAACTAACCGCATCGGGAAAGATTGAATATCGCGACTAAAGGGAGGTCTTAGCCCAGCAGAGAATTTATTAAGTCTTCTAGGTTAGTCTAGTTGCCCCATAACGTTAGTCCTAATTGCCCCATAACTTGCACAGTTAAGGACCTTTTCGAAGCCAACGAACGGGCTGTAGAACTGGCTCAATACTGGCTTAAGCAGCTTTAACTCGCTCAACAAAATAACTATGAATAATTAAAATATCATGTAGCCATATGACTCGATAAGAAGAAGAACCGCTTAAAATTAGGCGAGATTGTGGTTAAAGGCTACCTATGATAATGAATAAACAAATATTCTATTGTTATATACTATGGTCTTATATTTTCTATGTATTTAGATACTGACCGACGGAGTCTGACCAGCAAGGTCAATCAACCGAGCCGCATGACCACAACTATGCTGAGCAACCGACACAGGAATAAACCATACAAATATGGCCTACAAAACAGTCATATGTACTACATCTAAAACAACAAAAACGGCACAACTCACGTCTAACATTGTCTATACTTCGTTTTGAAAAAAAAAAAAAAACGTAGCACTCCGGGAGTGCCGGCAGAAGTGAAAACTTCAATATTAACGTTGTGTTTAATTATAAGTATAAAAATACTATCATTTATGAGGTAGAATACGTTTATTTTTTGCGCTATCGTACACAAATATGACAATTTATATGTTGTTATTTATAATATTATATCGTTATTTATATATTACATTAAATTTTATCTCTCAGAAAAATCAACTTCCATCCATAATTTCGACGACTTTTACACCATCGTTATTATCAGAATTATCATCGCAAATTTTTACAACTGATACAATTGGTTTATGATAACTGAAGTAAGAAACAAACAGTTTTGATTCGAACCTATTTAAGTGTCTAATAAAAAAAATATAAAATATAAAAAAAAAATATCGGGCGCGCGCTTGTCTAAGCCCCCTGTGCCACCTAAACAGAGCAGCACACTCAGGCACGGTAGAAAGAGTGGGAGATACTAGTTCCTCTCCCTTCCCCTCGATCTTACGCTTTTTCGATCAGCATCACGTGACCCTGACGCGAGTTTGAAAGTTTTTACCCATACAAAAAAAAGTGCTCAGCGCCGCTAAAGAAGTTTTCACTTCAAAAAATTGCAGGGCTTGAAGGTTATATATCAATGAAAATATCATTGATATATCTTATTATATATATCTGATATATTATGATAAATATCCGATATATATATCCAATTTATTAAGATATTGATCTTTTGAACCCTGCAAAAATTATCTTTGTTTTTGAAACAAAGTATCTCGACCACGGTTTCGGACAATTACGATGTCCTTCATCAAGATTACACGTCTGCAGAACATGACGCTCACGCCCTGGGGTGACGTTTTTGTTGTTTTTGTTATGGAGAACACTCGCGATAGTTTTAAAAATCGTTTACTACATCTATATATATTTTCATCTATGTTTATATGTATGTGAACATTTTGAGCAAACTCCTCATAATGTGGAAGAAATTTAAAGCTTAAGAGCGTATATATCGCTCTCTCGCAATGACGCTCTCTCGCTCGCACTATTTGACAAATTTTGAAATATAAATTCCTAGAATTAATTTATTGAAAATTCCTTAAGACCAGCCCTCCATAATATTATTGCACACATTTTAAAAGTGTTTCCAGTTTGATATATTTAAAAATGGCATAAAAAGAATTTTTGAATTTTTTTTTCTTTGAAAAAGGTTTTTTAAGCCTTTAGCCAAATAGTGCGAGCGATAGAGCGTCACTACACGATATATACGCTCTTAAGCCACACAGCCGAGGGAAAGCGGTCGCGTTGCGCGACGGAATTTTTGTAATATTCTAATTTGTACGTAACCCTCGGGTAGGAACAAAATGAAGATCGCTCCCGCTTTTCCGCGTCCGTCTGCCGTCAGCTTAAAATTATGTGTTTCTAACGGTCAAAAATCAATTAAACTGCACTAGTGATAAAGAAAACTATTTTTCAAAATCGTATATTGTTGAAGTATTTCAAGATTAAGACAAATTATACTTACAACGCAAATTGAGACACGTAATAAATTTAAAGTTCTTTATCCACATAAGCGTCCAAGCCGGGCGGGCGACACATGCTCCAACTGTCCACACATAAAAAAATCACTTTTTTTTTCGCCGGCGCGAGACCCGTTCATCAAAAACGATTACTACTGAAAAACTGCTAAACCTACATTAGAATAAAAAATACTAACGTAAAGCTCAAAGAATCCAGAATTTAATTTAATTACAAGTAAATGACACTTATTAATTATAAATGATGAAAATAAAGTTTCATTACAATCATCCACCAATAATCGCGTACTGATCATGTAACTTTTGCAGCTAAAATAATATGTGTAAACATTTTGAAATTATTGTACTATTGCATATTTCGTAAAGGATATATCTTCACGATTAATTTGATGTACAATAACAATAGAAATAATGGATAGAAAACATGATCCACCACAAACCATCCACACACACTGGTAAAGTTTGCCATTTTGTGCGTTGTGTCGTCATTTTCTTTTTTTTTTCTAATTAAAATGAACTCGTTTTACAAATAATATCATCTTCCACAGATAAAAAATTAATTAAAGCACCATATAATAACATTCAAATGAACGAATATCACCAGATTTAGGCGCTGTACACATTTAAACTGAACTATGTCGTCTGGGGACTGTAGTCACCGTGGACAGTTGAAGCAAGTTTTTTTTTGGGGACTGTAGTCACCGTGGACGCTTGAGTGGTTATATCTGTTTCCGAAGTTTTTCTTGTACATTATTAAGTATGATAGGTAGGTTGACTTCCAAGTATCTACACATTTTTGTCATTGTGTAGACCAAAATACGAGTTGGAGACCCGGCTTAAGCCATACATGAAGAAAAACAAGCTTCATACCAGCAACAAATATCTGAGATTAACCTTTTTGTGAATTTGACACTACGTCACAAGTGAAGCAGGCTCTTAAGGCAAGACTTTGTGAAATACATATGTACAGTCAACTACAAAGAGATGTATCCATGTTAGGCTTACAAAATTAAGTAAATTTTCATTTGCCACAATGAACTACCCTTGGTTCGTGACATTTCTAGTAGCAATCAAACTTTATATTATCATCGACTCGTTTAATATGCAACAATGATGTATCCCACTACTTTTCCTTAGGTGATACATAATAATAGCATTTAAAATGAATCGAATATAGTATAAGATTTGGTGGATACTGAAAATGTCACGAAGTAAGGGTAAATAATTTTTGCATACTAAAAGTTCCTTCATTTTGTAAGACTAACATGGATACATCTTTTTGTAGTTGACTGTACATACAAAAGATCACATAGTGACAAAATCTGAAATTACAAAACGCGGACTAACGAGCCTACCAGAGGGCCTATTGACTATCGCCAAACGACATGGAAATCACTAGAATCCATAGACAATTTTGCGTACATCACTTGCTTAAACCTCCTCATTAATATGAGTGAAATAACAAACGCAGCAATGTACATCGAAGCTGTCATCAATCGTAGTGGGTGAGAATTAGCCAATAGGCCCTCAGGACTAAACCGTGTCCTAAGCGAACAATAGGGATGTTGACAAGGTATTTAAAAAAAAATACAATTAGTCCGCAATTTTAATAATGAACAAATATTCTATACGTTTTTTTTTCTTGCAAATAAAATAATAAATGGGTGAGATATAACGCTTATAAGATTCTATGTTGGGACGCGTGACGTCACACCACTAAACAAAAATGATGATGATGATTTAGTGGTGTGACGTCACGATTAAGCCACTTTAGTGCGTTGTATCTCTCACGTTTTTTTTATCAGATTTACAAATAAAAAAATACGTGTCCAAACAAAATTAGACAAAACAGTTAATTTTTAGTCAACAGCCCTTTTTCCGTGAGTTAATCCTAGTACTATGGTAAATCCGCCTTTTGTAATAAGGGTACAATTTGGACATAGACCTAGGGTCACCAAGTTTTAACTTATCAATCTGATTTTTGGATTGGACGACTTCTGTTGCGCGGTGGGTTAATACCCGCCTGCAACGCAGAAGGTTGCGGGTTCGATTACCACATGGGACAAATGTTTGTGTGATCCACAGGTCCACAGGTATTGATTCTGGTCTGGGTGGTTTTCAATATCTATTATAAGTATGTATTTACAAAATAAAAGTATATAAGTATTATATCCGTTATCCTAACCACCATAACACAAGCATTATGTTTCTTAGCTTGGGGTTAGGTTAGTTTAAACTTGGTGAACCTTCTCATCCTTGACGTTAAAAACTTTAGCTTAAGTTTCTGATTACCAAATATGGGTGTCTGAAGAGCATGTTTCTGGCAAGATATTGATTTGAGAATGCCAGATAACTAACTGAAATATATGTGGAATTTGTTAGAAAAAACATTGAATTTACTAATAAATCGTATTTAAGTGATTTTTTTAATATTACGTTCTATAGTATAATTTTAAGTAGGCAAATTGAAAGAAGATGAGTTCCCCGCGCCCCGCGGTCACGATCGTGTCGGCTCTGAAGTTAAAATTATCTTAAAATTACAAGATGACATCGAAATCTCTTGAAACGACTGTTCGCGAGTTGCAAAAATTAATAACAACGTTAGTGAATAAAGTGAGCTCCCTGGAGTGTCAAATTATTACACAAAACAAGATAATAACAGATTTGTGCAATAATAACGAAGACAAGAAATCCACATCTACCCGCAAGTCTATTTCACTCGAGCCGACGTCGTCCCAGCAGCGACCGAAGCGCGCAGCGCACAGCAATGCGATTGCAGCGATAACCAGCCAGAGAGCGTCTAACATCACAAAAACGCGTAGCGCTTGCAGCGCTGCGGGTTCACCGACAGACAAGTGCGCGATAAAGCCCACCGAACCAAATCCGAGGGTAATTGAGAAAGAATGCACAACAGCTGACTCGGCCGATCCGGCCTTAAAACATGAATTAATGACCGACATTACTATTGGAGAAACTGACAACAAAGAAAATACGAAGTCCACAAAAAATACAAACTCAGTATGTGAGGATGGGTGGCAAACCGTTCGCACAAGAAAACATAAGAAATCACGGCAAGTTATTGTGGGCTCGGGGAAGGAAGACGCTGATTTACAGACAATTGTATCTCTAAAATATATACAGGCTTGGTCATTTGTACCTGAAACTACGGAAGAAAACATTCGAAAATTTCTAAATAAGGTTGAAAAGTCCGATGACTATACTATTGAGAAACGTAAACTCCACACTAATAGGCATGCATGTTTCGTAATCGGGATTCCAGAGAAACTTATACAGCGTATTTGTGAACCGAATATCTGGCCAGCACGGGTTAGAATAGCTGAGTGGTTTCCCGCGCGGCCTCGCTGGCGGCGAGGCGCACAGTCAGACAGACGAGCCCCCGCTGCCACACCATCACCATCACGCAGTGCACCTGTCTCCGGCAAATGATGATAACACTATAATAATATGCCAACAGAACATCGCTTCGCTAGACAGAAAGACGGACCGTCTTGAAGTTATGTTGCAAAAGGATCTATTATGTGATGTCATTGGTATAACTGAACATTGGCTGTGCGAGGCTAACTTAAATACCGTTAACATAGACGGATATACTCTAACATCGAGCTACTGCAGGAAAAACGTCGCGCATGGAGGGTCCTGTCTTTATGTTAAGGACAATGTGAGGGCTGTCGAGTGTGCTGAGTACGTCCAAATGTCAATCGAACGCTATTGTGAAGTGTCCGCGATCGAGTTGTTAGATCATAATCTAATTGTACTATGTATCTATAGAACTAACTTGATAAACGCATCAAGCTTTTTATTTCATTTAGAACATCTTCTCGAACGAGCTAGTGATAGCAATAAAGATTTTATTATTATTGGTGACATGAATATAAATTGGTTATGTGAAAATTCGGATCGGAAGCAATTAAGTGACATGCTCTGTGCGTATCACTTTAGTAACATCGTGAATTTTGAAACAAGAATAAGTGGTGAGTCCGCGACGTGTTTAGACCATGTGTATAGTAATGGGCCGAGGGGCTCGGTCACAGCGAGTCCCGTGGACACGCACCTCAGCGACCACCGCGCGGTGCGCGCGGCGGTGATTTGCTCGCCGCGACCGCCGCCGCCGCGCACCCGCCTGGCTAGGGACTTCTCGGAGGTGAGTCGCAATCATTTTCGTCTTGCTATAATGAGCGTAGACTGGGAGCATATTATGTCAAAGCAGAGCGAGTCTGTTAACGGCCTGGCCACAGCGATAATTAATATTATGACTGATAAATTTAATATTTGCTTTCCCCTGAAGCGTAAAAATGTCAAAAAACAAACATGGATCACAGAAGAGGTAACGAAACTTAAATGTTTGCTTTTTGAAATACATCAGTTAAATTCTAAATTTCCAAACGACCAAGAAATAAAAGACATGATCTTTTCACTTAACACTTCTTATGATAAATGTATAAATAGTAACAAAACAAGGTTTTATACTAATAAAATAACAAGCAGCTCAAGTAAGTCGAAGGCAGTATGGAGCATTGTAAACACTGAAAGAGGCGCCAATAAAAGGAGCTATCTCAGCTTTTCCGACACGATTAAGGACTCCACGGGAAATAGATTTTTGACAAAAAAAGCTGCAGCCAATTCTATGAATTCAAGGTTTGTAGGGGCCGCCAAAGCCTGCGGGGCGCCGCAAGCCGTCGTACCGCGGGTGATGGCCACTCTAGCGGCGGTGCAGCCGCCCGCCGACCGATCCTTGAGATTTAGGTGGTTCACTGCCAACGAAATACATAAAATCATAGCCTCACGGATCCCTAAAAAAACAACTAAGGATGTTTACAATGTATCCATGGACTTGATGCATATGGGACTTACTACACTGGCCCCGTGCTTCTCTGTCTTGTTCAATCGCTGCATCAGAGAAGGGGCTTACCCGGAGGCAATGAAGTTAAGTAAAATATCACCTTTATTCAAGGGGAAGGGCAAGCGTGAGGATGCAGATGCATATAGACCTGTAGCGATAATCCCAGCGGTGGCCAAAATATTTGAGAACGGACTGAGTGAACGCCTCACCACCTACATTACAGACGCCGGAATCCTATCCGATCGTCAACATGCGTACCGGACAGGCCATTCCACCACGTCTCTGACGCGAGAGATGGTAAAGCGCATACTGGGGGCTTGGGAGAATAAGCAGCGTGTCGCGGTACTGTGCTGCGATTTGTCAAAAGCTTTTGACGTCGCAGACCACGAAGTGCTCGCTGCCAAGCTCTCTCACTATGGCATAAACGGCCCCGCTCACGCCCTGTTGACTGACCTTCTGCGGAACAGATCCCAGGTTGTAGTGGGTGACGGTGGTGAAACCAGATCTGATCCCTTGGCTACCGCTATGGGAGTGGCACAGGGGTCATCCGTCTCCAATATCCTCTTCTCCTTGCTACTTAATGACCTGCCTGGCTCTATCGTCTCTGGTGAAGCGTTCATGTATGCCGACGATGTGGCGGCTCTCGTCACAGCGACAACACCGCAGGAACTGGAGCAGCGATTGAATGCAGTCGCAAACGAGCTTGCACAATGGTTCAAACTAAATGGCTTAGTCTTAAATCGGAAAAAAACACATTTTGTACAATTTTCCGTGGCGGGACGTCAAACGCAAAAACTGCACGTCATAATTGATAGTGTTCCTATAGAGCAACTGGACACGACAACGTTCTTAGGTTTCGAAATCGACCGCGGCCTTACATGGGCGTCTCATATTGACAAACTGTGTGCTAGGCTGGGCAGCGCTTGCTTTGCATTAAGTCGACTGTCTCGAGTGGTGTCGGCTGACGTCGTTCGCACCTGTTATTTCGCAACCGTGCACTCACTCCTTCAATACGGTACCGAGCTATGGGGGCGCGCTGCCGACAGGGAGCGTGCCTTCAGGATGCAGAAAAGGGCCATAAGGGCGATCGCACGAGTATCGCGGATGACGTCGGCCAAAATCTACTTCCATTCGCTCAAGATAATGACCCTCCCGTCCATTATTGTATACCAGGTGGCCATCTATGTGAGACAGAATCTGGATACATTCGCAAAAAGAGGCGACTCTCACAACCACAATACCCGCGGGGCACACATGCTCGCAGCGAGGTCTCATAGACTCAAGCGGTCCAGTCACCTGACTCACATAGTTGGTCCCTCGGTATATAATCGCCTGCCAGAGCATGTCACTCAGGCGCTGACATTTAATACATTTAAATATAAATTAAAAAACTGGCTCCTCGAAAAGGCTTTCTATTCTTTTGACGAATTCATTGGAACCACTATTTAAGCAAGTACCTATTGTTTTCATGATTTGATTAATTTATTATTATAATAATAAACTAATGCCATTATATTGTATTGACCTATAAATTTGTAAACGATTTATGAAATAAATGTTTATCTGTTTATCTGAAGTAAACTGTTTTTTTGACATGTTGATTTTTTTGTCTCAAGGATTTCTATAAAATTTGAATATGTTTGTAACGATTTGCGGATGGCTGGAATATTAATAAAATTTTAAGTTAACAAACAAAGTTCATGTAAATTCCTTTTAAGAAATAACACATATAGTTCGGATGTCTTCAAAGTAGTTTAAACATTATACAGACAATAGTGTAAGTTGTCCCCAAAGATGACTTGATATTGAATGTTTATATTTAATGTTAGACTGGAGGCATATTATGGTAAATATCTTCAACTATAATGCCTCTAGTCTTATGCAATGTCTTACAAAATTATGCAGTTATACAAAAGAAAAAGTAAAGTAAGAAAAGAGAAATATTTAAGTATTATATCCGTTATCCTAACCACCATAACACAAGTATTAAGCTGCTTAGCTTGGGGTTAGATGGCACTGTGTGAAACGTCCTGAAATATTTATTTATTAAGGACGAAGGGAATTGTTGGGATGCTAAAGGTTTTGCCTTAAAAGTAACACTTTTAACAAAAAAAAATTAAAAAAACTTATTCTAGCCTTATTTGTATATTTGAGGAATAATTAAAACTTTTTCAAGATTTGTCACTGATCTATTGGAATTTTTTTACAAATTCTGCTCAAAAAGTTAGTGTTTGAAATTCCAGATTTATGTTAATACCTTTTTGTAAGACCTTGCATAAACTTAGGATTAATAAAATTGTAAAATAGTAGTTTTCTTCTGTAAATGGACGGTACATTCTAGGGGTATAATATTATGTATTAGCCTTATGACTTATCTATTTAAATCAATATATGTATTTAAATCAATCGCTGCTTATGTTAATTTATAGGTCGCGCAAATCTTGTTAAATGACCTTTCTTATAGCCATTTTTCTGCTTAGCTGCTCATATCTAATTGACTGTGAAATGGTTAACGTTAAACTTTAAATATTTCATCAAGAATTGCGCTACTAAAACTTGACTTATTTCTAAATAGGTACAAATTTATCTGAATCCTGCATTGTCAAAACATGTTAGATTTAAATATCAATAGGTATCGCCATCGTTTTTTGAAAGGCTCAGAAAGACCTTAAAATATCCCGTAGAAACCCGTGACCCATAAAATTTGTATTACTTCAATGAAATTTCAAATGTTAGCGGTAATTATGATATTGTACAGTACACGTTAAAAATAATGAACAAAAGATATTAAAAATATATATCATTAGGCGTATAGCATTTCCAAAAATGTAGTGCCACTCTAAAAATGTACTTTGGTGATAATTGTCATTCGTTTAATTTACAAAGTGACTGTCTTCCCAGTACATTTTTTCAGCGTTAATCACTAGATAATGACGCTTGTCTAAGCTTACTAAACGGTTTTTGAGTTTTGGCAGATTTGTAATACCTTAATCTCTTTTGGGAAATGTGAATATCTTTTATTTTGCTTCTTGCTTATATCTTCAGTTTAATTTATAATAAATCTTTAGTTACCTTATTTAATGTATATTCAAATCGGTTAATCTCAAAACTGATTTGCAACTAGCTCCTGCCTGCGGCTGCGTCTGCGCATTTGTTTAGCGTATGTCAATGAACGATGTTTTTCCATTGTAAAGGTTGAATATTATGTTTAAATAGTGTAAAATGTGTTATAAAAAGGTGTGTAAGGTAAGGAACGTCATTATAAAAATTATAGATTATTTTTGGCATGTTCCGTTTACGTGATTTGATCTGTTACATCTTTTTATAGCATATCATAATAGGGATGTGGTCAAAAATAAATAAATTTGTTCCTTGATAATATTAGAAAATACATTTTATACTTTGTAAATTTAATAAAAATTGAGATATAGGTATGACTAAAGTTGCTTGGTGGGGTGTTATGACGTCACGCAGTACAGCATAGCAAGGTGTGACGTAGTGCATCCCCACCCAAAAACTTATAAGCGTTAAATCTCAGTCATTTTTTATTATACATGCCAAAAAATGTTTATTATTTTTTTTGACAGATACAAGATTTTGATTTTTTTAACCTTGTACACATCCCTGTTATAAAAGTATGTCCTAAGTTTAAAATTGCAATGAGTGTTATTTATTTAAGTGTAAGGTTTAGATTAATTTTTTAAACTATTGTCGAAGTGGACAGATGGACAGTCTGTATGATTATGATATGTGTGAGCTAAGAATATAGAATTAAATAAATGTACATAATTGATTATTATGTGTATTTTTTACACTTTCCTTTTGGTCGTTAGGGGAAGTTTATCCTTAGGTTACAAATTTAAGTTATGGTCAGTTAATTTAGTTAGTTTCCAGAAATAAAAAAAATAAAAAAAAAATTATAAAATATTCTTTCCTAATTAATAAAATTTCCTCTAATATTTAGTGTTAATTCCGCTTAAACTCAAAAACATTTTTTTTTGTTCAAGCCGAATTTCAATAATAGATTTCGATAAAAATTTCAATAGGACATTATTATTTGTGGTAACCTTTACCTGTGTAGGTAGGTGTCTAGTGAACTTTTTTGAAGTTGGTTAAAAATAGACTATACTCAATACACAAAATGTATGTTTATTTTGAGTCCGACCGAAACTGGTTTTACGGCCGAAACCTAAACCGAATGTTCGGCCGGGGCTTTAGTTCGGCCGAAACCGAAACTCACGTGGTCAAGTAAAAAATCTTTAAGATACTGAAATTTGGTGCATTTTACCCATTATTCTCCATTAATTAGGACATGAAATGGAAGCACAGCATAATATTAAGTTTGTTAATATCAGTTGTAATATAAAAAATATATCAATAATATTTTTATTTTTTTTAGGCTTCCGTGGTCAACAAGGAAGCCTTATAGTTTCGCTTTGTCTGTCCGTCCGTCTGTCCGCGGCTTTACGGAGAAACTATAAGTCCTAGAAAACTGTAATTTTGCACAGAGAAGGGCAATGATTAGGGTAAGAGAACGGTTACAAAAATAAATAAATTTAAATCAATTAATTTAGGGTAGCTCCCAAACTTGTAAAATAGGGATGAAATTTTTTCTGGCTAATCCCATCATTTGGGGTATTGTTGAATAGGTATTTTAATAAAGGACATATTTCTAAGGAAATTTTTCGATTTAATGATCCATTTGAAAGATATACAAGTTTAAATTTTTTTTTGTCTCAACAAAGATAATATCAAATCACACATTTAAAATTAACCCTTTAACCGCCACCGTCGGATATATCCGACAAGCCTGTTCTGTTACGTAACCGCCAGAGTCGTATATTTCCGACAAGTCGTATTTTTCCGACTGCACTTTAAATCTACATTTTTTAAGTCATAACACTGTATTTTATAAAACTATACTCGTAATTAGATAAATAGTGAATAAAGTTATGATTTACAGTTGGTTTTATGCTTCTCTCCCAAATAGAATAAATATTAGACATCACTTTTATTGTAGGTATTTATAATTCAAAAAACTTGCCTGGCGCTAGGGGCACGACAAGTGATTTTAAGTCTGGCGGTTAAAGGGTTACAAACCTATATTACAATTATTAGTCGTCCGCCAAAGCGTTGTCGCGAAGCTAGGCGAGCGTGCACGACAACTTCCGAAGGGAGTTTCGGTTTCGGCTAATTTTGGCCGAAACCGAAACTTTCGCCGAAACTCGATTTTTGGCCGAAACTCGGCCGAAACCGAAACCGAAATTTCGGTCGGACACTAGTTCATATTATAATTAATCATTTCTTTACTGATATCAAGTGAAAAAACCCTTTTGAAGTCAAACCCGACATCAAAACCAGAAGTAAGTGTAACAATGTCCTAAATTAACAAAAACGCTGTAGAGTTCTAAAACAGTAGTTTATATTATGTAGGTTCAGGCGCGGATCCAGGGGGGGGGTCAAGGGGGTCATGACCCCCCCCAAAATCCTAGTCGGAAAAAAAATCCGATTATATCGACTGGTTTTACGCTACTTTCATAGTTAGAATTAGGAAATTTTATCTTAGCAGTAAGCTTTACGTACAAGTTCCTAAAATTGTTTCGCTGTTTTAATTATTTTTTTCCTAGCTACTTTTTTTTTTCCATCCTCGCTTACGAATTATCCGTAGGTTCTCGTAGCAAATTCAAATTTAGAATTAATTGGATTATATTAACTGCTGCAAGCTGTTCGCGCTTTATGTCGTCTTGGCAGTTAAGTCTTTGCGTCTTTGTAAATTTTTTCGGCGCTCGCGCTCTATAATTAAGAATATTTAGTTTCCTTGCCACTCGAAGCAAGCTAAACGCACATCATACGTGCTGAAAAATTCAAAATTTTTCGGCGCTCGCAGCGAGCTGCTCGCGCTCTAGAAATAAGAATATTTAATTTTCATACTGCTCAGAGCGAGCGAAACTCGCATCATTCGTGCTGAAAAATTCAAATATTTCTCGCGCTCGCAGCGCGCTGCTCCCGTCTTTTTTTTATTTAGAATAGGACTGCGTTTGACATTAGTCTCACCTGTTGGTAAGTGAAGACGTGGTCGAAGCTGTTACACACAGGCCTAGCAAATACCCTCGACCTGAAGACACCCAAGTTGTAATTCTCGGGAAACACTGAAGCGGGTAGGGAGTTCCAAATCTTCGCCGTCCGGATTATGAAGGTCGAAGCAAATCGCTTCGTGCGGACAAACGGAATATTAACCGTATAGCGATGGCGCCGTACCGTTTCTCTAGATGTTCGGTTGTAAAATGGAGACGGCGGAATCAGATCGTGCAACTCCTGGGCGCATACACCAAAATGCACTTTGTAAAAGACCGATAAACTGGCAGCCTGCCTACGGTGTTCCAGGCTTAACAAGCGGCGCTCCACCAACGAATTGTCAGCAATAAGCCGTTTTGCTTGTCTCTCAATAGAATTCAAAGTCTCGAGCTGATACTTATTTATTTATTTATTTATTACTTAGCAGAACCATCCCAAAGATGAGAACAATACTCCATACACGACCGGACTTGCGCTTGGTACAGATTGAGAAGCTGCCCCGGTGTGAAGCCCTTGCTCTCTATCTATAAAAAAGAATGTTTAGTTTCCTTGCCACTCGGAGCAAGCTAAACGCACATCATTCGTGCTGAAAAATTAAAATATTTCTCAGCGCTCGCAGGTTGCTGGCGCTCTATAAATAAGAATATTTACTTTCTTTGCCACTCGGAGCAACCTAAACGCATATCATTCGTGCTGAAAAATTCAAAATTATCTCGGCGCTCGCAGGCTGCTGGCGCTCTATAAATAAGAATATTTACTTTCTTTGCCACTCGGAGCAAGCTAAACGCACATCATTCGTGCTGAAAAATTCAAAATTTTCTCGGCGCTCGCAGGCTGCTGGCGCTCCATAAATAAGAATTTTTAGTTTCCTTGCCACTCGGAGCAAAGCGAAGCGCACATCATTCGTGCTGAAAAATTAAAAATTTTCTCGCGCTCGCAGCAAGCTGCTCGCGCTTTTATAAATAAGAATATTTAGTTTCCTTGCCACTCAGAGCAACCTGAACGCATATCATTCGTGCTGAAAAATACAAAATTTTCTCGGCGCTCACAGCGACCTGCTCGCGCTCTATAAATAAGAATTTTTAGTTTCCTTGCCACTCGGAGCAAAGCGAAGCGCACATCATTCGTGCTGAAAAATTAAAAATTTTATCGCGCTCGCAGCAAGCTGCTCGCGCTTTTATAAATAAAAATATTTAGTTTCCTTGCCACTCGGAGCAACCTAAACGCATATCATTCGTGCTGAAAAATTCAAAATTTTCTCGCGCACGCAGCAAGCTGCTCGCGCTTTTATAAATAAGAATGTTTAGTTTCCTTGCCACTCGGAGCAAAGCTAAACGCACATCATTCATGCTGAAAAATTCAAAATTTTCTCAGCGCTCGCAGCGAGCTGTTCGCGTTCTATAAAAAATAATAATATTTAGTTTCTTTGCCACTCAGAGCAAGCAAAACACGCATCGTTCGTACCGAAAAATATAAGATTTTCAAGACTACGCTTAAATGTGTCTCCAAAAAAAAATTCTAGCCGATGACCCCCCCCCCAAAATCATGGTCTGGATCCGCGCCTGTGTAGGTTAGGGTGTCCCAGGCTATAAGGGCGAATTTTTTTTTTCGATTTTAAATACGCATACCCTCTATATTTTTTCTAATTGACCCTAACAACCAAAATACAAAATATTATTGATATCGGATAACGATAACCCGTGCCGACTTGACGCCAAAGTTTCAGGAACAAATTTGATGAAATTTGTATGGAGATTTTAGAGGACATTTTGAAATATATTTTTTTTGATTAAATTAAACACTATTTTATTTCTATTATAAATATATTATTAAAAGAACATTATTTATTAATTTTCTTCTAATATTTTGCCTTTTACAGTCAGGGTATATCAGTACACAAGGTTGTAAAAATTGCTTTTATTCCTCTTCAACGGAGTATTCGATGGAAACCTTGCATCAACTTTAGTACTGTCTCTGCTGCATTAATAACGGATCTCAGTATCATCATCTGTTTCTTAACTAAAATAGAAGATAGGTATACTAGAGGCTACTACCAACTACCACTAAGATATATTACTCTATAGAGTATTACTAGACCATAAAGTAGAACGGTCGTTGAATAAATTATTAAATTTATTATTAAAAAAATTAAAATTCATAAAATAAATCTAAATAAATAAATTTTAAAATTATTAAGAAAACTGAAATTATTACTTACCTATGTATTATTTTTAAGAAAACTGTCATCAATTTTAAAACGATTGAATAAGGTCTTGCTTATTGATGGAAATTTTGAATTCGATGTCTTTCTCGTAAAGTGAAACATACAAGTCTTCTTTTTCAGGGATGTAGTAGAAGCGGTGGTTGTCACGCAAAGAATTTGGACTTCATATTTTCGAAATTCCAACTGCAAGCCAAACTGCTTCTGCTTGTTCACTTCCAGTGTTATTGAAATTACGGCAGAGTTCGACAAGAGTTCTACAGCTGGCAACAATTTTTCATCCTAATGAACAGTTACAGTATCCTGTACATCGTCTTGAAATTTGGAAATCGACATGAAAATTAACTTTAATTCTTCGAATGGCGAACTTTGGTACTTATGGGATCTTCAGTCGTCAGTATTGAGCCCTAATGTCTTGATAGTATTTTCTATAATGAACACAGAATTAATTGACACCTATCTAAAGCTGCTCCTAATTTTTATTCGTTGACGATTTATTTATATCGGACTACCGCTCTCAGTTAGGGCAGGCAAATCGTCTTGCAAATCCATTACTTCTATCAGAAGATGAATTTCTTGATAGGATGAAGTCGAAGCAGTAAGGGATGCATAAAAAATAGCCTGATTTTGCCAATAAATAATGCACTCTCAAATAGTTAGATTGCGTTTTCATTAACAGTTAAGTTCACTTCACGGATATTTAAAATTGCCTATACTTGTCCAAGAAAGGGTGGTTTTGTACCAGTTAGGTACTTGATGTTTTTTACATCCCCTTTTATAAATATTACATTCGCACAAACTTTCAGGTTTAAAATAGGTAGGTACTTATTAGTAAGATATAAGCTCAATTCTTCAAACCTAAAAAGAACATTTCGCATAATAAATTCCGGCATGTGAGATTTTATTATTTTCCTAGCAGGAAACAAGAGGCCGACGGTAATAAATAACGTGTATCAGTGAACAGTGAAGCGACGAGGTTCGTATCCGAGCTCGAGTAATCCGAGCAACGACCTCTCGCACCGCTTAATTGTCGGATAATTATTGTAATGAATGGACGACTGTGCCGTTGCCGCCACAAACTTCATTTATCTATTCACTCCGGATCAATCCCAGATAGCTGCGGTCTGCGGTGACGGCGAACAAACTCAGTTTCTCTACTATGCCTACTTTGTACGCGCCCTTCTCACATTTTTATGCCGCCCCATAAAAGCTCTGCCCTCTCTGTCGCACGCGAAAGCTCGTGCGTTCACCGTCTCTGTCTGGCGGACACCTAGCGTACAGGGGGACACGTAGCGCGGCTCGCTTCAACTTCAATCGAGTTCCGCGGTCGTCCGCCGACTCGACGCGGCGCTGACGTGCGTTTCGTTCTGTATCGTGTGTTCTTCAGTAAAATAACTAGTGTATTTGTTTATAACAGCAAAACATCGCGCCAGGATTGAACTACGGCACCCACTGGATACTGTACGTGACTGTGTGTACTATAGTTGTGTGTGAAGCCAATACTGTGGTGAAACAAGTCGGCCGTGTTCGTTTATGTGTTGAATGGTGATTAAAAGTAATTTGCTTTGGTTTTACGGTGTTGAGAGTCGGTAGTTATCGATCTTGTCGAGAGACTGGATTGTGGCCGGTGCAGATAGCGGTGAGTTGATATAATGTAGTTGTTCTGTAATGAAGATGTAGGTACGCTCGGTCGCGGCCGGCGAGGTTGCCGCGCCGCCATAGAATAACCAATAACTGAACGCAGATATGACACTGCCGACCTGTGAAAAGTGCCTATCGGGCTCGCTCAATGAACAAAGGAATTCTTGTTTGACGTGAAAAGTTTCAAAGAGCATTCAGTCAAGTGGAATCGTAGGTCAATTCCTGTGCTAATTACTACCTACCTTGTAAATACGTAATGTTGCAACTTGCACTCACGATCAACTTAATAGCCTCCTTAAACTGCAACTATTAGGTAGATACTAAGTAGGTATATTGTACCTACATAAGTAATTAGTAAGAACTAAGTACCTAATTGCCTACCTGCTCTCCACGAAGGAGCCATTGTACCTATAGGTACCTACCTACCTAATACCTACGTGTTAGGTCATTTTCAATTCATCTTGGATCCTACTACCTGAGACGGTACAAATCATTTTTAAAATGCACCTTTCAGCTAAACAAGATGTTCCGGATAACGGGACCAACCCCCTCAATGAAAAAATGAACAATGAAAAAAATGTCCCGTTCTCATAAACCCGCATGGTTCACCCATTTGGAAAACAAACTAATTTGAAGACTCATTCTATTTTGTCTCAAAACAGAAATGAGATTCGAGTTTATCCAAAGAATTCAAAAAATACTAATAGCAGTTTCAATATGTGAATGGGCTTAGGATGCTTCATTTATTGTAGAATGTTGTAGAATTGTCCCATGGATACATACAAATCTCATTTTGTTATGAGAGACATATTAGAATTTCGCTAGGCTTACTCTTGGTAACTCATGTAGACAGCCCTGGATTTACACTAGGGGCATTCGGGGCGAATGCCCAGGGCGGCAAATTTTTGGGGGGGCGGCAAATTAACTTAACTAGGGGCGGCAGATTTCTAATCGAATCTAATCTAATCGCGCACCTTTAACTACATTTATAAATATTCATCATTACGTACCTATGTACCTATATATTGCAAGAACTCGACAAAGTTCTTATAAAAGTCTAGCCGATGATACCCCCCACGCGGCGGAGAGGGCGGCATTTTCTCACTGCCCAGGGCGGCATTTTGTCTAAATCCGGGCCTGCATGTAGGCTAGGTATCACCAGGAAGCGCAATCTAGTAATATTTTCGTCTATTTTACCCAATATTTTGCTATAGGTAAGTGTACGAAACCGCAAGTTTATCCCAAATCCCTAGACCAATATCAGATAAACCTCATTGTTCCACTAAATGCGTAGGATTCCCAATAACGGAGTGAAACCATTTATTCCCATTACAGCCCACTTGAACCCGACTAAATAAACGGCACCTATTTCGATACCTAACTTACACTAATTAGGAATTCTATCTTCATTTTACTAGTTTATGGTTGCAGCTCTTTCTGCGTTGAATCATTTCTTAGTGGATGTCTACGTCACTGTTGTATCTCTGTACCAAATTTAACTCTATCAGTTCAGCGATTTCAGCTGTGCGTTGATGGATTAGTCAGTCTTTTAGGTAGGAAGGTACTGACTTTGAGAATTTCAAGTGAATTTAGAATTAAAACGACGTCGGTTTTTCCCTTAAATACCTACGTATGTACACATACCTTATACCTACAGGGGACCAAGTAGGTAGGTAGGTACTTAATTATTTATTTTTTATTTTCTCCCTGAGGCGGTATAGCTATGTACCTACCTATTGGCATTATAATTAATAAGCCAATATGTAAATGTTAGGTTCATGAGATCTCGTTCTAAGTTCTAAATAAAGACATTGTTAAGGCTTTTCCGGTAAATTTGCGAATAAAACCAACTTCATAATATCATATCATCTTTCAGTAAGTTAGGTAGATATAGAGACGTGCCGCGGCAGTGAACATCGGCTAATAGCTTCACATTCTGAGTGAGTAATGCCCTTCCCTAATGGGATAATGGCACGCCGCCGCTCGAAATATTTATAAAGCTCGAAACGCGCCGTGTCAACAATGTCCGCTTGGATATGTTTGTTTGCCCTCGCATTTAGCCCGATAAGGTATACGATCCACTGGTAAAAACTACGAAATGAGGGGCTTTTGACTAGAACCGAGAACCATTCATAGTATAAAGATATCTTACTGTGGTAGACTTCTCATGGTGGTTAGATCTCTCGGCTCTCGTGATGTGGACTGTCAAGATGTCAAAACTGCGACAGAATCATATAATAAGTAGGTAAGTATGTGATTCTGACAATCTCATGCACTGTGGTTCTTTTAGTAAATAAGGGTCACTACTGACATGTCTGAAACGGAAAATTTTCTTTCACAGTATTATGTGGATGATACAATACTCGTATATGTAATAAATAATATAGGAACCTACCATCTTAAAATTTTGGCTTAATTTTCGTGACAAGGACTTTCCGCCCTTGATGACCTGCAAATAATACTGACATCTTTTTAAAATCTATTGTAAAGTAAATATCCGCAGGTATGGTAACCAGGATACTGGATTCATGAATAAGAAAACACCCGAGAAGACTCAAAGACAAAGCTAGAGGCCACGTTAGAAAACCTATTACGAACGTATGAAATCCTCACCACATTAAATCGACGTTTCACAAAGGATATTGAAGAGCCTCGAGGGCCCTAAACCACGCTTTCGAGCTCGATGGTACTTCGGAATGATAAGTAAACACCTTCGGATATAACGAAACAGTCATGTAAACAATAGTCGTACTCTCTGTCGTAATCATTGCAGATACCATGCTTGAAATGGAATACTGAAGCAGTGTAGTTAATTGTATGTCTAAAAAATACGTCGAGTCAATTAAAGCGCTCCATTTTCAAAATCATGTGGTATACTTATAGGTTAACCTTTGACCACGATGTTAAGACGATGCGGCCGAAGATAGTAGCAAACTAAACGTAGAAGACGGGATAAATCCCTCTCTGGCTTCACTGAACAGCATGCCGGAACACGGCCAGCCCTGGATTTATACTAGGGGCATTCGGGGCGAGTGCCCAGGGCGGCAAATTTTGGGAGGGGGGGGCGGCAAATTTTCAGGGGGCGGCAAATTAACTTAACTGAGAGCGGCAAATTTCTAATCTAATGTAATCGCGCACTCGGTGGAGGGGGCGGCATTTTCTCACTGCCCAGGGCGGCATTTTGGCTAAATCCGGGCCTGAACACGGCGGTCATTATGTCCGCTCCGCGACACATATAGTTTTGTCCGTTTGGCGCTAATATTATCTTGACGTTCCGAATTCTCAATCGGTTAAAATTAATTAGCATTTTTAATTTCAACGCATAACCCAACGTCAAGACGTTTACAATTTCACAACAGAATAATATAATAACTGAAGAAACGCCTTTCACTTCACGGTTTTGTCTTTCGAACATTATATTATTGACTGCGATTGTGGTCGCAATCATTTTAAGAAAGCTAAGATAAAATGCAAATTAGCCAATTCCATTGACTTCCCAATTAGCCATGCCTTGATTATAAGAATTAAGGTAAAATAAAAAATGTGCTTTTATGGATGATTGTTTAATTTTCTGGTGCTCGGTATCTGCCTTACCAATAGTTTATTATGTTTTACATTCACCCCAGTTCGCCACTCGATCGAGGTAAACATCAAAACGGTTAAGTAGTAAGGGCGTCAAACGGACAACTGCGCGAGTGTGAGCCGTTTTCTCATTTCCTTTTATGAAGTGTCGTTTCGCCGTGCATGCTTCGACACAGAATGGTCCTCCGCATATTTATTTAGTCTACATGATATTCTGCCAGTAGACTCTTTGGGACTTGTTATTTTTTATACAACGAAATAAGAAGACGAGCAAGACGCTCTCCTAATTGTAAGAGATATCGCTGCCCATAATTAGTACAGTGCTATCCAGTACCACGGTAAAGAGATATACAGTAGTTCGACTCCATAGAAAAAGTCGGAATGTGGGAGTAGGTAGATGTCGGTAGATGTGGGTAGAAGTGGGTATATAATCCATAAGCGGGTGCCACGCAGCGACGGGCGGAGGTTGCGATAGTTTTTTGCAAGTATTTAGTGTAATTTACGTTATTTACTTTTGACGTATGTATACTCGTACATAATATAATAAATTATATTAAATGGCAAAAAAATAGCATGCGATATTATGCTGTTTTTGAGGTAAGTTAGTAAGAAGTTATTTTTTTTTCTTTAAAGTAGGTATTCTGCTGAAGTAAGAGTGCGAGTAAGAGACCGAGTAAGAGTCCAAGTAAGAGTCCGATAAGAGTCCGATAAGAGTCCGAGTAAGAGTGCAAGTAAGAAACTGAGTAAGAATTCGAGTAAGACTGCGTGTAATCGTGCGAGTAATCGCACTCTTACTCGGACACTCCGAGAAAGAGTGCGATAAAGATTCAGAGTAAGAGTCCGAGTAAGAGTGCGAGTAAGAGACCGAGTAAGAGTGCGAGTATGAATCTGAGTAAGAATTCGAGTAAGACTGCGAGTAAGAGTCCGAGTAAGAATGCGAATAAGAATCTGAGTAAGAATTCGAGTAAGCCTGCGAGTAAGAGTCCGAGTAAGAGTGCGAGTAAGAGCCCGAGTAAGAGTGCGAATAAGAGTAAGAGTCCGAGTAAGAGTTTGAGTAAGAGTGCAAGTGAGAGACCGACTAAGTGTGTGAGTAAGAGTCCTTGTCTTGTCTCTTGCCTTGTCTCTTGTCTTGTCTCTTGTCTTGTCTCTTGTCTTGTCTCTTGTCTTGTCTCTTGTCTTGTCTCGTCTCTTGTCTCGTCTCTTGTCTCGTCTCTTGTCTCGTCTCTTGTCTCGTCTCTTGTCTCGTCTCTTGTCTCGTCTCTTGTCTCGTCTCTTGTCTTGTCTCTTGTTTTGTCTCTTGTCTTGTCTCTTGTCTTGTCTCTTTCTGAAGTGTTATTAGGTATTTTTAGTCCTAGCCGCAAAAAATGCGGGGTGAAGGGTGTAATAAGTTTGATACAATACATTTTCAAATCTCATTTGACTGTTGCAATTTTGTAACGGACATACAGTGGTTCCTAAGCGGACATAAGTAGGTACATATAGGTAGGTAATTTGAAAATGAAATAAAAGCTTGTAATAAAAATATCAATAAATATACAAAAATTATATAATTAGTTTACAATAACTCATCTAGATAGTAGCTCAAGTAAGTAGATGATATGAAATAGGTAGGTACCAGGTACCTACTGTATGCGGGCAGCGGCTGCTCGGCAGCCCTATGACTTGCGCATGTACCGCGAGACTGTAGGTATTTATGTTCAAAAATCACGCTCAGTCAAACTACTGTATATCTCTTTACTGTGCCAGTACACTGCGCCAACGCTTCTTATTTCAGTCATAAGATGTTAAGACTCTTCAGCCCAGTAATTTCACTAGTATGATGATTGATGCTGTAAATTTGCACTAAAACATGCTGAACTAAAATTACATATTTGCAAATTCATTCATTGCCGACAAATATTATAATAATAACATAGGTAATTATAATAAATCGCTATTTTATAACGGGTCAAACAAATGATATCACTATTTTTTCCACAATCGCTAACGCTAAAATATATCTGGAAAAGAGGTGTCACAGAAAAATTGAGCGTCAGTTTTAATTTTTAATGAATAGGTTAACGATTACCATAACTAACTTCTATAATTATTTAATCAACAAAATATAAATAAATTAACGTAAAATTAATAGCTACCTAATAGAATTGGCAAATTGTTATGAGACCTTGTTTTACGAACCATGCAAGCTGACGAACCGGTATTCGCATCGACTGCAAATGTGGCGCTAAGATTTGCTGACTTTTAATTAATATTGTACGCTAAATATAATTAGATTTGGGGTCAGTTCCACTTCGTGCATGATACATAATATATTATATACGCGAGCAGTATCAAATTCACAGAACGCTAAAGGCATTTTTAATGAAAATTTGACAATGCACGCATAGGTAAATGTGTCGTGTGGTGCAGGAGTTATAGAAAGAAATACCTATACATACTAGACTACTATATCGTATTTAAAACCTAAATTACCCATAAAACTAATTAACATAAAATTATTATTAATTATATTATTATTGACCCACAATGATAGGCGACATTCTCCTCCATGCAAACAACTTTTGGACGAATAGATTTTGTTATGAAGAGTTGAATTTCATTTTAAAAACAGCGTTGTTTGATTAAATTATCAGTATTAAACGAACATTTCCCAACAATTGATTGGCAAATTGAGAAATAATGCCGTGAATACCTAATGAGCTATCAGATAACGCTCTGTAGTGTACTCATGTCAATGAATAAAATTGCGGTGCAGTTTTGCAATCGTACTCGTCGGTAGGTCGGATTGGACGCCAGGGAACATGAGTGAATGTTTAAAACATTGGCGCTCGTTAGTGGCGCATTCGGCGCACGCTCTTCGCTTCCAATTTGTTTTTTCGGCTATCGCAGCGCCACAGCAGCCGCGGCGGGCGGTCCGCGCAACTACACTTTGTACACGAATAAACGACCACAGCCTGTATAAGTACAGCCACTGCCGTCCTTTCATGGCGACGCGCCACCGAACGGTTATTGTATACCGCACTTATTACTCCGCTCTTTGTGACTCCAACGCTGGCTATCGTACCTCCATTCTCATGTTCGATAGGTTTATAACGAGTTGTTTGTAAATGATTCTATCTTTGAACGTAACAAACGCTATTCGCATTTTTTACGACTCATTGTTATCTTTGAATTCGATCAGTGTGGGCACCGTGTGTA
Source organism: Hemithea aestivaria (assembly GCA_947507615.1). Taxonomy (NCBI): domain Eukaryota; kingdom Metazoa; phylum Arthropoda; class Insecta; order Lepidoptera; family Geometridae; genus Hemithea; species Hemithea aestivaria. Next base: position 12,174,534 of record OX382339.1, on the reverse strand, counting down.
ACGGTCGCGCGGTGATTTGACGATGATGTTGTCGATCTACGGTCGCAGTGGGTTGGTAATAATTCAATAAATGGTTATATAACCGTTAGCGGGCACTCGACACGACTCACGACACACAGCGACAGTCCGCACCGCTGCAGTGCTGCGCCACATGCCCGCCTTGCTCAAACACCACTCTATTAAAATCACACATGATTAGATCGAGCGCAGTTTAATTGAACCTTCGGTTGCGGTATGCGCGCCTGGTACTCGCCGCTCGCATGACACAGGCCGGCGCGCAACCGAGAACACTTCGTATTCCTTTTTGCCTCTCTCTACCATCCTTCGTTTTCAAATATTCCTTTGTCCCTTTTGTAGGATTTTCATATCCTTCTGTTTTCCAGATGGATTAATTTTAATTTAAATTCAAAGACTTTTCAATTCTCAATTCGTCCCGATTGTTTTTTGTTCCTTTTGCTCTTTGTTAAGTCGATGATCGTTTTTTGTGAGTGCGAGGTACGCATCGCAACGTGGCTGGATGTAATATTTATCGGAGGGGTCGCGGGATCACGGCACGCCGCCCACAGGCAATTTGCCGCGAGCTTGCGGCACGCCGCGCCGTCGCTCGCCGCTACATCTCCACTCCGGCTGAGCGCTATGCTAATGTAATGGGCTCCATTTGATCACGGCCCACGTCTAATTTCAAATTTTCAATGAGACGTCTGAGCCGGCATCTTTATTAGACGTGACTTATTAAACCGATTTCCCAGCTCACAGCTGCGTCGCAATAGTGCCGATAATTGCGACATTTCAATTTGGCCAATCTCATCGCTTTTTTATGTTATTGAAACGCAGACGTTCATAATCGTTCCGCCTACGTGTTTTATAATATCTTTCTGCGTTTGATAAACATTTAATGAGTCAGAAATGGATTGCGTGGAATTTAATTTTTTTTCTTCTTCGAAAGATTTTACCTGCAGGGTTCACAATGGATCTTCTCGGAACGATTCGTTCTTTCTTATCGTGTCTTTTTCAAAGTAATTGCAGGTTTGACGCACCCACCGGAGCATTACGTTTCCACCACAATTATTCCGAGGTATACCTCGTCGGATGGTAAATATTTAATCGAGGCAAATTGGTTTTGCAGCCATTGAAAGGTTTTCGTTGTTTACGTCAGCTCATCGTCCGCTGTCTGGTTTAGAAACACAAGTATTGTGCGGAGGGAGCGCGTGAAATATGTTGTCGTTTCCGCGAAACTCATGGTACGGTGTTTATGTGACCATTTGTGCGAGCACTCGAGTTGCATGTTTAACACTCAATTCACGTGTGTTCGCCGGCAGGTTGTCTCCTCGATCGCCAGTCGTCAGCCTCGGAACCGGTACGCGGCTCGCTCGTGTGAGTGCCAGTGCCTACACACATGCACACAGTAGGTAGCCGGTCGTAAATCACGCCGCGGCGGTAATGCGTAGATAACAGCTCTCATTTGTTTTCCCATTTCCCAAGAGAAATTTCTTGGCGACATTACCACGTCGTACATGACGTAACGAGCTATTACCATTCGCGTGTGTTCCTCCATTTTCATTAGCCACAGTCCCGTACACTAGACACTGGCATTTCCATTATTGCAACGTTCTCAGATAAGTTTTATTTGATCGTTTATTATAAGTAGTTTCTCAGTATTGTTACGATTGATGTTTACGAGGCGGAAATTCTAATAACAATTATTCCGACGTCGTAGCGTGTTCGCGCTCGAGTTGTTTCAGCGATGCTATTCAATACAGAAGCGTAGATATAAATCTGTGGAAGCAATTGAATAAAATAATCCACGCAATTACTGATCGCTAATAACAGAACATTGGAACCGAGTCGCTACAGACTTCAGTCGAATCCCCGCACGCCATCTCGCTTGATTAAGGCCAATTATGGTATTCACGCGATTACACCACGATTTACGAATAACCCTAACATTTAAAGAGACGCCTCTTTCATTACCGTCATGAATTGCCATACCATTTCCATGCTCGAAAGCTTAATGACCGCAGAACGGGGATTAATTTAATAGTCGCCGCGCATTATCGTCGTTCCGCAGTGCAAATTACAATTTTGTCACCGGTTTTGGTGGAGAAAATATCCGTGTTCGTAATGACCTTTTGCCAAAAACGTTTGCAAATAAACCCGCGTATGAAATGGAAGTCGTAAATAAAGTTAGCGGTAGAGGACGAGCGACACGAGTGGCGTTATGTAAGTTTGTACTGGACACTGGACAGTGAACAAGGGCTCGGCCCCAGATCACTGCGATAGCGCGCCCGCTTATCGTGGAATACAAATTGATTGTCGTTTAAGTTTCGTATAACGTTCAATATTTCATTTTACGTGTGAAATGTTCAAGAGTATTGTTTATTCAAATGCTTATTCCTTTTTCGAAGAAATGGGCGCCCACAGTCATCCACTTAGAAATCCGAGACAGGAGAACAAATAAAGATACAGATATTACACCGGTTTTATGTCGGTTCAACTTTATTTAACAAGAAAGTTTCGTAATTTATTATTTACGTAAACCACGGAGTGTTTTGAGGATTTCTTTACTGTAATCGTTATTATGTCGACTCCCTCATACTTATACAACGGCGTGGATTATCTAGAATCTGATTTAGGTTATTCAAAGGTTGCTTGTAAAAATAAATTGGATAATATTTTCTTTTGGCAGTGTCATGCGAATTGTGAATCATGACATTCTCTGTATACGTCGTGAAGCTGATATTAAACATTGTCTAGTGGTGTGCCATTTGAAAATTTATCGGGCGATTACATTTATTGGATATTATATCATAATAATAAAAAGAGGACTGGACTATAAATGGATTATCTATCGGATGGAAGTTACAATAAAATCAATGGAGCGTGTCGATCGGAACGACCAGGGTAGCATGACCGCGCGGAGCTCGACGCGACGGTGAGACGAAGGTCGAGCCCGGAACCAGTTTGGCTGGACGCAAGGTGCCGCGGGCCAGGTTAAGTGCACTGTATTAGCATCACCGCCCGCCCTTTCATGTCTGCTTATCTTCTAGTCTGTTTAATGGCCCTATTGGATTGCATCGGTGGACGCCCGGAGCGCTGGCCCCTCTGACACGTCATTATGGCATACTCTAGAAGCGAGCGTGACAATTTACTTTGTTTTGTTGCACGCGGTTCACACATGTTTTACACGAGTAACGTGTTACTGATATCGATGTCTCGTTTGTTTAGATTGGATTGTTTTTAGTAGTGGGTTCCTATTTCATATACCTACCTACTTATTGATTGAGTTCAAGTTGATGTGAATAAATGAGCTGATAAATTCTCTGTTAGTGATGAATTTAGCGATGATGATGATTGATGGAATTAGGCGCTACCTTTGTTAATATCAATTACAATTATTAATTAAATACTAAACACCAATCTTTAGTGTTAATAATTCTGCTCTAATTTGTGTACTTCTAAGCATAGTTGGACTCTTAGTTTACTGGCAAACGTAAGCGGGCATACCTATTATGGATTCAGTACCAAATTGCTTTGGCATCGCTGTTCTGTTTCATAATTATTTCAAAAATAAAGGCAATAAGTCGCTCAATAAAGAGTTATATTATTCAATTCTGTTATTATATTTTCTTATATTAGACAAACTACATCAATACTACGTACACTAAGTCCTTAGTACAATGCACATCGTATCCACTATCCACATTTCTAGTTCCAAACTGTTCCACAACTGGCTTGAAAGAGAATAACTTATGAAACAGGATAATTGGAATAGCTACAGAAACTTCGTCATACAACACTATAATACTATTAGTGGTCTACAAAGTCCACGCGTTAATCCACTATTTTTCCACTATCGCTAACGCTGGGAAAATGGAATTTGTTAAATGTAACTTGTAACATAGCTACCCTATGTAGGTACGTCTTTTTAGTTGGTATAGTGTTTTTGAAAGTTTCCCTGTATATTTGTCTAAACCTAAGAAGGTAATTTCCAAGATCACTAATTTTATGTTCTCTTTACATAGTAGAGTAGGATTAGTATTCTTAAACAAGTTGCTTTCGTTAGACAAATATGCGCTTAGATCTTTTAAATTCAAATCAGTTTTCAAGAATAGATAGGATAGTAATTCCAAGTTTATTATGTAAGTAAGTACCTACCTACCTACTTACTTTTAACAAGTGCAAAAGCATTTCCATGATAAACGCTTACAAGAAATTCATAGGGGGTAAGTAATCAGTCACGCTTTCCATCTAAATTTAGATACCTACACAACTTGTGTGATCGTATCTATTAGGTATCTAACTCCCTACTTTAACAGCCTATTAACTACGTAGGTATAACATATGTAAGTAGGTATCTTACTTATATAATGAACGTGAAAGTTTGTAAGAATGTTAGGACGTCTGGATGTATGTTTGTTACTCTTTCTCGCCTAAACGATTGGCTCAAACGGTGGACAGATTGAGCCGATAGCTATTGGTATAGAGATAGCTTAGACCTTGGAATAACACATAGTAAAGCGGGTAAAACCGCTGGGCGTAGCTAGTATTTTATACAATACATTTATAGGTTTATTGCATGATACGACGCCAATGTTTTCTTTCCAAACTTTTACTGCCAACAACGAGTGAAGCAAAAGCAAATGACATAATCACGCGAAGTCGTTTAAATTAGCTATTTATATGATACAGTTTAGATTGAATTTGTGATAACAATGAATATATTAATACCTATTATGTAGTCACTTGCAATACAAACTATAGATAAATACTTATGATGAAGTGTATATGGTACCTACTCGTATAGTGACAAATTTAATGGGATAATATTGATGTTAACCAATGTCGTTCTTAATTTAGTTCACAATAATTCAAATTAGGTTTAAAAAGAAATAGTCAAGGAATGGACAAAACATCAAACAAATTACTGTTAAAAAATAATTAGGTAATTGCAATTTACATAATACCCTTATTTAACCCAACTGGAACGCAGCATTGCATATTCTACCATCCACAATGCACACCTTTTAAGTACAAAGACTTGAAACTTGCAACAGATATCGTTGATATTTGTTTAATTCGGTGGGACAACCGTCAACTGACAAAATCTGGAGGTGTGAGGGTAGCGGAGTCAGTTGCCATAACAACTCGCGCCTCTCCCCATGTCCCCTTCTCCCTTCTCCCGGCCTCCCCGCCTCCCCTCGGAGTATCGATCCAAGTCCCCCCGCGCACCTCTGAAATGAAATTACAGGAGAGACGAGGCGAGGCGCGGGCGGCCGCGGCTCAATCAACTTTGTACTCACTTTGTGTGCACTAATAGTGCTTTAATTCCATTCACGCTATTGACTTGCCACAGATTATGCTATCTGCAGGCTTAGACATGCGTAGTCGCTTGTGGCTAACAAAAAAAAATGTGTTGGGATAACTGTTGTTGTGGACTGTCTTCTCGATACATTTTTTAGCCATGCCACAAGCGATTGGCAATGTTAATACTTTGTGTCCACTAATAGTGTTTTAATTCCATTCACGCTATTGACTTGCCACAGATTATGCGATCTGCAGCACCAGTCCCTTGTAGCTAAAGTTAATAAACTGGGGTGATAGAGACGTTGTGAAAAAATGAACGATAACAACTTTCATCTCAGTACATTTCTTTGCGTTTCTACAAGCGTTTGGCAACGTTGTACTCACTTTGTGTGCACTAATAGTGCTTTAATTCCATTCACGCTATTGAAATGTGTTGGGAGTGACAGTTGTTGTGGAATACAATAATGCACATTAGATAGATTCAAAAGAAATCTAAATATCTATATAAAAGGAAAGAGTGACTGACTGACTGATCTATCAACGCACAGCCTAAACCGCTGAACCGATTGGGTTGAAATTTGGAATACAGATAGGTTTTATGACGTAGATCTCCGCTAAGAAAGGATTTGGCCACGCGGGCAAAGCCGCGAGCATAAAAGCTAGTGTACAATAAAAATTAAAAACTAAAACAATATAAAAAAGTACGTGTTACAATTGGCGGTCTTATCGATAATAGCGATCTCGACATTACTGTTTAAAATAAGAATGTCAACGGAATTTAAATAAAAATCCATCAATCGGCACTCAGTCGAAACGCCTTCGCTTGAAATTACACTATCATGGCCAGCGGAAGCCATTTGCACTACAAATAGGTATGTCTAAACTTATTTTATCACAACTAATATTATAATTAAATGTAACTTATCAACCAGTTATGTAGATTATCTTCTAATAGACATGGCCACAATTCAATTTGATTAATTATCTAGCAATAAAATCAACGCTGTACCAATTACCAATATTGAGCAAGCGCTTGTCTTGCTGAATGGTAGTTAATAAATGGGTAAGTATTAAATATCTACAACTATTTATTTGGTAATTAGTTAACAAAATTGTGATTCGGTGACTAATATTGAGGTTAATAAAATTAAAAACATTTAATTCGAAGAATTTTCCATGTAATTTTGTTCCTGGTAAGAAGACATTATTTTAATAATTTTTATTTTGAATTATTGCAACACACGGCATTTAATTTGCCAGATAAGTTATTAAAATAAATGAACCTAATTTTGTAGACCAGTAAAAAAAAACAAATTGAAACAAAAGTGGAGCGAATATAATTGAACAAATGCGCAACGAAAACACTTGAATAAGTACTCGTATTGAACTTGCAGAATGTTTGAAAAACAAACAGTGATCGATTCGACGTGGATCGAGTGACAGCCAAATCCGAGAGGGGGTTACCATTGGTTTTCATAATAGAAAGAAATAAATTTATTTTTTGTACACAAGATGATAGTAATGATGATGATATTATCATATACAAAGCTTAAGATAAACAACATAATATGTAGTATAAATATTTATAGGAAAAAAAACATGATTTAATAGAGTTTTCGACGCGACATAATCACAGAATCTCTTAATGACTGTACTTATCTATGTTGACAACATAACTTAGCAAAAAAACGATTGTTGAATCGAATTTTCGATTCAATCATCGATTTATCGAAAAAAATTGCACTTTTTAATTTATTTGTTACTTACCATTTTGCATTCCAAATGCACAGCTTAACTAACAATCACAAACGTAAACCTATATGATAAATAGCTTTCTGTCATTCAGTCAATTTACAATAAACTAAGTTAAAATAAACTTAAATTCGAAAGTAAAGCGCCACTAACTGATTAATCCACATTCAGCCCAAAAAGGTGAACGGATTGACTTAAGATTTGTCCATGACGTATCCCCAAAGTAAAGGTTTCTTTCTAATGCGGGCAAATACCTCAATCATAAGTTAGCATCGTATAATGCTGAATCAGTTAAATACCAAACAACTGGATGGAAATAAATATATAGGTATTTTTAAAGTAAGCACTGATAATAATGTTTGATCATGACGCGACGTCAAAATGTTGATACACTTATTATGTTAAATAAAAAAAACTGATTTTCTTCATTCATCAATTATTAAGTGGTTACATTTTTTGTAATTTCATGGTAACCCCCGTTGCGTTGAGCGAAATGCGAGCGATTCTAAATCGTTTCGAAATAAAATCGATTACCGTATCGAGAGGAATCGGATGGCTGTGGCCGGCCCGGGGGGACGTTTTGACTTGTAATAACCTTAACGAGCCTTACGACTTGAGCGCCGGACTGCATTGTAATATTAAAGGACTTGTACATTGTACTATTTAGTATTCTGTGGGACAGGTAGGTAGATAGTGATTCTAGTGACCGAATCGGCCTTCTCGTAGTAAGGCAATAGCGTTTTGTGAGTTATTAATTAATGTAAAAAAATTACTCATCAATAACAAATCAAGAATTTATATTTAGAATATTTATAGAAAGAAACGCAAAATAAGAATAGAATAATATATTTTTATTGGCCCAAGCGTTAGGCCTCGTACTGGCAATAGTTGATCACTTTAAAACTGCTTATTAGCAAAATATTTACGTAGCTTGCTTATTTTAACAGCTCAACAATCAAAGCAAGAGAGATCGTTTAAGTATTAAGAGGTACCTAATACCTCCGCTACCTCAATCGCTCCGCAGTGGCGATATAACGACATAACATTTGTCTCCCCCCAATAATAGCGGTGAGAGCATATTTATCAAACCGAGGAATCTTCACTTATTTCATTCGCTACTTCCCATCATTTATGTGTGACAAATGGACTAGAAGTCCCCACAAATGAAATACACTTATCATTATGATTATTGGAATGTAGGACATTGTATATTACAGACACATAATTGTACACTTCACTATCTAACTAAAATTATAAAACGTGAAAGTTTGTAAGAATGGTTGTCTGGAAGTCAGGATGTTTGTTACTCTTTCACGCCTAAACGGGAGGACCCATTGAGCTGAAATTTGGTATAGAGATAGCTTAGACCCTGGAATAACATATAGGCTAAAGTGCAGCGGGTAAAACCACTGGGCGCAGCTAGTATAAAATAAATATATCAGGACATTTCATACGTCTCACGGCGCCACCAAACCCCAAGCTAAGCAACTTAATGCTTGTGTTATGGTGGTTAGGATAACGGATATAAAATGCTTATATATTTTCTTTTGTAAATACATACCTTAACTTAATATATTAGATATTGAAAGCCACCCAGACCAGAAACAAATACCTGTGGATCACACAAACATTTGTCTCATGTGGGAATCGAACCCGCAACCTTCTGCGTTGCAAGCAGGTATTAGCCCACCGCGCCACAGAGGTCGTCAGAATATAGATATGTATCTATTTCGTGATCAGTGGATTCAATGAGGCAGTAAATTTGTCGCTAAATGATGTCTTGTGTTATTGTGACGAGCCGTTGGAGAAATGCCAATATACATACATACAAGTACTCTGGGAAGCCAGTAGGAAACTGGGAGTGTCGAAGATTTCCTCCTTACAAAGTAAGAGAAGGAATTCAAGGCGTAGTAATTTATTTCAACAAATTTACATCATTAAACCTAGGAAAGGACTATTAATGTAATTAATTTACTCGTACATATAGGTAGATGCATAATGGGGAGGACTATGTTCAGCAGTGGACGTCCTACGGCTGAGACGATGATGATAGGTAGATACTTGCTCAGAAGACCCGATCAAGTTACTTATTAATACAAAAATTATGTTCTGAAATCCAAAGTGTCGCAATAATCGGGGTTACAAAAGAGAACAATAATTATAATTAGGACAATGACAATACTACCCTACCTACACAGATCGTAGAGCTAGTATATATGCCTACCTATTATGTAGATAACTAACTATTGGGAATTAGGACCAACGTCAAAAACTAAGGTGACTTTTAAAATAATCGCTCTGCCAGAGTTTATAACAAAGTTTAATTAAATATGTGGTATATATAGCCTAAAAAGTATATACCTAATTTAATTTCTTGGGACATTTCTGAAATACTAGGCTGGGCTCAACGGTTTTACCCGCTATACTGTATGTAGCCTGTAGCCATATACAAGAGAGATATATACCGCGCTTAGGTCATTTTTTGTATGAAAACAAAGTCACCAAAACATGGTGGGGTGCGGGGGATGGGTGGCTAGATTTGATTGGCTCGTTCAAGGTGACGTCACAGTTACGCCACAGATTAGGTAATAGTTAGAGGCATAACATGACTTTCTAGTGATGTGGTAAAGTCGCTATATCGTATCGATAAGAAAATATAAGTTACTGTTATTCTTAAGTTTAATGAGAAAGTTCGTTGTATTGTATACGAGAGATATTTTAATATAACTTCAATAATTGTTTTATTATAGCTTAAATGTTTTCTCATCTCTATTACCTCCCAAAGTACCCGAATAAACATTTTATATGGTTTCACTAAAATATAAATAGGTCCATCGCTCGCATAAAGTTTTTAGTCCTAATTTTAAAAAATTATGCGTGCGAATACGCACCCTATAAGAATAAACAATAAATGTTAGCAGTGGCGGCGCTAGACCACGCGTGGGCGTCGGCGAAATTAGGTTTGCGAGGCCCCCCTTTTTCGGCTAGCATTTTTTACTAACTGAGAAGGGACACATTTAAGCGAATTCATAAAATTTTGAATACTTTACACCATTTTTACACTAAACGACTCGTTAGATTCATCTTTGTAAATAAACGGCATAAACTCACTTGTATTTACTTCATCTTCGTGCCTATACGCCTCGATGATAGGTATATTTTTTAAATTCTGTCTAAGTGAGTATGAAAGGTGTGCGTTTATCTCGCTCCGAGTGGTAATAAAAGCATTATTATCTTTAGGAGCGCGAGCAGCTCGCTGCGAGCGCCGAGAAAATTTTGGTTTTCAGCACGAGTAATGTGCGTTTAGCTTGCTCCAAATGGCTAGGAAACTAAATATTCTTATCTATAAAAGTGCGAGCAGCTCGTTGCTAGCCTCGAGAAAATTTTGAATTTTTCAGTACGAATAATGTACGCTAAGCTTGCTCCGAGTGGCTAGGAAACTAAATATTCTTATCTATAAAAGCGCGAGCAACTCGCTGCGAGCGCCGAGAAAATTTTGAATTTTTCAGTACGAATAATGTACCTACGCTTAGCTTGCTCCGAGTGGCTAGGAATCTAAATATTATATTCTTATGTATTAAAGATAATATTTTGAATTTTTCTTCACGAATTATGTGCATTTGCTTGCTACGTTTGGCAAGGAAACTGAATTAAAATTAAATATTTTATCTAGTAAGAGCGCAACCAGAGAAAATATTGTATTTTAACTCGTTCTAAGAGTCACGAGATTACAATAATTTTGCTAATTAGAGAGCGAGCAGTTAGCTGCGAGCGCCGAGAATATTTTAAAAAGAGTTTGTTAGTTATTTTGACAAGAAAAAAAATTAAGCCACATTAATTACTTAATTTTCATGGCCCCCATGCCCGCGGGGCCCTGGATCAGCGCCTGATATTAACATGGAGTTAGTAGTACCTTTATATAGTTCGAAAGGCTGTATGTCGCTGTTTTCGCTTTCCTGAAATATATGTAAGTCCTACCTAAATCATTATAATACTTGAAAAGTCTTCTTTTGATGCATTTTAATCTTTTTCTTTTTGAAGCCCTTAAGCACTTCACAATCACTTAACTCGCGAATATGTTTAAAAAAAATGAATAAATTAATTTGAAATAATTAAAAATTTTGCGAGGCCCCCTCAAGCGCGAGGCCGTCGGCGGTCGCCGACGTCGCTGACGCCTAGCGCCGCTACTGAATGTTAGATAGCGAATTATTTGTTCTTAAATTAGTGACAAATTTAACATTATGTATTTTAAAAGCTTCGTTACACTTCTCTTATTATAAGCTTCATAATAAGCATTCATGAATTAAATACCAGTAACGCTGTATAATATTAAACCCCGATAATTTTGGTACCTTAATATACCTAATACCTATCTACCTACTTCAAAAATTTCAATAACATTTTTGTCGATAAAATTTGTGGTGTAAATTTAAATTTGTGTCTTATCACTAGTTTATCCGTGCGTAAGAGAGAACGAGATAATGTTATACAAATTTACCAAGAAAGAATGAGACGAAAAGAAACTTGGCCATTTTTATATTGCATTTTATGTTAAACATTTTTCAATGATTATTATCGGAATAATAACTTGCCTGTGTAATAAGATTTCGTCTTTTGCGTAACTGAATGTAGCGCTAGTCTTTCCGCGCCTTTTTATTGAACAATACGGCATTTTTATTAATTATTTTTCATTAAGTATGTGAATGTCACGCTGTCAATGTCGGCCGTGGAATGAACACGAAAAAGAGGCGGAGCTACGAGCTTATGTTGATTCAGGCATATGACTTGGCGACTGTTACCTCATTTTAGCTTCCATCTCTAGCTTTATGATCTGTGCCTGTAGCCTATGCGTTATTCCAGGGTCTAAGCTATCTCTATACCGAATTTCAGCTCAGTCGGTGCACCTGTTAAGGCGTGAAAGAGCAACAAACATACATCCAGACATCCATACATTGTTACAAACTTGCACATTTATAATATTAGTAAGATATAGCTTAAAAAACCTCAATTAGTTTGGACATTTATGAAATATTTTCCCACATAGTAACACAGCTCGAAACTCTATTTGTAACATGAACTGATTCCCTCCTGCATAAACATAGAAACTTTTTGGTTAGACCACATTCGTTGCCTAAATAAAACAGAATATAGCCACGAACTGAGAACATTTTAAAGCATGCAGTATACTAAATCAGAATTGTAAATGACGTTGGATTTCCGCCAATGTTACTTTGTTTCCAACTATCCCTAATCGGAGCACAGCGGGGTTTTTTTTGTGACAATCCTACTCCTACTAAAATAAAAACGCGAAAGTTTGTAAGAATGTCTGGATTCTGGATGTCTGGATGTATATTTGTTACTCTTTCTCGGGTGAACCGATTGAGCTGTAATTTGGTATAGAGATAGCTTAGACCCTGGGCCCTGGAATAACACATAGGCTTATAGTACCTAAAGCGGGTAAAACCGCTGGGCACAGCTAGGCTTGTAATACATATTCGTTAGAGATTATTTTTTGTCTTGCCCGGCTTTGTGTACGAGTGACTATGGAGAACGCTATGACAATGAAGGCCTACCACTGTACCACTAAAACTCGTCTTGAACTCGTATCATTTTCACACGATACCCGGCTCCTAAGCGGATTAATTAATAAAATACCTCGAACGGTCCGAAAGTGAACAGCTGGATTGGAAAGTTTCAATTGTTTGAACTAAATAATTGGTAATCGTAATCAAAGTGTGCGGGCCGAGAGCACGTGTGGCCAGGAATTTGTGATTAGAATCATAGCGTAAAGGTTGGCGGCAACTACGGCAGCCGCACCGCAGACAACGTATCGCATAAGCCTCGCTATTCTCTTTATTTATTTAGTACTAGTGGACCCGCGCGCGCTTAATAGAAAATTATCAATGTTTGCGACTATATTATGCATGTATTATACATATAACCTCTTGAATCTCTCTATCAACTAAACAAAACCGCATCAAAATCCGTTTCGTACTTTTAAAGATATAAGCAGATTTAGGGACATACAGACTATGTAGTGATTACCATTATCATCATATTATTATGTAGGTACCTGCATGGCACGTTATACACATTACGAACTTTCGCTTCGTCTTGAATCACTATATTCTAATTCTATCCACAACTGAAAACTCCCTGAAAATCCGTTTAGTATTTAAAATAATGCGTTGTAGTGCGGCCGGCTGTAGTTAGCGCCAGCCAAAGAGGAGGACTGGCAGAATTGAACCGGGCACCGCGACCCCGGCTACACACACGTATCTATTAACATAGAGGGCGCTAATAAACACCTACGAAGCAACGCACGTACAAAGCCGCTCCGTGCGGACACAAATTGCTTTTGTTCGGCCTCGGACGTGCTGTGAAGGAACCTGCTGGAATTATTGCTCTCTTGTTGCTGACGGGTGATGGACTCACAATGAGCGGTGTACGATAATTACTTAACTTTTACCTCGTTCAATGGCATTAGCGGTTGTGCCTATGCGAAGTGGGCATCCTTTGAGAACGTGCTTTGAAATTATCTCAATAGAAACTTGAGGTAAACTTTTAATGGTTCTTCTTCTATATGATAATCCTATGTTGCTTGAAATAAAATTAATTATGAATGATGTGTACCTGAAATCTATGAATAAAAAAAATTCTTATGCTTATATTCTTAAAGAAATTAATTTAAAAAATGTCGAAAGCGACTCCAAGCTCACCTTGAATAGACAACGTTTTAATGTAGGTATAACTTGAAAACCGCTGCGCTGGACCGATTTCGATAAAATTTTAATGGGACCTCCTGTGAAGTGGACCCTTTGAAACAAAAAAGAATTTCCTGTCTTTTCAAGCGTCTTCGAGAAATCGGTACAAGATGAATATTAATCATTAATTTTTAAATATCTCATGTTTTCTTTGACTATTATTTTTTCTGGATTCAGTCAACATTGGGTAACATTAATATAAAAATTTTATACATCTAGTGGTAGCATGATGTCAAATGAATGACGGTATCAATAACCAACAGTAGAGATAATAAATATCAAAGATAAAATTACGATCGTTATTCCTTTTATGAACTGTTTCATAAAATCACAGATAAGATTTATCCTGTATAACGATGAAGATATAAGTATTATACGATTGGTTTATATCTTATCTTTATTGAACAGAATAGACAAGGCTACGCTTCAGACATATGACTTGGGTTTTATCATGAGGATATAATTATAATATACATACTTATATGTATTATTGTACGATTTTTGAAGACTTAAGTGTTATCCATTACAAATACGATTAGGACACGGTTTTACTCATGTGTTAATTTTTAGTAAGATTATTTCAAACACGGTTTCGGACTACAATATCCTTCATCAGGAGTTCACGCCTGCGGTATCCAAAGTTGACATTGCAGATTACAACAGGCGTTACCATCTACTGTCTAATGAAGAGCAGCGTAATTGTCAGAAACCGTGGTTGACAGGTTGAGATAATCTCGTCTTCGTAAATTAACGGCATAATCTCATCAAAAAGTAACACGTGAGTAGGTAATATATATTACAGCCGTATCTGTAATATATATTTTCATGTTTGACTTTGTTTTTTACGTGTGAATATTTATTGCGCACTTTAGGCATATTAATGTGTGTAATAATATGATAACGATTGTGTGTTCAATAAAATAAAATACATTCTGTCTATATTTACATTCATATAGTATAATATAGTATAGTTTGAATACGAGTTACGTGATCCTCGTTACTTGAATTATAATGTAACTGTATTTTTATATTTGAGAATTTGATGCTTTACACAAATATTTTAGCCAAGTGAGGCTAGTCTATTAGAGTCAATTCAGATGGTTTGGAAAAAATAAAGAAGCATTTTATATTTTAAATATCAGTATAAGAAAAAAATATAATAAACATTTTTTGTAGTAATTATTAATTCAAATGTACGAATTGCAATAAATATTCAAATTAGAAGAGCGTTTTAAAGATATCGTAAAATATTGATTTGATAAACTAAAACTCGTTCTTAACAACTGAATATTGATTTATATTAATAATGCTAAACTTAGAGTATTATAGAATCGATAACTTCTCATTATAATAATATACCTATATAGGTATATAAATTACAATATTATTATGAAAGAAATATAAAACACGTATTTAGTTCTGCTGCTTGTCAAATATTTACATAGGCTTGTTTATAATTTATGAAAATGTGATTTAGATTCTAAGTAGGTTTGTTTATGTAGTGTTAAACGCGAATATAATGTATACCTAGAAGAATATAAATAAACTTCTATGGGACATTGTTAGTTTACAAATCGACTAAACTTTGATAGTTATATTATATAAGAGAGATAAGAACACCTTGGATGTTTTGTATAACAATAACACACACCTAGGATGTTTTGTAATTAGAGTGGTGAGTGGTGTTTATATGTATGTCGGCGGCCCTTAATTAAATTAATTAATAAATAGACAGTTTATTATATCTTACTTGATTAATCATAAAATAACAGTTCTTACAATTTAACGGTGACATTATATAGGCACATATCATATATTTATTTTTTTATGTAATGAAGTAGAAGACGAGCAAGACGCTCTCCTGATGTTAAGAGATAACGGCTGCCCATAATCAGTACAGTGTTACCTAGGATTTCACAATTATGTGAAATTCTAGGAGCACTGCACCAACGCTTCTTACTCAAGAGTCATGAGATGTTAAGACTCTTTAGCCCAGTAATTTCACTAGCTACAGTGCCCTCCTACCGGAGCACAGTGATGTTTGCACATCACTGCTCAGGCGGTAGAATAACTGGCACTGTTGGGGTACCCACCTAGACGACCTCCTGCAAAGGAAGTCTACCCCCGGTAAAGTAATAAAGTAGTAAGGTAAAGTAGTAAGTAGTAGTAGGTAAAGTAGTAGGTATAATGTACAAAGATATATAATCACATAAAGATTAAAGGCTTCCTCTAATAGGAAATCACGTCAATAAAACATGCACTCTTATTACGTTCACTCGAAATGAATTCCGTTTGAGAGGCAAAAAATATTTATATTATATCAAAAGAAAGATCAAAAGTGTTCTCAGCACTCAGCCAACGACGCCGACGCGAGCCGGAGAAGGGGAAACGGGGGTAAAAAGGACCGCAAGGGATTTTATCGAGTCCCCCACATTGATGTTATGAGTTGACTTATACGGTATAGCCGCGCCGCGTCGGAAAAATATTGTAATCTAACATGAATACAGAACTCAGATATAGGTAATACGTTTTACGATGGCTTTGGGCGTAATACAGACTTTTTACGTCCTCGCTTTCTTTATATTAAGCATATAAATTGATTTCTGTCATGAAATAAATGACATCATTGGAGATTGCTACGTATGTTGAATTATTGTAAGTTTATAGTAGCAGATTCCTTTTGAATATAATACGAATTATTTACAGCTTGATAGTAATGATGGATAATATTTTATTTTCTACTGAATTATATTTGACGTTTTAATAATGAGTCATAGTGTACCTAATAAAATGTTAGTTATAAAGCCAATGTCGATCATATAAGTAGATATGAGAATAAATGGCGTTGTATTGTAAACATACACACCTAGCAGATAGACGCGATAAGATGTGATATGTATCACATTTTATTTTTACGAAAGAATACAAACGTAACGAGCGAGTTAACAACGCGCAATGACTACGTTCTCATTACACCAGTACAGGGGCTGGGGGAGCCATGAGCCGCATTAACATTGCAGGTGACGGTTTCGCTTTTACCATTACCATTTTTATACACATTCCATGTAATAACCGAGGGCTTCATTTCATTAAAGCTATGAAAGTTATATAACGCTAAATAACGGTCCCAAATTTTCTAAGAAAACAGACTCCAATATAAACTAAAACAAAATATTTACGCGCTTTATCTCGGGTAGCGAATTTAACAAAGCTTTCTAGTGAAAATAAATGTGTTGAGTGAAGAACATTTTGTGGGGAGAGCCGTGTCGGGCGGAGGGTGCAAGCTGTTCGCTGTATTGTCCAAATTGTTTGGGGCGTTAATAATTCGTCACACGCCTCACTTCGTCGCTAACTGTTATTTTCGTGGGTAACATTTTATTTTTAAATTGCTTCGAGTTCGAGTCATTTGAATAACAAAAAATTAAAGACGAAACTTGAAACTTAAGCAATTAAAAAGAATTGATCCGACCTTTGTGGGGTATAGATGGGCAATATTTATAAATTAAAATGAGACGTTTACACGATTCTAATCAGCTTTGTTGCTTTTGTTCATTGAATCGATTATCCCACGCGCTCGGCTCCGATTATTTCTTGTAACGTGTTTTATCAACGCACCCATCTTATCGAATGAGAATCTCGAATCATGGATTCGAATATGTGGCTGTGTTGTCGAGAATGAATATATTTACTTTCATAATCGCACCGACGAATTAAATGCAGCAAGATTAAAACGGAATTCATTTCAACACAGCGTTCCTGAGAGCGGAGTATAAAAGAGAATGAAGTTGAAAGAGCGGCTTCTTTGCAATTTCATCGCGTCGGAGCGAGGCTACATTTGTGTACATTATTAAAGCAAATAATGTTTAAAACTGCTGATTTATGCAACAAGCTGATTGGAGCCATTTGGGGTGATGCGATAACACGAAATTGACACCCAACAATCAATCAAGTTAGAGTGAGTGGGCCGCGCACTGTGCGTGGTGTCGTGTTGCAGTTGTGGTTATCTGGTACAAATTGCTGTCGGTCCAGTGATTAACAACGAGCAACTCACCACGTCGGAAACACTGACAAACTAAAACAAACCGAAATAGAACGTTCAAACAAACACGATCCCATGAACAACGCCAATGTAACGCGTCTATATACTCTATACTGTTACTGTAATATAATACCGCAGTCAGCGTAACACAATAGCTTATGAAGTATGAAGCGTTTCAAAACATCGGGTGGAATCATTTGCACAACTCGTGAAGGTTTCGAATGGAAATCGGCGGGTTTTGAATTTGGATTAAAGGATGTGACTTATGACAATCCCGGGCTTAAAAGTGAGCCCATGTCGATTATAGTTTCCGGTATCTGTTTCGCTTCATTGTGAGCATTGTTGTCGGGTTGAGTGTAAGAGCCCGTTCATCCGGCGGTTATAAGGTCGATTCTTGGAAAGCCAGTTTGCGCGCACATCCCAGAGCGCCCCGGCTCCCTGTCTCCTCGCTCGGTTAGCATTACAATGTCAATAGATGTTTCGACCATTATATTGTTGGCTTGGGAAAGCACGATTTCAAGCAATCTTCTCAAATTGTCTAGTAGATTATCATTTTTCATATACACAAGCCACTCTAAATCAACGTTTAACTTTATGTTGTCTGTTTTAAGTATCTAGAAACCTTACCTCGTAGAAACTGCTCTGAACTAAAGTCGTTATTTTTCTATAATGAGTTTTGTTTGCATTCTCCTTACATGCTCCGGTTTTCAAATTTTACGAGTGAGCAAAGTTTCGTAGTTAACGTTCCCGACGTGTTCCGGTTGCGAGAGCGACTTTTGAATAATACTTCGGTTTTTCTTATTCAGTGAGTCTTCCTATAACTCAAATAACAAAAAATCCATGACTCAACACTGAGCTTAAGAAAAGAATATGAGAAATATTCCCTTACAATCGGAATGGCATCGCTACTTCGCTGCGCTTCGATTGAATTGGCAAAATATTTCTTGTTCACCGATCGGCGTTCGACAGCAGTCTTATTGTTCAGACAGACGTACCTACTACAAACATAAAGAGAATAATCAAAGTTTGTGCTAATGGCATGTGCATTCTTTCCGTCAGGTTTTATTTCTGCGCGTGTAAACCTCGGAATATGAAAGCCATTCATAATATAAAATCTCAGCTGATGCTCAGATTAAATTTCTTCCGCTCCAGAGGGCTCTTTGTTGTCAGTAACTTCTATTGCGACACAAAAGCAGTCGTCTAAAGGAAGATAATTTATTTTAAAGAGCACTTTGCCTTCGTAGACCGTAACGGCACCAATTGAGTTTAAATAAAGGAATTTTATTTTGCTTGGTGTTTGAATAGTTGAATGATGAGTGTAGAAATAAATGAAGGGGCCGTTATTAAAATGGTTTATTGTAAACAAATAACTAATTCAATTTTATTCTCGAGTATTTATTTTGTAATTGATATGTATGGTTTCGTTGTGTCACGTGGTTGCACGGACTGTTTTATTCAATTTAAAATGCATTTTAACTGGGATGGAGATTTCTCTGTATTATGGTTATTTTATTATTCGAGAGAACTTGTTTATCATAGGTCGCATGCATAGCTTATGCCGGATTATACCATAAAATATCGTTTTATTTTTTTATAGTCCCTAAATCATCACGAAAATGCCAAACCTAATGATGCAATTTGATGTAAATTAGCATTCATTAATTAAACCAATCAATCGAATAGGTGTTGGATTGAATTTAACGTCAAAGCTATAAATACCACGTTTTTTATGATGTTTTATTAGTTCTTTCGTTTCTTTTCCATAACTTTGAAATGGCTTTCTCTGGATCCAGTTTAAATGAATTTACATAAATTACAACGGATTCACGGAAAAATAAAACATACATAACGCCCGCAAACCCGATTATTTAAAGGTAATCCATCGCAATAATTTATACGAACCCGCCGAGAGGCGTACTATACTAACCGTCCATAAACTCTTTGTAATTATCCGTTTGTTTAAAGAATGCATTACACAAATATAAACTTTACGAGTCCAATGTTTAAACACAACTTTTTATTATCTCACATGTTCTTTCGACGCACACAGATGAATATATCGTTATATCGGCCGACGCCACCTACGGCGCGGCGCGCTGCACGCGGCTCGTTCCACGTCGCTCCATAATTTGTCCATTATGTCAGCTGCGGTCGACGGTGATCCGTCATTATTTCACTACAAAATAAATAAAATATCCAATCTGAGCGGTAACATTCTGTTATCCCTTCATGCATAAATGTTTTTGTAATATTTCGGTAGTCGTATTCCAGTTTTGGTTCCCCTCGCCATGCACGAGGATTCGAGTCGCGTTCGAGCGAGTGTCGGCGTCGGCCATCGACTCGTCATCGTATGCGCCACGTTTCGTTAGTTCACGCTTCGTCTCTCTTTCTAATTCATAACCTATTAAAATGTGTAGGTAGTAGGTAGTACATGTGGTTGTCCTTATAAAACTTCCTGTAAAAAACCGTAACTACCTCAAACATAATGTATCATTAATAGTATTCATACTTAATGAGAAATATTTAAATGAAAAAAATATATAACGGAGTCTATTAATTTGAAAAAAAAACCATTTTTTAATAATAAATAAATTAGTAATTTACTATTAGTACCTACCTACGTACGTAATAGTCAAAAGAAATACGACGATTTTTATTCAATGGATTACTTTTATAATAAAATTTTATAATGGAGGCTATTAAGTAAAAAAAACGTAAGCAGGGTGCAAATAAATGACCAATTTACAAGTTAACCACTAATAGTAAAAAGAAACAACTTCAATACAGCGGGTCGTTTTAGCCGAGTCTACCCATCACAGTCACAGTATAATACCCAGTTAGTCTGTGTTTGTTCGCAGAGCGATACGGTCGTGTGTTCTTAGTTCAATTTTAGTGAAGTAATATTGTGATTTTCTCTCTCCATAGGTATTGGAGTGTACACCAGAATCTGGATGCCAGTGATAGTGATCCGTTGAAGTGTTGTGTACAATAGTGCATTAAAGTGGTGAATGGATTGTGCATTTGGATTGCCACCGCGCGTCGTCGATAACTCAACTTGGGAACGGTGAGAATTACTTTGATATTTATTTGTTTTTTGATAAGATTACGCATTGTGTGGCGAGATCAGATGTTTTATTGACTTTAGGTATTAAGTACCTACCTATTTATATAGGTATTTAGTATTTAATAAGGCGCTGTATACACGTGACATAGGTTTTTAATAAGGCAAGCTATATTTAGGTATTTAATCAGGCTCTGTACACATGACTTAGGTTTTTAATAAGGCGAGCGTTAAAGGGTTTTTAATCAGGCTTTGTACACATGGCAAGGCGTTATCGCTCGTTCTTATAACGTGCAAGATCACAATTATACGTTGCTGGATAGGTCCTGTTCCATTACCAGGTTGTCTGTTATAAATTGCCTAGTGCGATAAGACCGCCGATTGTTTACTTAGCATTAAGATATCTAGCTCATTAAGTTTCTTTGGAATAACCTAAGTATTTGGTATGCAGTATGCAATATGCAATAAAGTATTATTCTATTTTACATCTACGCCGGAATAACTAAAGTTGTAGGTACGGTTTTAAGTATCCTATATTCTAGGGCGAACGTTTTAACTCTAGGAAACCTAGTCACTATTAATTAGTTATTTATTAATATTTAGTGTTAATTCTGATCTAAATTTATGAGTCCTCGCCATCTCTTAAAACTTAGACGCACAAATTTGCAGCGGAATTAACACTAAATATTAATAAATTATAATGGATTTCCGCAAAGTAGCGTCTAATTCCATTAAAATCTGGTCACTAACTCACTAACAAATATGTGAAACTATTTTAGTTAGCCTCCTCAGCCGTCTACATCTCTTTTGACGCACGTGCGTGAAACAAAAGAATGCACGTGGAAAATATGCACACAAAAAAGTTTGCTAACCTAAGTACCTATTATAAGCACACATAAAAAACTGGGTAGGTAGATACCTAAGTAAGAATAGGTAGGTACCCCAGGTAGGTACTATTTGTATTTTGGAAATCCTTTGGCATTTTTTAAAGTATCACACTTGGAAACTTTTGACGACATAAGTACCTACCCAACTAATAGGACTAATAGGTACCTACCTAACCTACCTATATTATAGGTAACTAGCTGCGCCCAGCGGTTTTACCCGCAGTACTAGCCTATATGTTATTCCAGAATCTAAGCTATCTCAATACAAAATTTCAGCTCAATCGGTCTACCCGTTTAGGCGTGAAAGAGTAACAAACATCCTGACATCCAGACATCCATTCTTACAAACTTTCACGTTTATAATATTAAGTAAGATAGGTATCTCTTTACCGTGCCTATGTAGTTCGTAGGTACCTACAAGGGTACCTACCTACCTACCTACTAACTACTCTAAAACAATTAATCATTGTCGAACCAATCGCCGCGGCGGTATTCTGTAATTTAATTCACGGTTCTATAGCGAGCGTTTCACGTTACAACCAATAGAGTGTCTATGGTCAGAGGAATGTTAATGCATTGTCTATTAATATGTCAAGACAGTCGAAATTTGAGAAATAAATAAATAGGCCAAGCGCTAGTTGGGCAACGCGCAATCTTATCCGCCGGTTTCTCCGGCGGGGAGTCCCACATAACCACCCTGGACTAGCGTTACAACGGCTCAGGGTGGTATGCGTAAAGCATTTCCCCGGGGAAAAAAAAAAAAAGGCTTTCATAGCACTGGTTAATGGAATAATATAAATAATAATTAAAAATTAGTTTTATCGTACGAACGAGAAACTCACACGAAAAGACGAGGTTTTAAGTACTTTTGAATAGGTAAACAATACATAGGTAACATTTTTTTTCTAATGTGAAATTTTTCAAGATTTTCTGCCTATTTGTGGTGTTCAAAAAAGAGTTTTCTATTGCATTTTATTCTAAACCAATCAGCATAAAATATTGAAATTCTCTACATTCAATTACAACGGAACTACCATAAATAACAATACTTATTATTGGCGTCAAGTACATCTTGAAACTGCAAACTTAACATAAATCAATGTTTCTAATTATTAATTTATTTAATTATGTCTTAACCACACGGCACTTGGCGGGCGAGGTGTCAAGCGTTACATATTTCTGGTATGGTTCTATTTCAGTTATTAATAATACCTTCAGTAAACCTAAATAAAGTAACGGCCACGGTCTTAAGCAGTGAATTGTCAACTCTTCTGGACTGCCACGGCTCAAGGTCCTTTATTAAGGTCCCCAATAATAATAATAATAATAACGCGTTTGGAACACTTTGCCGTCATCCGTGTTTCCCGAGCGGTACAACTTGGGTATCTTCAAGGCACGACCGGGTCTACCGGGGGTAGACTTCCTTTGCAGGAGGTCGTCTAGGTGGGTACCCCAACAGTGCCAGTTATTCTACCGCCTGAGCAGTGATGTGCAAACATTACTGTGCTCCGGTAGGAGGGCACTGTAGCTAGTGAAATTACTGGGCTAAAGAGTCTTAACATCTCATGGCTCTTGAGTAAGAAGCGTTGGTGCAGTGCTCCTAGAATTTCACATAGTTGTGAAATCCTAGGTAACACTGTACTGATTATGGGCAGCCGTTATCTCTTAACATCAGGAGAGCGTCTTGCTCGTCTTCTACTTTTTAACATAAAAAAAAAAAAATCTTCAAGGCACGAGTGAATAGGTACCTTTCTAGGCATCTTACGTGATCCATCGTCGACCGCATTTTCACTTTCCATCAGGTGGGATGTGGTCAAACGTAGGCCTATCTAGTATAAAAAAAAAACAGGATTAAAATATTTTGATTTTCGATGTACCTACCTAAAATTCAAGTTTTTTTAAAAATAAATTATAATAATGCTGGAGCCAAACGTTGTTCCAACTATACACAACCAACCAAGTCAAGTCATGCCAAGTCAAGTTTTGCTATATATTATAATACTGAATACCTAGGTAGGTACCATACCGCATACCATATTATATAAAGTACAAAAAATCAATAGTTTACAATGTAATTATGATCAATGATGCAAACAATAAAGCGACTTTAATAAACGAAACATAAAATACCTGAAAACTTCATACAAACATGAACATATTGTGCATGTACCTACATAGATATTGACCATGACATCTCGCTTCTTACCCGTAATATTATTATCCAATAAAATATGCGGAGTTTGCTATAAAATGTCATGATTATTAAAATTTATAACGCACGCCAATAATACTTTACTGAATTTCATAATATATCTGACTTTATAGTTATATGTATTTGATTGCTAGTTTTTGTTATTATAAGAGACTTGATATTTCAACAGAGAAATATAAATGTTTGAGTTAAATATTTCTTTAATATTTTAGTATTTTTATTGCATGTAAATTATAGGCAAGCCCTATATTTCGTAACGTTTGCGAGGAGTGTGAATAATCGCACGAATATTATAGATGCGAAAACTTGTAAGTTTGTTATTTCTTCACACCTAAATGGGGTTCAGATTGAGCTGAAGTTTGGTATAGAGAAATCTTAGACCCTAGAATAAGACATAGGCTACCAGTACAGCTTGTAAAACCGCTAAATGCAGCTAGTTTTGTTATTTTAATTTCTCTTTTAAAAGCAGTTTTAAAGTCATTTCAGTCGATAGGGGACTGGATGCCAAGGCTATTCCGATTCCCAGCCCTCCGTCGCAAAGACGATGCGGGAGTGCCGCCGAGTTGTTTTAGTGGGCATACACTATACACGGGGAGTCCCACATAACCCTTCCATACCTACCCCCGGTGGGAGGGTATGCGTAATGCATTTTTCTCGGCGATGACAAAAAGTGTATTGTGTACCTACATCGTAGATGTACATTATATTGGAAGTTGAGAAGTTTCGTCGAGTTCTGAGTAGGTAGGCACGTCGGCGACCCTTTGTTTATTTTCGTAGGGTACCCTGTTAGGGATTGTGTATGGGACTGTGAAAGTACCCGCCTGGTTACTGAAGAGGAAATTACTGGCGAAGGGTCGCACTGATTTCTTATCAAACTCAACATTCATTCATTCAAAAAGCCTACAGTGGAGCACTTTACAAGTCAATTTTACAAGTATTTAATTAATTAATGGAATCAGGCGTTAGTTTGCGGAAATCCAGTATAAAATAACAAAATCAATCAATCAATTTAATAGCTAAAAAAATTAAGTATTTAATTCTATTTTACGAGTAAGTTTTAAGACACTAAAATTCGTTCGAAAAGCATTTTTTGAGAAGAATGAGCGAGAAACTCATAGGGATTATTATTTTACAAATATATATTACTTTTCAGTGGGTAAAACCGATGGGCACAGTTAGTAGTTTTTTAAATATCTTTATGAACTATCTAAGCTGTCGATTTACTATCGCAATATCAAATAATAATTATGAATAGGTAGGTACCTACCTACCTAGATACCTAAATTAATAAAAACACTAGTAACGTCCTACGCTGTTACCCATGATAAAACAGTTTTTCTCCCATGGGTAAAAAACTATCCTATATTCATTCCCGAGGTTTGAACCAGTTACCTATCTCTATTCCAACAAATTTCATCTAAATCTGACAGACAGACACATTCGCATTTATCATATTAGTATGGATCTAATCAGTACATTAGATAGGTACTATCGCAATATCGAATAATACCTAATTATGAATACATACCTAGATAAATTTATAAAAATATACCCAAATGCCGATGGACTCAAAGCCATGACCAATGCCGATAAAATGCTTATCTCTTATCAGTGGTATGGTAATGGCATCGTGTGAATTTGTTGAATATATTACAGGTAGGTACCTACTGCTATAAAGGTAAATATTTATCGTTGTGCTATTCTATGATTGTAAAACGAGTTTGTTCTTATTCGCAATAATGTAGCTAATAGGTAGATATACTATACATTTAACCTATACATTATACTTTTTTTTCAAATCATTATATTTAGGTTAGCCTTTGACCACGATTTACTCTTCCTCGCGCGAAGACTTATCTACTTACTCATATTATTTGATTTATATATTATTTATTATATTAGGTAAT
The DNA here is from genome assembly GCA_947507615.1 of Hemithea aestivaria. Taxonomy (NCBI): domain Eukaryota; kingdom Metazoa; phylum Arthropoda; class Insecta; order Lepidoptera; family Geometridae; genus Hemithea; species Hemithea aestivaria. The sequence continues at coordinate 12,148,608 of OX382339.1, read as the reverse complement.
CATCGAAAGGGAGGCATTTCAGAGAGACATTTGCCCAGCAGTGGGACAAAATAATAACAATATTTTGGATAGAAGAAGACATAACAGGCACGCACACCAATAATAATTATGCATGATATTAACACAAGCTTCTCGTATTACCGCGCGAGCAAAGAGGTTCATTATTACCATAATCTCCTTGTCTGAATGCACCATTATAATAAAGTCTGGCACGCAGAGCATTCTCCGGTCACAAATTACTTAATCATTAGATTGGCTACTTTAGAAAAGTTAATCCTACCAAAAGTATTTTCATTTAAAACTAGCTTACGCTCGCGGCATTGCCCGCGTGGCAAAATCCTTTCTTAGCGGAGGTCGACGTCATAAAACCTATCTGTGTTCCATATTTCAACACAATCCGTCCAGTGGTTTAGGCTGTGCGTTGATAGATCAGTCAGTCACTCTTTCCCTTTATAGAAGACAACGAAGAATTTGACAATGTTATCGTTCTTACTGCCAAAATCTTGCCTCTTTTCCTCTTCTTAGCTTAAGCTAGTACTCACTAACATTATAAAACGCGAACATATTTGTAAGAATGTATGTTTAATTACTCTTTCACGCGTAAATTAGTAGGTACCTATAGAGAGAGATAGCTTAGACCTGGATTAACATAATAATAATAATTGAAGTTTATACTCCAACAGAACAGGTTTCCCCACTTACACTGTCAGAGTCAAATCACAATTTATAGGTTGTGTGGCGAACCTACCTATATGTTGCAGTTTCAGGTCGCCGAAATTGCAACATGACCTAACGACTACCTCCTACATATCTTATAGGAAACAGCCGGGACCTACAGTTTAACGTGCCTTCCGAAACACGGTAGCGTCCAGGCGAAAATCTTTGCCACACTGAGATTTGACCCAGGACCTCCGGGTTACAAGCCGGACGTATGAACCACTGGGCCACGGACGCTACAAATAATAATATAGGTATAGGCTACAGTACAGCGGCCAATCGGGGCGCAGCTAGTGTATTATAAAAAAAAACAAATTAGTAAGCGATTGATACAGTACAGTGCTAACAAAGTGTGAGCGTGTAAATTAAAATTGGCTCATAGGTACTTCTTTCAAGTTTGAAAGCTTATGATAGCTGTTCCAGTGTTATTGAACCCGTGGATGTGTAGTTGTGTCATTACTGGAACGTGAGATAATCTCCGAGAGATGTTGGTGCATCGTGATCCGAATATTATACAATTAGAACTTTACTGCCAGCTTGTGTGTCCAGTATCCAGATATATTTGTAACTGGCTTATACTCGCGCCTTTACCCTTGTGGAGATTGGAGATATCGTTTCTTAGCATGGGTCTAGAGCCTAATTTTTGGGTTGTAGGTTTCTTCAGTATAGGTATCTGTATCTCTGAATTGCCTTTTATTGAATTAATTATTATTACTACACGTACGTTTATTAGGTGCGTTTACTACGTTTTAAAACCTTTGTCTTAAATTTAAACATTTTTATGCTATTTATGCTAGCTGCTTTACCCACGTGGTAAAATCCTTTCTAAACTGAGGTTTATGTGATAAAACCTATCTCTGTGTTCCAAATTTTATCCTAATCTATTCAACAGTTTGGGCTGTGCCACGGTAAAGAAATAATAAAGGTACCTACAGTTATTTAGGTACCAGGAACACATAAATTTAGTTTATTACCTCACGAAAGACCGATGGATCACGGATGGCCGATGGAGTCGAAAAGTGCTCGAGTGGAGACCACGGACTAGCAAACGAAGCGTAGGACGTCCACCCACAAGGTGGACAGACGACCTTATAAAGGTCGCCGGAAGACGCTGGATGCAGGTCGCTTCCAATCGGTACATATGGAAGTCCAAAGGGGAGGCCTATGTTCAGCAGTGGACGTCCAATGGCTGAGATGATGACCTCACGAAAGGTACTAGGTGCAACTCACACTCGGAAACTTTCAACTTTACGAATAAGGTGCATCATAGTAGAATTAATTATTATAATAACTGCAAGCACAAAAAGCACTTTCAATAACATTAGGAAACCTCAATAAAGCTGCATTATTTGCATACAAATTAAAGGTTTACGTAATAAAGAAGATGCCCATTAATTACTGCATTTAGGTACTGTACATTAGTTTGTATAATAGTGATTGCTTACATTACGCACGTCGGTTACAAATTGCGTGATTCAATTTGCATCCGAGATGAGACGCGGCCAATCCGACGATATGTAGGATTACTAATGTAGGTACTCTGAATTAGTGTGTAACTTACTAGGCGTGAATTATGACTAGACTAGTACTTAGACTTAGTACCTTCAATTATCGTAATTTGTGTACGTGAAATTAAAATAAGAAAAGGCTCGAAGAAGGCGCGAGATCGCACGGTTAGTTTAGGCGATCAATATTATTACTATTCAAAGGATAAAATAGATGAAAAAGCTTTATTTCCTAAGATAGGTACCTACATATAGAACATCATCATCATCATCTTCCTACCCTAATCCCACACTAGGTAGGGTCGGCACAACACGTTTTTCTCCTCCATTCTGCTTTATCATGCGTCATATCTTCATCCACTCCCCTACCTCGCATAACCTCTTTCACACAGTTCATCCAAATCTTTTTCAGTCGCCCCCTTCCCGCATTTCCATATAAAACATCCTTCTAATATTAAAAACATGAAAGTTTGTAAGAATTTGCTAGCATAAACCCTGAAATAACACATAGGCTACAGCACAGACACAGGCACAGTACAGCGCAGCGGGTACAACTACTGGGTGCAGTCTTACAAAATGTAATTTAAAAAATAGGTAATTCACACCTTAGTTTGAGTAAAGGCCTGAAGAATGAAAATATAGGTACTATTTAGGTACCAACAAAAACCAGTAGAGTAGTAGGTACTCAGTCGTCGCAGTACCACTTGGCTCATCGCCCGGTTTCGATCCGGGATCCGGGCACATTTTACCGGAGAAAAATTGCTTGTCGTGCGGAAATACTGGTCCGGACATTAGTTCCACCGAGAATCATGGGTTACTGAGAAGCGTTCGATTTTGGTGCATTAAATTTCACGCTTGGCTTCGTATTCAAAAGTTTTCAAAAGCATTCAATGTTCTGTGAAGTCTGAAAAAAATAGAAATACACTACAGGAGTGTTATTCACAACGAAATTCATATCTCATCTCGCCATCGCATCGCTTACCGTAAAATTTAAGTACCTACGAAGTTTAATGCAACTTTATTTAAAAAAATTGATTTCATGGTGCAAAGTGGTGTTTTTTCAAAAATATTATAGTAGGTAGGTAGGCATATGTTTATATTGGTGTGTATAGGTTAAAATAAAAGTGTATTGTTTTGTTATGAATTCGTCTTCTGTTTTTGCCTTATTACTTATTAGGTACTTACTTATTAGGTACTTAGTAGGTCTAATCGCGGTAAAGAAATGGAGTAGAGATGCAGTGAAAACGAAATATAGTGCAACTGCAATATCGCACTCCCATATCAATACAGCATCAACTCAAAGAAATATTTTTTATAATTTCAAACTTAAACCAGTATATAAATAAAATTGCAATTGCTGTAAAAATAATTTTTGAGTTGTCCCTGTATTGTACTAGGTGTGCGATATGTCAAAATTAAGTAACCCACCAATTCGTGTTTCCACCAATTAATTAAACTGTCGGTAAAACAATTAATGGCACAGAATAGTACATAATACCCACGCCCTTCAGCCGACCGGACAGTGCGATAGTGTTGTTTAAGTCTACCAACTAATTAGATAATTAACTGTAGGTATAAATAAACTACTGCGGTATTAATAGTGCACGTTATACTGTACAATTTGATTTAACTGCCAAATTACCAGTTTAAGAGAGTGGGTTCAAATTTCAAATCGAATAAATTTTAATTCTAGCATTGTTTGTAAGAAATAGCTTATGTGACGTACACGTATCTATGTTTGTAATAACAAATTTTTTTTTTGTAAGTAGTTTTTAATGCAAAAACATTTTTCAGATGTTTCACTTTTATTTTTAAACCTAAAGCCTAAGCGGCTTTATCCTCTGAGATGACCACATTTTTTACTTAAATTTATTTAAAACAAAAATATACTTAGTGCTTGTTCACGTGAACGCGCGGGCGCGGGCGCGACAGACTTTGCTTGCACCGCACGTGCGTTTGTACGTGAACACCTTCATAGCACGTCATATGTTTGATATTTCGCGCCCGCGTCCGCGCGTCAACGTAGGCCAACGCTTATAACATAAATAAAAGGTAGATGTGGGTATAAACTTTAATGATATTATTGCCTAGAGCGATAACACCGCCGCGCCGGCTTAGCGTTCAATATACATAATATTAATATTTTGTTTGCAATGACGGGTTATTTTTAAAAACATAATACAGTCAAGGCTTTCTCGTGTAATTAATTAGCAATTGGGAAAAATAAGGGTAATTATTTGTATTTTTGAAGTTGTACTCGTGGTTTAATTACGTATAATTTCGTTACATGTTTGTAAATAAACGGCATAAACTCACTTGTATTTACTTCGGCTTCGTGCCGACCGTTTCGATCCTGTACGAGGATCTTCGTGCTAAGCGGGGCGTGGACGCCGGCGCGTAACCGCAGCTACTACCTGAAGAAGAACCTCGTACAGGATCGAAACGGTCGGCACGAAGCCGAAGTAAATACGAGTGAGTTTATGCCGTTTATTTACAAAGATGACTCTAAATACTCACGAATCGTTTAGTGTAAAAATTACTTCGTTACCTTGAGATGCGACTCTTAAAACCAGCTTGAAATAATGTCAGAATTACAAAAAATACAGAGGCGCGACGTGAACAAGAATCGATTACTTTGGATTGCAATTAAGAAAGTAATTAAGCTTCTTCCAAGGCAATAATTACGATAAAATAAATGTTAATGCATAAACTGTTAACACTTAATGATGTTCAAAGTTCTTAAACAACTTTTTATTGGGCTACAAGATGTGTCGCCATTTTGAGCTGATAAACTTGCAATTTTGTATCATGAAAGAGACATTGTGCCTTGGTCTAATTAGCAATTATACTTTGTATCTATCTATCTATCTATAAGTGTCAATCTGGGACGACAAATTTATTACGATAATTATTGAAGCGGTGGTGGCCAAAGGACGCTGCTACCTGATAAGATGCAGGAAACCACTCGAACCACCGTTGTCCGAAATTTATTCTCCTTTCCCTGCTTGGTTGTCTGGAAGAGATCGCTATTAGCGATAAGACCGCCAATTGTCTCACTTTTTTAAATGATATAAGTTATTGTACAAATTGTGGTGGTACAATAAAGAGTTTTCTTATCTTATCGTATCTTATCACTCCCTTGAAGATCTGGAAGTTCTTCAAAGCTATGGGTTTAGGAAGTGAACCGTAGTTCTCTTGGGAGTCACAATAGATCAGTAATGGTTGGAATGCAACACTTACTTCCTGAACTTGCACTAAATACTAATAAAAATAATTGTGTCTATCTACCTAATCTACTCGTATAGGTATAGGATGTGTCAACTTTGGTAACATTTATAGTTTGTTCTAGAATTACCAAATACTACAATGGCTTGAAGATTCCCAAGTTGTATCGCTAGAATTCGCAGGAAACACGATGATGTGTGGTTTCGTATGCAATAACAACGAAACAAAAATAAAAAAGTATTTCCTTGTAAACAAACAATATTAATTTAAATAGAAACGTGGCATGCACATCCTAGTTCCCGTATAAACATCGTTTCAGTACCAGGCTGGCATAAGCACGCAGGCAGTAAAACGTTACGAGGAGTTATCAAAAGGGCGCCGTAAAACCGACGGCTGAGCCATAAACTGGCCCATGCCTAGCTCATGTGCTGTAGAACTGTTAACTTGTGCTGAATGTGATGACAACTCGCCTTCAGGGTATTTTATACATGTTTGTAAAATTTGTCTTGGGCAAAATGACTGGGTTTTGAGCGTTGATCAAAAAAATCGTACTGCTCTTAATCATTGCCTTAATTCAAGGTAATAGACGTACACGGAGAATATAAAAGTACAACGTGCAAAAGCCTCTTTGGTCTTTTAATTTTAAGTTGTGTTTTACCACACGGTAATGACGATGCGATTATTAGGATCTGTCACTGGCATTTTATATTATATTATTACCTATGTGCAGATGAAAACAGAATGTCGTAGGTCAACAAAAAGAATGCGAAGTATCAATCTAGAAACACTAACACTTTAACCTCTGAAGTACTTACTCGAAGAGCTAATTTCTATGACTAAAACAACAAAAACGGTGACAAAAACGTGAGCGTCGAGCTAATTTCCATTTAGCCTCTTTTATTTTTAAAACACAACAAAACAGAAATCAGAACAACAATAAATCAACATCCTTAATTGCCTTCTTATCGTTTAAAATCTCTTCCAGACAACTGAATGCCTCCTTTAACTTTTTATTTATGAATCACTCGGAATCGCAATAGAGACGCCATTGAATTCCCATCAAGAGATAACGATGCGATGGTAATTTATTCAAACTTTTGTTTTTACAGTTTCTAACAATGCGAGTCGAATAATGACCGTTTATTTCGTGGTAACCTGCCATTACACACAAATTACCCACTTGGATAATATCCACGGTCGTAAAAAGTTCAAAATAATTCCTTGTTCACATGACAAGCGATGAAAGTGCGTCAAACTGTGTATGGCGAAAAACACGAATATCATAGACGGTCAACGCCTGTCATGTGAAGTGATCCTTAAGCCCTAAAGTGGCTTAGTTGGTGTGGAAAACGATGAACTACGAGTATGTAGTATTAATTTTATTATTATTTTTGGTTTCGTTTACACCTAACTCTAACTAGGTAACCGTAGTCAGCAGTCAGAGCTATTCATAAAATCATTTCCGTATTAGATATTTTAGTCGCTATTATAGTTAATATTATATTCTATTTAAATGCTTGTTTCGTCCTCATAATATACGAGTAACGTTTAGTACTCAGTAAATAGTAGTTGTATAAATAAAGCTAGGTTTAGCTAAGTACGCGCGGGGTTTATGTTATGCTTTGTGAGAGTAACCGGCTTATCTGCGCTCTTTTATGACTATTTTACGGTTATAGCCCCTTTGAATCGCTTATAACATCGTACGATATGAAATTTCTATAAAGGAATAATTTTAAAATGGACATGTTCATTTAAGGGGGATTTTACGGCGGTCTATTAATTTTTATGGTTTCCCAAGCGGCGCAGTCACTCGAATTAATGCCGCCGGTATCTGACGATAAAATACACGTATTATAGAACTAATCGATTAGCTATGTATCGCGGCAATCTTTATCGATACGATACTAATTTGAGCCTGTAACTGTAATGAACCACCTGATAAAGGGACACGATGGCATAGGTTAAAATAGTCTGAGTGGTCATTTATGACACGCAATTTTGTAGAATACGACACCTTTTTCCGAGGGTAGACTTCCTTTGCAGAGGGTGGACTAGGTGGTTAGGTACCCCCACAGTGCCAGTTATTCTACCGTCACCGTCTAAGCAGAGATGGGCAAACATTACTGTGCATTGGCAGGGCACTGTAGCTAGTGAAATTACTGGTTGAAGAATCTAAACATCTAACATCTTGAATCTTGACTCTAGACTCGAAGCGTTGGTGCACTTAGAATCTTACATCACTATAAAATCCTGGATAAAGCTGTACTGATTAGGAATAGCGTTATCTCTTACGTCAGGAGACCGTCTTGCTCGTCTTTTTACTTCTTTGCGTTTGCGCAAGACTAAGAGAGACTGATTGATCTCCAAGTATGTAGGGTAGTTGCAGCGATGTTTTGGTGATGTGATGTTAATGTGTGATGTGTTGCAGGGCTACAATGGTGTGTGCGTGTGCGGGGTGTCGGGGGGCGGGCGAGGGTCAGCGGCGCGCATGGCGGCGCCAATGAGGGAGGGCGCGCCGGCCGGCGGAGCTCGCCCCGCGCCCCACGCACACCCCGCCAACTTCGAGTACGATGACAACGAGTGGGACATCGGCATCGGCGACCTCATCATAGACCTCGATGCCGACATAGAGAAAACCGACGAGGCGGGCGGCATGGCGGCGCGCGCCGAACAGGACACGCAGCGCACCGCGCTCAAGATGAAGATCAAGCGCACCAAGCCGGGCACCAAGAGCTCCGAGGCCAAGCACGAGATCGTCAAGTCGAACGAAATGAACGGAGAGCCGAAGGCGGGAGCGGGCGCGCCGCCGGCCGCCAACAGCGCCGCGGCCAAGCGCGGCTCGGGCGGGCACCGGCGGGACAAGGCGAGAGACAAGCACCACCACCCGCCGCACGACGTCAACGGCGCGCCGCGCGTGCCCGCGCCGCCCAACGCGCCGGGCCCGCCCGCGCCGGGGGCCCCCGCGCCGGCGCTCGCGCCCCCGGCGGCCCCCCGCCTGGACGGCAAGCAGCCCCCCGCACCGGCCCCCAAGGCCCCCGCGGTCCCCCCGCCCGCCGCTGCGCCCGCGCCGCCCCCGCCCCCGCCGCCCGCGCCCGCGCCGCACGCTCCTAACAAACCTGAACCCGACGACTCCAGGCAAGAGACCCCCTCGTCGCAACCTCCGGCTAAGAAACAAAAAACAGAACCTAAGGTAAGTTTTACTTTTACTTCTTAGAGTATATTAGAATTCAGCGTATCGTAATCACTTAGCACTTTAAGCACTATGTACTGATAGCGATCGATCAGTACCTGTCCATCAGTTTTAATAAACGATATCGGCGCAGATAGATTGCACGATATTAATAATGGTGCGCTAATCGTCCGGTTGCTCTTATCGCGTGTGTATCCGATTGTTTCGGAACTGTATTTAATTGTCGGGCTTAGGGTTGTTTGCGAGGTTGATTGAGTGCAAACGTCGGCGGGGTGTAATCCGCGCCTGTCCCCGCCACATCGGTTCATTAAATCACCCCTGCGGCCGCCCGACTACCGCCTCCACACAATACTCGCTGCACTCCAAATTAATGCGATTGTGGTTTAAACTCCCAAGTCTTCGTCTACAATTTTACGACAGCAAATTGCGAATCCAAATTGCCCTCTCAATACGACAGCCCATCCGTCTACACCGCAGAACAAACAACAGGTTTCAAAGCGACTTTCCTAAAGTAGAATTTCAATGGCAGGAATGCCGCGAGTCGTGTCACAAAGGCGAATAAAACATCGGGCGGCAGTGCACGTCGGTCTGTAGAAAACATGGAAATTGCGTACTCGACTCGCAATACTTTCCCTGTGTCATAAAACGGCGGAGTTATTCGCACAATAAAATATCTGAGTGCAGTGAAGGCACCTGCAGAGATCTTTCCCAAGCAGTGCGACATGCGTCGTTAATCACTGCGACGACGTGACTCGCAGATATTGCCAAAGGTTTATGCAAACGTCTATTATGAACTCATCACGATCGGAATGAATATGGTTAGTTCGAGACACCTTTTATCAACGACAGCTGGTTAATATCGAGGCCGCAATATTTTACGAGCGCGAGATTACGGCCGAGAATGCTCAGGCTAAAGATAGGGGCGGCGCGGCGGTCCCCTATCCAGTTATTGCTGGAACGAGACGCAGCCCCGAATTCCTTTCATTAATCACTGTCGAGGGTTCTAAAAATTTCTAAAGTGCTTGTGGAATCAATTTAACGTCCCTAACTGTAAAAGTTTTCGAGCGTGATAATTAAAGACGAGATATCAATTTCGTTGCTCCTTACAATGTGCGTGTAGGTTGGGTTATTTGTAAATTGATTTAAGAGGGTATATATCGAGTGACGACTCTCTCGCTCGCACAATTTGTCAAATTTTGAAATATAAATTCAAGGAATTAATTTATTGAAAATTCCTCTATACATTTCCTGCATAATATTATTGCACACATTTTAAAAGTGTTTTCAGTGAGATATTTAAAAAAAATGGGATGAGGAGCGATGTCGAAAAAGTTTTTTTTTTTCGACATCGCTCCTCACCCCATTTTTTTCGTCACTCGATATATACGCTCTTAATATCTGGCAGATGTGACATGAAGTTTTGTTGCAAAAAATGTGTTATATATATAGCGTGTCTAAAAAGTTAAAGAGATTTATCACTTTTTTATGCAATTAACAAGACTGGTCCAAGATGTGGTGGAGTCTTTTAAAACCCGCTCAATTCCTTGCAAAAGTTCGCGCGCAATGTTACCTATATTCTCACTCATTCAAAAAGTGCATTTGAGATTTTGTTTTGAGAATTCAACTGCAAGATAGTGTGTCCCAAATAGTCCATGCCTAAATTGTTAAGCAGTAACACGAGCTCATTACTCATTACCTATAGTTGACTTACTGAGTTCTGAGCTAAGTGAATACGTAGCTCAGTTACTAAGATATACTAAACTAAACTTTGTGTCATCTCTTGGTTTATTGTATCTTAGCTTTCTACTCCCGAGGTTAGGTTTTGAACGTGAAATTGCAAAATTTTATGAAAGCTGTTTTATGACTCCCACATACCTCTACAATTATTGTAAATGTATATTTTAGTCATTACTGTCGCGTTAAATATAATTGCTGTGTGCAATTGTTTGTTGTTCACTTATTTTTGTAGTTCTTGTGAATATAAACAACTTTTAGAGGCCTCGAGCAACGGCGACTTTTGGTAGCGATTCAGCGCGCGTTTTGTAAACGTGCTTCTGTATTAGTGTCGCATTAATGTTGATATGACAAATGCCAAATGACAACTGGTGCTCCGATTTTAATACGAATTTTAATACAATGTTAAGAAATTAGTTTCAATTTATAAGTGAATATAACCTAAAACAAGTTACAGATTGTATTACACAACTCTTTCAAACATAATCAGCACAAACAAACATAGAGTTAAAATTGGCGGTCTTATCGCTATCGTTATGAAGAGATATAGAAGTAGCGTATTCTCGAATCTCTAAACTTGTAATTCCGAGAAGTTTTAATGTTATATCCGCTAAATTTTAATTTCCAGCAATTGAAACCAATTTACCATAGTTAATTACTAACTCATCCAGTATCTAATTGCGCCTTTCAGCCAAACAAAATGGCCCAATATCAGAAGACACGAAGTGCAATTTAAAAATGGTCATCCAGGTGTAATAATCGTTTTTAATCGGTACCGGCATGAACGGAAGTTCAAATTAACTACCTCTAGATTCCTTACAAATTGCTGCGATTCAACCAAACAGTAAATTAGTAACGTTTACATGTTCATATTACATTTTACTGTATAGATAATAAATATTAAAAGATATTCTATAAGGTGAACGCACACTTATCCGATCCGAACGCAATACGAACGAAAAGAACGCATTACGAAAGAAAGTTAAAATTCTGTATGTACCTATGTCAAAATCGTCATTCGTTTGATTTCATTAATATACAGATTCCTAATATTCGTTTCGTTCGACTCCTTCGGCTCGGATAAGTGTACTTTTCATCTTTGTAAATAAACGGCATAAACTCACTTGTATTTACTTCGGCTGCGTGCCGACCGTTTCGATCCTGTACGAGGATCTTCTTCAGGGGGTCTTCAGGGAAGGAACGGTCGGCACGCAGCCGAAGTAAATACAAGTGAGTTTATGCCGTTTATTTACAAAGATGAATTTAACTACTCACGAATCGTTTAGTGTAAAAAAGTGTACTTTTATCTATAATTTAACCCTTTAACCGCCACCGTCGGATAGTCGATAAGACCCTACATTGTTGATAAATATGCAAGGTCGATTTTAAATAGGAGTTTTTGAAGTGAAAACTTCTTTAGCGGCGCTGAGCACTTTTTTGTATGGGTAAAAACTTTCAAACTCGCGTCAGGGTCACGTGATGCTGATCGAAAAAGCGTAAGATCGAGGGGAAGGGAGAGGAACTAGTATCTCCCACTCTTTCTATTTCTACCGTGCCTGAGTGTGCTGCTCTGTTTAGGCGGCACAGGGGGCTTAGACAAGCGCGCGCCCGATATTTTTTTTTTATATTTTATATTTATATTTTTATATTTTTTTTATTAGACACTTAAATAGGTTCGAATCAAAACTGTTTGTTTCTTACTTCAGTTATCATAAACCAATTGTATCAGTTGTAAAAATTTGCGATGATGATTCTGATAATAACGATGGTGTAAAAGTCGTCGAAATTATGGATGGAAGTTGATTTTTCTGAGAGATAAAATTTAATGTTATATATAAATAACGATATAATATTATAAATAACAACATATAAATTGTCATATTTGTGTACGATAGCGCAATAAATAAACATTGTATTCTACCTCATAAATGATAGTATTTTTATACTTATAATTAAACACAACGTTAATATTGAAGTTTTCACTTCTGCCGGCACTCCCGGAGTGCTACCTTTTTTTTTTCCTTAAGAGGATTTATAGTGAGGGAAGCCCGTTCAAGTTTAGGTATATTAGCTGAGCGCGACGCACACCAATGCATCACTTACGCGGCCGAGTAATATAACATGTAGTCGCTTGGAATAAAATGTCTTGATCCTATGCAATGCAAGTTATTTGTTGAAATCATTAAGTCAATATGTAGGTATTAAAGTTTTAACCCCCGACGCAAAAACGACGGAGTGTTATAAGTTTTTAACCCCCGACGCAAAAACGACGGGGTGTTATAAGTGTTTAACCCCGGACGCAAAAACGACGGGGTGTTATAAGTGTTTAACCCCCGACGCAAAAACGACGGGGTGTTATAAGTTTCTAACCCCCGACGCAAAAACGACGGATCATTCCCTTTTAGTTCCCTAGTGGATCTAGTGGGAACTTCTTTTCTCAGTAGTTCCCCTTTTTTGAAAAGGGGGGAGGGGGAGGGGAGGGGGCAGGGGGAAGAGAGGGGGAGGGGTGAAGGGGTAGGGGGAGGGAGGGAGGTGAGGGGGGCAGGGGGAAGGGTGGGGAGGGGTAAAGTGGGAGGGGGAAGGGGGAAGAGGGAGGGGGGAGGGGGAAGAGGAAAGTGGAGTGGAAAGGGAGAGGGGAGGAGGGATGGTGAGGGGGAAGGGGAGGGGGAAGGGAGAGGGGGAATTGGAGGGTGAAGGGGAGGGGATGGGAGGGAATGGGAGGGGAGGGGAGAAGGGGGAGGGGAGGGGATGGGAAAGGGAAAGGGGAGGGGAATGGGGATGAAGGGGGGAATAGGAGGGATTAGGGCGGATGGGGGATGATGGGGGGGATGTGAGGGGGAGGGTAATGAGGGATGGGGAAGGGGGATGGGGGGCTTAACTAGTAGAATACAACGCACTATGATAAATTTAAAATTTAAGATGGCCGCCACCAAAAAACCGCTAATTACATATTTTGAAAGCGCTGCGTTGGGGGTTGTTTTTAAATTTTTAATTTAATTCACTTGTTGCTATAGTAAGCTAGCTGTGCGGCGTGCGCATGTTTCTCTGTCTCTCTCTCTCTCTCTCTCTCTCTCTCTCTAGATTAGCCTTTAACCACGATCTTGCATAATATTAAGCGACGATGCGACCGTAGATGGTAGCAGATCTAGGTTTAACTAAGAAAGCGGGATCAATCCCTACCACCTTAATATTATTTTGCTTAATTTCTAAAGGTCTTATTTATTTATTTATTTATTTTACATTCAATTATCCAATACACTCACAGTATGACACCAAAACGCATAATGGATCAATTTATATTAAAGACTACAAAACATTATAACTAAGAAAGTAAGAACAATCTTTGACAAATTTTGAAAAATGATCAAAGAAAAGGTCAGATTTTGGATCATGAGCAATCAAAGCATTGAGTAGCCCGATTGCTCGGGCAGTAGGAGCGTACCTAGCTGTGTCCGAGCGAACAAATGGTGGTCTTATGCTTTTCTTTCTAATCTTTATCTATCCACAGACTCTCTCATCCCTCGTGTTTGCATTAACCATTGACGTGTCTATAATATATACAGCTATAAATATAATAGTGATTGTCCTCCCTAATACCAAACTGTCGCACAGTATTATCAGCCTTCAATGGGTTAGTTATAGGGGTGATTGCGATACCATCTTTTCAATCAACACTAGGGGAATAGGTATATTGAGCACTATAGGTAGGTAGGTACATAGTTTTTTAGTGCAATTGCCAATGTATTGTAACATCTAGGGTTTTTTTCTTAACTGCATTTTTCGTCCATAAAAGATTTTTTAATATATATTGGCAGAATTTTTTACTTGGATTTTTAGGTGAAACTATATTATTATTTTTTACTCTATATATTTTACTGCAGACTGCAGGGCAAATGCCTCCCTTCTCTCTTTTCACTCCTTTCTTCGGGTAGCGGTTAGGGTCCAATCCTTGAGGTAGGAGCTCCATCGGGTCCTGGTCCTGCGACGTCGTCGTGTCCGTATAGGTGGGATATTATTTAGTACCTATTTCCATTTTGTTAACTCAAATAACAAAAAAGTTATTCGGGAAATATGAAAAAGGCATCGACTATTCCTAGGTGGCAACCTCACTATTATTTAGGTTAATACACTATAAACATTTATTTAAATTATATAGGTAATTATTATTGAAAAAAATTATTTTAAGATAAATTATAAAAAAGAGTAAGTACCTACATTTTATATATCTGTAAATATTATGATGTAGATTCGTGAATTTATTTACCTAGCGTTGATTTTATTCCTCATTTCACACACACATAAATTGTATTTATGAATACAAATTTATTCAATGTCTTGTATCAGAATAGCCAAATATCTATTAGAGTTTTATAGTATTCTTTATAGGCGATTATTTTGGGCTTTTTACCATTATTCATCTATTTTTGACCATATAATAATATTCCGCCCACAATGGTGTATTTTATTTCTATTTATAATATCATTATTTTCTGTCCTCTAATCTTATTTTGAAATAAATTTGTATAATCTATACTTTACATCTATATTTGGATATCTTTATAAAAATAATAATTATGGGTTTACATTTTCTGTAGATGGACTCAGCGATAGACTCCGATAAGTGTCATCCATTACCTTTAAATTACAAGCATATAATTTAATGTACCATATTTTGTGCAAATAAAATATATTTCATTTCAAAGAAGCCTTAATTAATTAAAAATAAATAAACATAATAACATTCATTACGCCCAACAAAAATTGCAATTAAATCTTTCCATATAAAGTCGGGACGGGTACTCTTCACAATCATACATCCATACATTATTACAAATTCTCGCGTATATAATATTAGTATAAGAAGTAAGATTATAGTAATGTGATTTAGTGTTTAATAAAAATGTTTATTAAACATTCTATCATTAGTGATATGAATGATCTATCACAAGTGGCTCATTACGTCACCGAAATGTATCTCTTATCACATCTTAACGAGACAGAAATATTAAGGGCTACATAAACGTATCGGGACGTGATAAATTAATAAGATTTGTATCAAAATGGTTGTCTATACACGAGGTTTAACATGTGACGTCGTAGAGCTCAAAAGGGGAGATTACAAGCATTTGACTTTATTTAGAACGACTACTATTTGTACTATCTGAGAGAGAGAGAGTGTTTCTTATCTTATTTTACACCAGAATTATTTTGTAACGAAATTTAATGCAAGTTGTTACATATTAATTTCATTTCATTTTATGAATATCTGGGTAAGCTAAGTACGTTAATGAAGTTCATGTGTTTCTTAAATTCGTATATGCTTCTATATATAAAAGAAGTGCCGCTCACTGACTTGAGGCTACTTACACCATCTTTATTAGACATTTTAAGGCCAATGGAAATGACAACTCCCCCATGAGTTGTACGTATAGCGCCGCACAAACGAGGTTAACGGCACCGCATGATTATACCGATCCCTGTGAATACATTTACATGTTGATGGCTGATCGCTGATCACTGTTCTCACTAAAGCGAGCCGCTAACTAGCTTTGTTGTGTTAAATATACCCTTATTTATCTATATTATGGCACATCTCTAGTTATTCTTATAGCCTGTCGATCTGTGCATGATATAACTCGACTTGTACCGTCACCTATTTTGATAACTACAGTTTAACTAATAAAAGATTAATATGAATGATAAGGGTTTATACACAAACAGATCACATCCCTTCTTTCTCTGTCAGAGTCAAATTACAATTACCTATACATCCGTCTTCCAACAAAAATGGCCCTAATAATAAAGACACCAGTCAGATTACACCGATCCCTGTGAATACATTTACATGTTGATGGCTAATAGCTGATCAGTATTCTCACTAAAGAAGCCACTAGCTAGCCGAGTACTACCGTGTTAAATAAGGGTAATGGCACATAATATATTGATAACACATAATATCTTGTTAGACCCATTTCGATCATCAAACAATGCGTCTTGTGCGTGTGCGTGCAAAATGGTGTATGTAACTCGAGTTATGTCGTTGTAAGTTGTAACCCATTTTAATAACAGAAGGTACCTACAATTTCACATCTTATAGCGTAATAGCGACCATATCAATATTAAAAATCTTTAATGTTTTACCGAAATAGACTTGGCCATCGCACTCATTCTCTAGTTTTTTTGTGCTCTACCTTCCACAATTCCTTTGTTTCGCCTTGTACAATTCAGTGTTTTTTCTTCGCTTATTATAAACACACCAGATTTTCACATACGTGGAGTGTTCTAATGAACAATTAACAGTTGTCAATTATCACTATCAACAACGTGTCAACTGCTTTAATTAAGTGTGCCATCACCCTAACTAGTCTTCAAGCTGTTCCGCAACTACAGGCAATATGAAAATCAATTTGAAGTTCCTTATACGTTAGTGTCCATATAAAGCGGTATGAACTGGTTCTTATCGGAAGCGATATTCATAACGAAGCCTAAACGGGAACTTGGGACCTTATACTCGGTATTTGATTCCCTGGAAACGGGGCAGCCATTCGATATCCAATAATGTTAATGACGTACAACTTCGATGCGTAGGGCCGCGCGCAAGTTATACGACTATACACGTTTTTGAACCAATAATCCTACTAATCTTACTAATATAATAAATACATCTTACTCATATTCATAGAGCGTCGTTACGTTATCCTATACTATAATAGGACACTATTATAATTTCAGCATTGAGTGCGATCCACGCGTGATTTCGGACGATTCAATTCGGAATGAAATTTACTCGAAATTGTTTCTAGACTTGAAATTTTAGTTTAATTTTAATTAAATTTTAGTTTGCGCTCATCTTCGCGCGAACTAAAATTTTCATTCAATAAGTGCGATTGAAATTTTCAAGATTTTGATAATCACACGTGTGAGGTGGCTAGTCTATAAAGCAAGCACAGCCTTCCAAAAAACCTATCGCGATAAATCCCGATGAATTTTTCACATCAACAACTTTATTTATACAACTACGCACATCGAGTTATCTGCCCGGGGCGCAGCATTATTCATTCCAAAAGCTTTATTGCTCGGCTCGGCGTAGTGGTCGCGTCATGAATTAAAATTTTAATAACCTATACTGTAAGTAATTGATTGATGCGATAAAATAAATCGTTCACCCTGTAATAACGCAGGCGTGGATTAAAAACCTACTAGACTGAACTGAACAATAAATGAGGCACTTATTCACTCACTCATTCGTGTGTATCGTATACATGCACAATGCACGCACACAAAAACATATTAGTACCTACTTGCACAACTAGGTACTTCAATGTTCTGTGCTTGCACACTAGGAACACCTTTTGTGCATGTTTTAAGTCTGTTCTTAAGTCAAATAATAGTTATCCAAAAAAGTATTTTAACATACAATACAATACAGTAGAGTCCGTTTATAATGACATCGAAAGGAATTGACAAACACGTCATAATAAGCGGACGTCATACAAAGCATTTTGTGAAATGAAAAACCTTTTTTATGTAAAAATGTATGTACTTAAGTATTTTAATACAGAAATATAGTAATTACATATGTATACATACATATTAAATCAAAATTGCACGTAATCAGCACATTATAACACATACAAGAGTATTTTTTACTGTAAGTAATCTGTAATTTTTGGCTGCTTTTGTTTTTTCATTTTATTGTAAAAACAGTCTCTAATACTATTGTGTATAGAACATTTTCTTATTAATTTTTTATTGCATTTATTAAAAATGGGTCATAATAAGCGACATGTCACTGTAAGGGAAGTCATTATATCCAACTTTTTTACAAAGAATTTTATATGAAAACCAAACTTCGTAGTGTAATTACGTCACAATAACCGGTTGGTCAATATAGGCGGAGTCATAATAAACGGATTCTACTGTATATACAAATAGGTACACTTCATTGAGACCAAGAAAATATTGTTTAACATCTTGTTTTTTTGTGAATTTGACACTTCGCGCAGAGATTTGCTTCAAGTGTTGCTAGACTATTACGGTCTTTTACTATTCAGTAATAAAGCTACGCCCAGCTGTTTTACTACTTATTTACAATGATATTTTACTCGAGTATAAAATATCATTGCTTATTTATAATATTCTTTGACAAATTTGAGCGAAAGCGACGAATATATTTTTTATCGTAAAAAAAGATTTTTATGTGTTAAAACACGTTTTTAAGTCTTAATCTGAATAAATCAAATACTTAAGTACTCACGACTCACACGTTATCTTCGATTTTAATGTAACTTGTAAGTAAGTAATATAAGTTGTAAACCTGTTTTTGAAAGTCACGGTTGTTCAAATGAGATGTAAATTACTGCAACTTTAAAGCATTAGGTACTGAGTACTGTCCTTTCGTATGCGTAGATACATAGCTATGCCTATTTCTTATAAATTTTACTGTCCTTTCTTACACAAAATATTATATAAAAAAAACCTTGTCCCGTGCTTCTTCTGCGAAGATTGCTTTACGAACTATTCTCAGCCCTACCAAATATGCACAAAAAATCATATTAAAAATCGGTCAAGCCGTTTCGGAGAAATTCGATTACAAACTTGGAGACAAAAAAAAATATACAAAAATTTTAATAGTCGTCGAACAAGTAGGTAGGTGTAGGTACCTACCTACTAATTTAATTATTTACTACAGTAGACAAAGGTAGAATACGAGAGACCAAAGGAAAATACGTAAACTTGTAACGATTATAATAATAGACTATAGAGCGCAGTGAGTGACTTAACGGCTAGAATCTCGCCACAAAACGAATTTTAATTCCTTCGTGGTGAGGGTTCCGACCAGCCGTTTGCCGACCTTCATGAAGGAGGACTTCTGGCCGCAGGGAGTCGTGTTTCGGAAATTTCGAGGTCGACTTCCTGCTGACTCTGCGCGCAACACGTCGCCGGCGCTACGTGTGACCTAGTTTTTAAGTTTATAAAATTTTTATGTATGTTAGTCTGTAAGGTATATATGATATGGGCCTCTGGTACACTGCGTCTGTGGCAGTGTACTATTGCCTGAAATAAATGATTTATTATTATTATTATTATTTAAAGATAACCATAACAGTTTCTCTTCCAAAAGTGGAAGGTAATTCGTGGCACGGGCCAAAGCCAAGTGCAAAGTAATCGTGGGATATTTTAGACACTTAAAAACTTTCGTACTATTCGGCAGGTGTTAAGAATAGTAGCCTTTTGTAAAAGCATGTAGGTGTATCGGGGAAGGGCAAGAGTTTTCAGACTAGTGTGTAGTGTGTAAGGTATTACTCCTGTAGTTGAGAGAATTATGGGTATTGTTCTTGTATTATTTACTCTCCATTGTGTTCGGAGTTCGATGGATAGTATTATTAACGGTACGAAACATCAAAAAAACTTTCTCACTTTGAGTTAACTTTAATATAGGTTCATAATAGGTATAGTTGTTTGACTACAGTAGGCAAATAAAAAGTATTTCGACGGGTACGAGTAAATGAAGCCATGTTCGCCTGTCTCGCAACAAATTTATTCAGAAACGGTCGGGCGTTAATAACATTTGTGTAGTTCATTATGTTATTAATCAAGGTGGAGGGAAAGAGGCAGCTGCCGCCGGCTACTGTGTAATTATTATTGGCGTAATTAGGATGTGAGATGCTATGCGAGTTGCCAGCGGTTGGAACGAGGTCTAATAGTATGCTGCTTAAACGAATAGCACGTTAAATAGCATGCTATAAAAACAGATAATACCTATATAGGGTCTAATAACATTTGTTTCTACGGTCGGGCGTTAATGACATTTGTGTAGTTCATTATGTTATTAATCAAGGTGGAGAGAAAGAGGCAGCTGCCGCCAGCTACTGTGTAATTATTATTACACAGGACAATTACAATTAGGATGTGAGATGCGACGCGAGCGTTCGGAACCAGGTCTAATTGTAGCATATTGAACATAATGTTAAAAAGCATGCTATAAGAATAGATAAATTTAAGTACTTATTATTATCGGAGTGATATGCTTTGTATGCATGCGGTTGTGCTTAAACGAATAGCACGTTAAATAGCATGCTACATGGCTTCGATGGTTTCGAACACTTGGATTTTCTGTAGATTGGCTTGTAGCCGATCTATGGGTAATAAAAGTGTTCTTTGCTGCTGTATTAGCTGCAGTGTTAGTTCGTTTTGCTAACAATTATATTGTTATCGTTAATCGTACTAACTATACTTAATCGCAGTTGAAATAGCATGCTATAAAACAGGAGAGTAGATATACCTATTTGTAGTCTGGCGTAAAACATACTCGTATACACGTTAAATATAAAATTTTATAAGAAATATTACAGATTTATAAACATAGAGACTGATTGCGCATTGAAAATTTGGCGTCTTCAACCAGTCATAAACTTAAAAAGCAAAAACGAATAACATCTTGTTTATATAAATAACTGTTATGTAGTGTCGTGGAAATAAATGGTCTTGGTCCATAAAATGACCATGATTATCTTTAAGAACGGCCTATTTGATAAAAATAATAGTGATATAGAATTTTAAAAACATTGAAACCGTTGGCGATTAAATAATTTAGCTGACAATTAAAAGCATGCTTTTTATCATGCTCATTTGAAAGTTCGAAACCATAGCAATTATACAGCAATTTCGCACCTCTACAACGAACTCCATTATAATTTCCGGTTCGCATTATACTCGGCCGCGGTTTGTTAACTCGAGTTTATTATGTCAGAACAATTGAAACTCGTGAATACTATTATTGATTGCATGTAAATTGTGGTGTCCAACTCCACGTCTAACTGTTATCTATTTAGCAGTAGTTTATGGGCTAAATTTACCTTGTTATAGCTTAAATTCTGTACAATTTGTTAGAAGACAATGGCGTCAAATTGACTCAATTCTTTATTTATTTATCGTTCAGGACAACGCTAGTTAATGCAATTGCAAATACGCGGTAGTTACGCGATAAGTCCCGATTAATAAAATTAACATGAGTTCAAATAGCGGAAGTTTAAAGTGTTATAATTAATGCAATTGTTACCAGTGGCCTTGTAGGTAAAGAAAATAAACTCTAAAGCATTTACTCGAATTTTAATAAGCTATATTGGATCACTTTTACGAGTCTTTTTGTAAAATATTGTTGCAATTGATTCTAAGTTAAGACTACACCCCATTATGAAAATACCTCTACGAGAAGAAAGGTAAGAAACTCTAAACTCACAGGGAACTATGTGATATGAATCTGGGGGCACGGTAGTGCCCCCGCCAAGTCGAGCGCGAAGCAAGCACTGCCGTACCATCCTTTACAGGAACCATTTCGCCGCATTTTCAGACCCCTATTTGAGAACCTCTGGATAAGACCAGAACACAGAAATTTTCGTCATCCAGTAAGCTATAACTACATACTTAAAATCCAAAATTTCAAGTCTGTAGGTCATTAAGTTCTGAAGTTAAGCGAAAGCAAAGTTTCACATTTTCGACACTCACTCACTCACTCACTCACTCACTCATGATCATCAAAATAGAACTAGTACTTCCCATAAACTCAGAGAGCTGAAATTTGGTATATACTTAGAATTTATTGTATAAGCCATAGGAAAACTAAAAAAACATGCAATTTCGGTCTCGTTTTCGAGATAATTCATCTGCATAAATAACTTTGTAATCTCATATAAATGTATAGGATTACAAAGTTACATTTGCAGTCAATGGTTAAAATTGTATTTACTTTCGCCTGTCTGCCTGTCGGCCTTATAGTAACCTTATAATATAGCGTTTCTACAAAAAGAAGTGAAATCCCACCAAAAACATTCTGTAAAAAACTAGCCAAGTCTCGATGGAGCTGCTTGTTTATCTCTAAATAAAAAATAATGAAATCTAGACAAAGTCGTGCCAAGTCTAAGATTTCTTACTGCGATTTCTTTATTATTATAGTTAATGTTGTGTGACTTGGCCGTTGAAGGGTACACAAGGGTACAAAACCAGATGCTTCATGACACTTGGATCGCCTAAACATAAGTATTATTGAAATACGCTGCTTTATCAAGCCTACAATTGACTGGTTATTCAATCAACGTTTTCCAAGTGGCAATTTTCTATCATGAATGGTTAGCGGACAGATTGGTGCAATGGTGTCATGGAGCACCTGGTATAATACCCTTGTCTACCTTTCAACGGTCAAGTCACACAACATTAACTATAATAATAAAGAAATCGCAGTAAGAAATCTTAGACTTGGCACGACTTTGTCTAGATTTCATTATTTTTTATTTAGAGATAAACAAGCAGCTCCATCGAGACTTGGCTAGTTTTTTACAGAATGTTTTTGGTGGGATTAAATTTACTAGATGTTGTTAAGACTAACTTACTTGGCTATCCATAGTCCATATACTTAACATGCAATATACCGCCATTATTACACGCTAACACCAAAAGAACACGAAAGTTTTGCATCTTCTCCAATAAAAACCAACATTCCTTCAACATTCGTAATCTATACATAATTTTCGTTAACCTTGTATTTCAGTTGTCACATAATTTTGTCATCTATTTTAAGGTTTCCACACCTTTTGTCAAACTTCGACCGCTTGTTACGCCATCCTTTTCATTGAGTTGGCATGTTCACAATTTTCAGCGATTGTTCTTCGTGAGCGACAATTTGGATGTGTTGATAAATGAACTGTCGCAATGAAATTAGTGTTGAGTGCTGATACTTTTGTAAATACATATCTTTATTATCACCTCACAGAACTACTATTATATATAGCACTCATTTTAACGACAAAACTAAATCAATGACATCCATTCACAATTCACATAGAGGCAGAAACTTAATTTGACTTGCTCAGCCAAAGTTACTCTTTGAACTTTGAAACAAAAGTAACCTAACCTTAGGTACTTATACAATACAGTTCTATTTCATCTTATACAAACAATTCCTTATTATTTATAGTGCTGCTACTTATAGTACTAATACTTAAAACTAAAATTTAAATTTGATCTAATGATGTTAGTAATTACATAAAATACAACTAAATTCCCCTAAATGCCCACACTTTCACAATTCCCTGTCATACAGTTGTCATAAACCCATTAAAGTTAGTTATACGGTGGCGCGACTCAGTTGGGCCTTCGGTCGGTGAGTTGGGTCTCCAGTCGTCGGGTTGGGTCTCCAGTCGGGTATCGAGTCGGGTCGGGCCGTAATCCGCAGCCGGCGTGTACCTGCCCCGCTTTGTTCCGCTCCTAACTTCGAGGAACTGATTCGTCACCGCACTGGATGGCAAACTTCCTATGAGACTTGTAATAACGTTGTGAACTGTGCTATTTGTATGCAGCCCTATTAGTTGCAGTGTCTGTAAAGTTATACTTATTACTAAATTTAAAATTAATTTAATTTACAAATACATAGGTACAAACATTACTTTGATTGCTTTTTGTGTACATTTGGTCTTAAAATTAATAGATTAGTTAATAGTTATTATAATTGTGTGGATGGCAATGTTAACGAATGTCATATTAATAACTATGTAAATATACAATCTAAAAGAAAACCAATTATAAAATAAACTCAACAAAATATCGGCGTAACAAAATCGGGTCGCAAACTTGATCACTTCGCTCCGCCGGCCCGACCAATAAAACGTTAACAAAACATAGGGGAGCCGAGGATCAAAAGGCGATTTTTTGTCACAATTTTTTAAGCAGCCATTTGCCCTTCTTTGTGCCCGTGTTGTTTACTAATGGTTCGACTCGAGGTAATAACTCTGGACTTTCTTGCCATGTGTCGTTTCTCCGGAAACCCGATGCTCCGTCGGTCGGATTAAAATATATATTTGTTGATCTTTCGGCTTAATCTGTAAGCGGAGTGCCGCGCAGGCAATCGCCTCGGGCACTCGTTTTATTTCCGAACTCGTTTTTCCATTTTATGTCGATGGTTGTTTGTTTAACAAATTGTTTTATTGGAGCGCGTTCCCCTCTCCCCAATTTTTCATAACGCGGCATGTCCGTAATCGTGATCGCCGGTTAATCAATCACCGCTCTGGTTTAATTCCCCAATATCCTGCGGTTCCCACTAACAATTACACGCGGGGGTCGGTATCGCGAACGGCCAGTTCTGCCAATAACATAAATTGTCGCGGCCCGAAGTGCTCCCGAGCTCGGATCCCTTCCTAGTGGCCCCCGGTCCCCGCCGACGATCTACGGCTCCCCAAAAATGAGCCGGTATCATTACTCGGCCTCACCGACGATAATTAAAACGCGATTGAAATGCCCGATAATATTAGAGAACTAAGGTTGATGAGAATGTTCTTTCTCTTTTATTATCTGTTTTTATGAGTTCTTGCAATGAATAAACAATAGCTGCCGTGACTTTTCTTACTTCGCATTGCAAATAAGAGGGTTGTTCATGAGCTCGAGCGGTGGTATCCCCCCGCGATTGTTGTCGGCTCCACAATCGATATTCAATCTCTTTTGACGTTTTGTGCGCTTAGCGCTCTCTTATTATGTGTCAACGTTTAGGGAAGATTCGCGGCCATTTTTGTTTTCTTTAATATCAATCTGCGATTCCTTTGTTCCGTTTCTTTTTATTAAAACATCAACGTTTATAAAAATGCCAGAGTTAAATCTGTTTCGGTTGACGTAAATCTGTTGAATTTACGCATTACATTCGATGTCACAACTGTCAAATCAAATAGCGCATGTTTATTCGCAAATTGTATTAGCATTTCACGGTGAAACGCAAACATCGTGACATGTTTTTACTTTTAGAATGGCAGTTAGCGGTTGAGCTGTATTAAGTTTGGACCAATTAATATTGAGTGCGTCCTTGCAGTTGATGTTTTCATATATCACAGAGGTCAGTGGTGTGTTAGTTGTTAATTGGGGTGCGCTCGGTCGGCGTCCGAACATCGGTTTGGGTAATTAGAAACGGGTTTAATCCGTGCGAAGTTAAATTGAAAGCTCTGTGGGGCAGAAGCCGTGTATCGTTATTAGGTGCGCATACGTAATTTGTTTGTTAAAGACGGCACACAGTTATGCCGGCTGTGAATAATTTAAATTCATCCCCTGGATGGGCGCGGGGTGGTCCCCTTTTATCGATTCGTTGGTTTCGTGCGGAGCGGCTGTGTGTCTGTCCTACTAATGTTCCACGATACTCATCTCGGAGATTGCTTTTGCAAACAATTTTGACGCAGATTGTTCGGGTTTGGCTTAGAGTTTACTAATTTACCGAATACAAACGGCAAGTTTTAAGACAAGGTAAATGTTTAATGTAAAATACGATGAATGATAAATCTCTTCCAAAAGTTTTACATTTGTAATATTTTTATACTTTACGACGTACAGTTTACGTCTTGTTTTTGTTTCTATTCTGTTTCCTTCTGTAATTGATGGTGTATTCAGTTCACAATTTGTAAACAAGTTGTTAATTTTCTAGCATATTAGCACATTTCAAACTTTTAGTTTCAGCCATTAGCACGTTACTTTGTGGAGCAATTTAATAAATCATCAAAAGAAATTCTGCAAAAGCACACGGCTTTAATGTTAGGCTACGTGATATAAAGGTGGGGTTAAATTACCAGTGTAGAGACTAGGGGCTGTAGTTCGTAGGTAGTAGGCAGTCGGAGGCCACTTTGGGCGTGTACCCTGCGCATTAGTGAGCACGGATTCTCGGCTCGTTCACCCGGCGAGCCACAAAGCCTGGCTATCAGTTGACACGGCTGGGGCGACCGCACTCCACACCCCTAGCACAGTGAAACGTTTACACTCTTTACACACCTATATATCAGCTTGTGATGGACCAAGTTTCCTATCTCTAAAAAGGTCTTACATTTCAATCGCACAGATAAACTAGACGCTTTTTACATTAATGTTAACGTATTAAAATGTTATCTTTTTGATAATATTGCATGTCTACATTGTTAACTAGTAATTTTGTGCCCAAAAAGGCAACGAAAAAAGAAGATTCATTATATTTAACACAATTCAGCCAAATAATTCAAGGCGTTTCTCAAGGCAGTATTCTGAGCCCCCTGCTGTTTATGATATTTATATGAATTGAAATCTTATTTAATGAAGGTTTCGAAGATTATGCACTGCAATACCAAGGATATTTTAGTATACCTTCATTTACAGAAATTAATCGCTTAAAATCTACTCAGTAAACGTTAAATCTTTACTACCGTGACCTTAGTTAATATTCATGAGTTTTGCTTTTGAAATGGTAATGTCCTAATTATAATAATTAAATACAAACATTGTAACGCTATCTGCTGACAGACCGACGGTAATAAGGATAAATGGCTTTTATTCTTACTTACTTTTGGAACTATTTTTTATTTTGTCGTAGCTTTAAGGTATTAACAATCCCTGTTTATTTTGTGGTGAACATATTAAAAAAAAAAATTTTTTTCCCAATTTTTAACCATCGAAGATTTCGATGTAATCCTTTTCATGTCGAAAAATCAAAAACGTACATTTACAATTTGCATTTGTGTAGCTTTAAACATAGTATAGGACAAAACATACTTTACTACACTTGTAGCTAGTGAAACTGCAAAGAACCACTCATCATAAACTAAAATCCCACTTATTTTATGTTAGCTGTAAAGACAGATAAATCCGTTGGCGATATTTATTAGCCGACGATATCCAGAGAATGCGCAAGCTGCAAGTTCCCACGTGAAGGCGGTATTTTCATTAAAAGGGGCCGTCTCATTAGAGACGTTCCTTGAAACTTGAGCATTTACTTAGACATTTCTCTATAAGACGATGGCAGTTCTGGCACTGATTTATTACACTGTAATATAGAAAGTAAACGAGATAATATTTTTGTAAAAGCTAATGTAGGCTCTTTATCATTTCTTACTTAGAAAATCGCCTTTATGGTTGAAGTTTCTTCGTACCCAGTTCCTAGTTCTTTTTCTATGCATTTTAGTGAACTTGTAAATTATTTTCGCACCACGATGTGGAACAACATTTCAGATTAACGAGCCACCTCCTCGCGGCGCTGTGCGCCTGGTACACTCAATCTACATTTTAAATTTTAAAGCAGAATATTTTCTAGACGGCAAGATTCCAGTTTCTAGATATAAAAATAATAAAGAAACATAATGTGTATCCGGAAGAAGTTTTATTACCCAAATCAAAATTCATATTTATAAATTATGAAGTATTAATTAATTCTAATGATACATAATTCGGTGAGAATTCATAATAGATTTTATGATAATTTTGTGTTCAATTTAGTTTCAACGTTTATTGGAAATGAATGTTTAGAATACAGATTTAGGTCGATGGCAGATAGTGTTGATAGTCCAGTAAAAGAAGAAATGTGGATCGAAAAGTCGAAAGCAGAAAAACTAACTTAGTAACTTTGTTTGGACTAGTTAGGAGATAAACATACTAAAAGTCCCCACCCCTCCGAGGTGAGCCCGAGGGGGGGGAGACCGAAGAAGGTCCCATTTTTAGGTTTTTTGCTTATATGTCAAAAACTGTGCGTTGTACGATATTTTGTTGTACTACATTATTAAACCTCATAAAATTTTCTACAACTTCGGCCTTGACACTTTTCATCTATCTCCAATAGTTGTCCAGCTATGAGCTTCCAAACATGGTCTATTTTGAAGACGCTTAAATTTGTTTTCTATACAAAGTCGGTAAAAAAAACTTATAAATAAAATTTGACCAACTTCTGGTTGTCGTATCATATTGAAACTTTGCAAATGTCTAGAAATCTTATGACAGTTTAATAATCTGGTACCACTGAGCTGATCTGATGATGGAGCCAGGAGGTGTCTACTGAAACTCTTCAACGGCTATTAGTAAAACCGGCGAGTTTAGGCTCATTACATTCGAATTGATGAAACGTAGGCACCTCCTGGTCCATTATCAGATCCTCGACAGCAAGTGTTATGAAAAAGTCTCATCGATTCGAATGTAATGTGCCCAAACTCAACGGGTTTACTAATAGCCATTGAAGAGTTTCATTAGACACCTCCTGGCTCCATCATCAGATCAGTTCAGTGGCACCAGATTATTTAACTGTCATTAGATTTCTAGACATTTGCAAAGTTTCATTATGATACGACAACCAGAAGTTGGTCAAATTTTATTAGTAAGATTTTTTTACCGACTTTGTATGGAAAATTAATTTAAGCGTCTTCAAAATAAACCATGTTTGGAAGCTCATAGCTGGACAACGATTGGAGATAGATGAAAAGTGTCAAGGCCAAAGTTGTAGAAAATTTTATAAGGTTTAATAATGTAGTACTATAAAATATCGTACAACGCACCGTTTTTGACATATAAGCAAAAAACCTAAAAATGGGACCTTCTTCGGCCTCCCCCCCCTCGGGCTCACCTCGGAGGGGTGGGGACTTTTAGTATGTTTATCTCCTAACTAGTCCAAACAAAGTTACTAAGTTAGTTTTTCTGCTTTCGACTTTTCGATCCACATACCCTTTTTGTGCACTCATTGACTGGGCTATGAGTGAAATTGACATAATTATGTGTAATTTTAACGTATTGTGATGGAAATTAGAAACAAGTTGTGCTAACAATCATGCTTTATTAAAATAGACGTTGAAAGATACCTTGCAGTGATAAATATGGGCATTATCATATTCATCGTAGTAAATATTACAACGCTAAAGTTTGGATGTTTGTTACTCTGTATTTATAGAAAATCTTGGGTTTCATATATTATGATTATGTACACATATTTTTCTCTTTTGAATAAACTCCACCCCATAATACAAATTATATTAAGAACAATGTAATGGTAAATAAATATGATAAAAACAGTAAGTAAATAATTCAAAAACCACTTTTATGTGTTTTATGGTAAAATAATAGTTAATACGTTATCAGTGATGCTTAAAGTACAAATTAATAAAATACATACTTCAACAAAACGAACAAATTCCTTGTTGACCGTTTTGTTAAAAATAATCTTGGTCATATATAAAGTTAATAAAATATCAAAATTTTGCAAAAATAATTCAGATATAGGCATACGATTAGGTACTGGCGGTCCTTCACCTGTGTCATAAAAAATAATTGTCATAAACAACAATCTCACCTAATCTCGTAAAAGCAAAATTTTCAAGCGAAATCGTAAAATTTACGACGTTCGTGATAAATCAAACTGCATTATATTCGCTCTTGAAGATTATATGTATATTTATTAATTTTGCATATTTCTATGTAAAATTATGCGCACTATCGTACACGCTTCGTCACCTCGGGTTATATACAAACAGATAATATTGGTTCTCTTATCGCATATTAAATACCTATTAGACTATTCTTGGTTTGTTTAACTATTATTGTAAATATCGGACATTTGCGCTATTGATTTTTCGTTTGTTTTTGTTTTTAATGGTGGAAGGGTTGCGCAATGAGAGACCTCGTCTGAATTAGTTACCTTGTTTTTTTCTGTCGCTATTAGCTTCGGGGACGTCGTTAGCTTTCCAGGGAACTTTATACTAAGCTAAGGCGACTGGACATAATATAATTTCAATGGATGACCTGCGCAACACAGTATAGCGGCGTAGAACTTCTTCTGCCTTGTATAGTATATATTAGCCAACATTGCGATTATATGGAATTATGTTTTTAAATGTAACCATTTTCTGACTTTTGACTTACTAGCTGCGCCCAGCGGTTTTACCCGCTGTACTGTAGCCTATGTGTTATTATAGGGTCTAAGCTATAGCTATACCAAATTTCAGCTCAATCGGTCCACCCGCTTAGGCGTGAAAGAGTAACAAACAAACATCCTGACATCCAGACATACTATATATTCTAACAAACTTTCACGTTTATAATATTAGTAAGATTCGAAATTATACGAAAACTTGTTTATACGAAGTAAAGTTAACCCTAAAATGTCGATCACATAATTATCGCCGTTATTATTAGCTCGTTGTTCCGCCAGTTGTATTATAATTGAATTGATAGAGACAGTTCGCGAGCCGTTTCATTGGAACGTGTTTATCTGATAAACCGTCACCGTGTTGGTAAAAATAAAACGTTGGGTTTATTTTAACGCTAACGCTGCGTCCCGTTTGTTTAGGGTTGCCAGTGCCGTACGTTTGAAATTGGAATAATATTTTTGCTGGTCCAAACTACGGCAATATTTTTGCACCGATTTTTTTGAATTTGGAACTATAACTTTTTCTAAACTGATTTTTTTAGGTGAGGTTGTTTTAGGCGTAAACAAAGCGTGGTTTGATATTTGTTGCCAGCCAGTTATCAAAGCTAACCATACCGCAAATATACATACTTTTTATTTTGTTAACCTTTGACACTACAACGTACGTTTCAGCTCTTAATATATATCTGGATATTAGTATAGTTTCAGTCAAAATCATATGAGTTTATATATGTACTATATACCTACATATTTGATAGATACTAAATGTAGTATGAATCTAGAAACTCATTATACTACAGTCAGTCTACAGTGTTTCGTGTCGATGTGTATGACGTGTCACTCCAATAGCTACATAAAGAAAGAAAATACATTTATTGCCAATAATAAAATAGACCACAACAGTTTGAGTGAAGTTACAATTTTTTTTTTTGAGAAAAACCATTTTAATAATCATAATAAAAACAAAACAATTTACAGAAATGCACAAGGATATTGGCAAAAGGGACAGCCTCAGCGTGTAACTACGTTAACGCAGAGTTAGCGTAGTTGCTGATTTTCAAAAAAAAAATAATAATAATTCCAAGAAAAATCTAATACTGTTAATAATATACATAATGTCATTATGGTATTCACCTCACATAACATTACCTACTTATTTGTTAATACTTATGTAAAATAATACCTAAGTTTGGATTTCCCAATAATTAATCACCAAGGTTGGGTGTTGTATGCAAATCAATTTGATATTTTATGATGACAAAATGTCATATTTTTTGTTATTTTTAAGATATGATATTTACCTATAGATTTTGAGTAGGTATCAATAGGTTACAAGGTTATCCAACACATACTTTATCAAGGAAAAGTGTTGAGATTTAGGTACAATTTTTGATTAATTAATCTTTAAAATTGTATCCAAACTTTCCAACTAGGCACTAAAAATGTTATTAATATTTTAAAGTCAAGCTAACGAGGCCGTAATGAGATTTGTATAATATTGTTAGGATACAATTTTTTTTTATTAATTTAAATATTTTAATTCTCCGAAACTCAGGTCATGTTTCATATAATTATCGGTTCAACTCTTTGAACGCCTATAACTTCATGCTTGCGAAATTTAACTTAAAATTTCCATCATTTTGTAAACAGGGTTATCCCATTTAACCTAAATTTCTCGAGTCCGTAAAACATGGCAGCCCTACGTCCACATGCATGCCAGCGGAATGGCTGCGCAACACATTCAATTTCCTACAAAAATACTTTACACAGGAACGTGGCCCGACAGATTTGTCATTTTCTACAGCTAACTGAATTCAATGTTTGCATTTTATATTTTTTGTTTTTGTTCGGTTTATCGCTGTGAGCAGATCCTATGTCAATAAACGTTTAAAGTGAGCAAACAAAGCCTGTTAAAATGGCTTTGACGATGGAATTGTGTTTGACGTGAAGCGAGAGATTTTACTTTTGTTTTAATCGAAGTTGCTGTTAAACTTTGCTTAAATTTATTTTATGCCACGCTAAGTTACATTTCATTTAGATACCTATTTAAAAAAGAAAATTTGCTCAGTTTTTTTTTCAACATTGTAGGTTAATCTTTGACCACGATTTCGCATGATGTTAAGCGACAATGCGGCCGTAGATGGTAGCGGACTAAACCTAGAAGGCGATAAATACCTATACGGCTTTAAAGGTTGTGAAAAAAGGTAATGGAACAAAATCAAATTATGTTTTGCTGCGTATGCATTATGCATAAAGAACACATGAACAAAGTGTCTTTACCTTATAGACAATAAGAAACGTGTTATTGGACACATTCTTAGTTGAAGTCTGTATAGTAGTTTAAGTTAAATGTAAAGTACTTATTAGCCTAAGTTAAGGCTAGATTGTATTTTAAATAGCGTGCAAAAAGAATGATGCATTCTATACCAATAAAAAAAAATGTTTTAAAGATATTGGTAAATAATTGCTTCTAATAGTGTTTGCGACCATTTACATATGTACCAACTGAGACAAAACTAAATCCACATAGCGTATGAAAGTATGAACTAAGAAACATACGCTTTCGCATAATTTATAATATTTCTTGTGAGAGGATTACGGACGTCTCACAAAATGAATCAACAACATGCATAATATAATCCATACATTCATTTTAATATATTATAATAAATTCTTAGTAGATGTTAAACAATGTAAATGACTTCAAAACATGCCATTTCGAATTTCTACATGTTTTTTCGACACCCTGTATAATTATTTTCAACGATTTATGATCCATAAAATATAGATAACTTGAACCGAAATCAATTTACTGCGGTTTATTTTAATTAACGATTTTAACTAGCACCCGATGTTTATTCGATTAAATTACCAACTATTATGAATATTCATTTTATATCATACTAAATTCATACGTTTAGTTTCGCTCTTCATGTACTCTATGCTATAAAAAAATCTAAAACTATTAACGTTTATTTTAAATTAATACATTTGCGCGATAAAGGATGTAATAATTTATTCGTAATGATTATTATTTTGTTCATAGATTTATGACTTCGTATAATAAAATACGTTTTATTATTAAGATCGAGCGCTTCAGGGTTAAGAGTGCAGTAAAATAAAAATAAATTCTGTTTATTTTATACAGTGAAGTTTCATTTATTTTTTAATGTTTTTCTATTACATTTTCTAGTAGGTAATACGTGTAATGCAAATTGCATAGGTATTGTTTAATTGTTCCTAAAGAACCGTATGGGTGGGTATACTTGGGTTTTTATGAGATACATTTTCTCTGAAATCGTGTTACGTGCCGACTGCGGTCGGCTACACCTAGGTTTAAGCGGCTAAACCTATGTGTAGCCGCACTTCGGACTTTAGCCGAAACATATATAAATATAAAGAGAAGAATAAAGATAAAAAGCATAACTACATATTTTTATTTACAGAAAAAATAGGTAGCTTCATACCCAGTGCCGGCGTTAGGGTAGGGCGCGGTGGGGCGACCGCCCAGGGCGCCGGATAAAAGGGGCGCCACAGGCTCTATAATGGGGCGCCCGTGGCGCCTTATTCGTTCTGAAAAATTCAATATTTCTCGGTGCTCATAGCGAGCTGCTCGCGCTTTTATAAGAACATTTAGTTTCTATGCCACTCGAAGGAAGATAAACGCACATCATTCGTGCTGAAAAATTCAAAATTTTCTCGGCGCTCGCAGCGGCCTGCTCGCGCTTTTATACCTATGAGAAAATTTACTTTCTTTGCCATTCGAAGCAAGCTAAACGCACATCATTCGTGCTGAAAAATTCGAAATATTCTCAGCGCTCGCAGCGAGTTACTCGCGCTTTTATAAATAAGGACATTTAGATTCTTTGCCACTCGAAGCAAGCTAAACGCACATCATTCGTGCTGAACAAAATCTAAATTTTCTCGGCGCTCGCAGCGAGCTGCTCGCGCTTTTATAAATAAGAATACTTATTTAGTTTCTTTGCCGCTCGGAGCAAGCTTAACGCACAACATTCGTGCTGAATAATTCAAAAATTTCTCGGCGCTCGCAGCGAGCAGGTTGCGCTTTTATAAATGAGAACATTTACTTTCTTTGCGACTCGAAGCAAGCTTAACGCACATCATTCGTGCTGAAACATTCAAAATTTTCTCGGCGCTCGCAGCGAGTTACTCGCGCTTTTATAAATAAGGACATTTAGATTCTTTGCCACTCAAAGCAAGCTAAACGCACATCATTCGTGCTGAAAAAAATCTAAATTTTCTCGGCGCTGGCAGCGAGCTGCTCGCGCTTTTATAAATAAGAATTCTTATTTAGTTTCTTTGCCGCTCGGAGCAAGCTAAACGCACAACATTCGTGCTGAAAAATTCAAAATTTTCTCGGCGCTCGCGCTTTTATGAATAAGGACATTTAGTTTCTTTGCCACTCGAAGCAAGCTAAACGCACATCATTCGTGTTAAAAAAA
Source organism: Hemithea aestivaria (assembly GCA_947507615.1). NCBI lineage: Eukaryota > Metazoa > Arthropoda > Insecta > Lepidoptera > Geometridae > Hemithea > Hemithea aestivaria. The sequence goes on along the minus strand of OX382339.1, from coordinate 12,114,099 downwards.
TCTAAATTTTCGCGGCGCTTGCAGGGAGCTGCTCGCGCTTTTATAAATAAAAGAATACTTATTTAGTTTCTTTGCCACTCGGAGCAAGCTAAACGCAGCTCGTGCTTCGTGCTGAAAAATTCAAAATTTTCTCGGAGCTCGCAGCTAGCTGGAAAGGTGTATTTTTTTCTAGATACGCCCATGATTTTGCCCATCGGATTCGGCCCAAAAAAAAATTCGTGAAATTTTTTCCTTTTTCGTTTTTTGTATGGGTTTGAATTGCTTTTTAGGGGGCGCCGTAGAAATCTCGCCCAGGGCGCTGGTAATGTTAAAACCGGCCCTGTTCATACCTATATTGATATTAACTACTTATATAATATTGTTCTTTGATTGTTATTCATATATTCTCCAGTCTCACAAGTGTTTGGAGTGCCCTCAAACCTCGATAAACAATATCTGTGTTGACACACTCGCCAATCGTCAACTGTACTTGGCTTAGTTTCAAGTATTGGTTTATCAGTTTTATGACCGACTCGTAAATTTTACTGTGGAAATTTTTAATTAAAACTGGCAACACTGTTATTTTTATTATAAGGTTTTTTAACCTTAAAATAAGCAACTTTTAATTACATTTTTAGTGTTTATCTATTAATTTTTATCTATTTAAAGAAATAATGATGGGTAAGGTATAATGAAGGGTAGGTTAATAATTCTAATATAGCGTTGTGTAACGAACAAATGGGTTTACGAAATTATTTGGAAATTTATATTTTGAAATTCAAATTAAAAATGTTAATATAGATAGAATTATTTATTTATGCAATGTTTAAAAAAAACAATAAGAAAATCTTAGATAATTCTACGTGTTATATTTATTCAATTTTAATTAAATTTAAAAGCGAAATACAGTCACTTAATTTAGTAAAGCACTAGGAGCGCAGATAATAACGTAAGTAGAATAAGTAACTCGTTATCGCTAAACCGCTCGATATAATAAAAGAATGTCCCCGTTTCTATGCTGAAAACGCAAAAATATCGTTGCTGAACAAACGAACTCATTAGTTTTGTTAAAAATGCTTTAAAAACCATTTAAAAACATGAAATTTAAGTTTCTATTCTCAGCCGATGTATCACTACGTTTTCAAAAACATTTCAGAAATAGCCGCAGCGATAGCGTGGGAGGGTCGTCCCATCTAAATTCCTATGAAATTAGTTACGCTCGCCACATTTATTCTTAACCTCAAAGCTTTTCTATATGAATTAAAGTTAAAGTGATTTGTTATCATTTTTATTATCGTAAATATATTTTACTGTTATTTAACCTTTCACGACAGGTTGACGGTTTTATGGTTGACCGCTTTTTAGTTTTTTATTTTGCTAAAACTGATTGATTGACCTAGATCAGTGGCGGATTTACAGTCTAGGCCGCCCTAGGCCCCAGTCCATGTAATACCTGCACCTACGTCGTATATAACATGTCTACTCCTACTTACTCCTTAAACAGTGGCGGATCCAGAATTTTTTTTCTTGTGAACAAGGTAGGTTTGTACATTTCAACGTTTACCTACAATTTGAATCTCTAAAATAGGAAATGTTATATCTCTGACAAGAACGTGTGCGTTAAACTCGTTCCAAATAGAATAAAATTTTAAAAACCTTGTAATGCGCGAGCAGCTTGCTGCGAGCGCCGAGAAAATTTTACGTTTCAGACTACAAAAGATGTGCAATCAGAGCCGGTTTTAACATTACCAGCGCCCTGGGCGAGATTTCTACGGCGCCCCATAAAAAGCAATTCAAACCCATACTAAAAAGGAAAAATTCCAGGATTTTTTTCTGGGCCGATTCCGATGGGCAAAATCATGGGCGTATCTAGAAAAAAATCCACCTTTCCAGCTTGCTGCGAGTTCCGAGAAAATTTCGAATTTTTCAGCACGAATGATGTGCGTTTAGCTTGCTCCGAGCGGCAAAGAAACTAAATAAGTATTCTTATCTATGAAAGCGCGAGCAGCTCGCTGCGAGCGCCGCGAAAATTTAGATTTGTTCAACATGAATGATGTGCGTTAAGCTTGCTTCGAGTGGGAAAAAAACCAAATGTCCTTATTTATTAAAGCGCGAGCACCGAAAAAATTTTGAATTTTTCAGCACGAATGATGTGCGTTTAGCTAGCTTCAAGTGGCAAAGAAACTAAATGTCCTTATTTATAAAAGCGCGAGTAACTAGCTGCGAGCGCCGAAAAAAAATTTCATTTTTCAGCACGAATGATGTGCGTTTATCTTGCTTCGAATGGCAAAGAAAGTAAATTTTCTCATTTATAAAAGCGCGAGCAGCTCGCTGCGAGCGCCGAGAAAATTTTGAATTTTTCAGCACGAATGATGTGCGTTTATCTTCCTTCGAGTGGTGAAACTATTTTTTCATAGATGTTCTTATAAAAGCGCGAGCAGCTTGCTACGAGCACCGAGAATATTGAATTTTTCAGAACGAACGAGCAGCTAGCTGCGAGTGCCGAAAAAAATTTATATTTCAGGCTACAAAAGATGTGTTCTGAGCGGTGAGAAAATAAATATTCTTTTTATAAAGCAGAGCCGCCGAGAAAAACCCATGGCCCCTTGAAGCCTTTAAAATATTAACGTACTTTTAGTTATTTCTTGTCATCAGTGATTTTTTTGTCACGATTGGCCGCCCCTAATATCTGGCCGCCCTAGGCCCGGGCCTACTGGGCCTTAGGGCAAATCCGCCACTGACCTAGATGATATTGAGGATTGGACGGTACTATATTAACATTAAAAAATAAACAATATAAACGCCAAATATCTTTAAAAGTAGCATAACTATCACGGTTTCTTTAGTGAGGACATTTCTCTGCATTTAGCTGTACTATAATGGCGGCTCCAGATTAGTGCCGTGAATTCACGCGCGAATTCTCGCTGTGAATTCACGGCACAAGTCATGCCCTCCACATTCACGGGATGCTCTCAATCGTTCCTGAAACCTGCCGCGAAAGCCGCCATTATATATTGCTGTGGCAATATATAATGGCGGCTCCAGATTAGTTCCAAAAGTTTGCGCGCCACTCCATTTTGCGCAGCAAAACTGCATACGTCCGTTCGCCTTTGTAGTCCGGTATTTATTTATTTTTTATTTTTTTATGGCAAATTGTTATACAACATTAATTTAGTTATAACTAAAAAACCTCCTGTAGGGTGACGATTTCAAAAATCTGAAAAACGAAACTGGCATGGGGCCGTGAATGTGGATGTGTACGCGTGAACGCCGTGCGAAGGGGGCGCGAACCCTTTGTCGCGGGACAAAATACCGACACTGATCGGGGAACAGGCGTGAATGCGCGTGAACCCCGCGAAAACCGTCCACATTCACGTTCACGCCTGTTCACGGGGCTTCACGGCACTAATCTGGAGCCGCCATAAGCGTAGAGAATCTTTCATTACGTAGTAAATCACTACCGGCTTGACAGCGGTAATTGGCTCGGCGACTGCTTCGCGTTTCTGACGCCCTGGTACTTTTCACTGGTACCTGTTTGCTACTCCCCTAGTAAAAAGGACTGAATGACTGATAATTATTCAGTACACAATATTATTATTTTAGTCATTACTGTTTTGTGAAGCCGACATTTTTTTCTTAGTGTAAATGTTCTCGAGAAGTGGCAATTAATTTTGTTTCGTTTGAAAATTTGGCTTTGATGGAAAGTGTGGCTTGCCTGTAAAAAAATGTACAATAATATCTCAACGAATGTGCATATTATTATGAACAGATAATTGGTTCTTATCCCTGAATTAAATAAAACCTGAAACAGTAAATATAAAACCTAGGGTCTACGGGACACTAAACTAATCACAAAAGAAGAAGAAAAAGCCATTTAAGTCTGTAAAAAAACGTTGAAATTACATATTTAAGTTCTTAAGAAGACTAAAGAAACCAAATCATAAAGATACCTAACCTTTTTGTTCTCAGGCTTCATAATTTAATGCATAAGGCTGGCTAAGTTCTGACGCAAACTTCCATTGCCAAAGGAAAAGTTTAAAACAGCTCTAATGGGCCACTAGTAAATAATCTCCCAGCGGGAAGACCCATCAACTTTTCATTAAACCCCAGAATATTTTTTACCTTAGCTTGGTGAGATAAAGTAATTTACTTCTACGTTTACTTTAAAACTTTTAATTATTTTTGGGTTTTGTTATTTACACGAGAATTTTAACACGAGATTTGTTAACTTTGTGTACCTATTTGCATTATAATTTGTACAGCAAATATACGAGAGACGACAGATGAATTCGTTTAGGTATAGGTATCAATATTTTTCCAAGCGGTTGCACTCGCTGAAAAGGTATGTTATCCGAGGGTTCAAGCTGCCTGTTTACCAAGTTTCAGCACAATCAGTTCAGCCGCTTAGGCGTGAAGGGTTAACAAAACACTCCGATATATATCCCATTGCCCATTACTACATTACCCATATTCAAATTTGCATCAAACAAAAATTCTGAATCCGCTATAAATCTCCCCGACATAAAAAGTGTCATTAACAAAATTAAAGACACTTTGTATTTTCGTGTCTTTATTTGTCTGATTCATTTAATTCTAATAAAAACTAAGTCCATTTCAAAAACACATGCGAATCACAATCACTTATAGAATGATATCATCAATAATTATACACATATAGGTAGTATATTTTTATAACCCTTTGAATAAATATGAATGTTAATTAAGTTTATAATGACTGCATAAATAACTATAATCAGTGTCTGAATTATCATTGTTTTGAATTCGAAGATACCATTTGTTTTTATTAAGACTTAAATTAATTTAATCAAAGCGTGGACATGTTAATACAAAGCATAATTAAGTTATGTTTAATGTCTCCATTAAAACACTTTTGAATAGCGTTTGCAAATTAAGTTAGAGGAAAGAAACCAGTTGGTCTGTAGGAAAGTTAGGCTTAATGTACACTATAGTAGGAGAAGCGAATTTGTATGGAATAAATTCGGGATTTATTCCGATAACTGTCGAGGAAGAAAAGTTATTCTTTTAATACGCAATTAATTGTGAACGAATGTTGAGTTACAAAAGCATAATATTAATGATCTACGATCTACCAGATTAAGATATTTAACCGTTAATAAACATCTCACATTCTCAACAAAAACCGCGCTGTCAGGCTTTTGTGTTCGGATAAAAATGGCGGCCATTTTGTGTGCCCACAATTTTCAGTGCGCTGCGCTGGCAATATCTGCTATGCAAATGGTGAATCAACTGCTGAATGCTCTTCGTTTTTATGTGCGCCTGGTACCGACGGTTTTAGTTCCTGCATTAGTTTTAAAATTAGATTAGCCGTGCGGATTTTTTAGTGCTATAAAGAAGTAAAAATACGTGTAAAGCTGTTGAGTGGAGACTGGAGACTGGTTTTAAGTAGATTTTACCCCGAGATTTTATGCAAAAATACTTAATGTTTACGCTATCTGCATAATAAACAAGCAACATTTTAAAAATGGTCATTTATTTTGATTTTATTTTAAGTCTGAAGGTGTAACCAACACTTGTTTTTATAACATCCAAACTTTGGCCTTTTTGAATTATAAAGTAAGTAGGTACTTAAATAGAAATATCTTCTTATATACAAAATACTACGTGGATTGTGTCTAGATCACACGTGTGTTTTATTTAATAAAAAAAAAAGGTAGCACTCCGGGAGTGCCGGCAGAAGTGAAAACTTCAATATTAACGTTGTGTTTAATCTAATATATAACAAGTGAAATTTTAAAAATACTTTTTAAAAACAAGCTTTATTTATTATTATCGTCTTGTATCATAAAGTACTCGTCAAGACGAATCAAATGAGCCCAAACTCGATGAGGTTGCGTTGTTTTATGACGGAGTTCCTATAACCACCTTCCAGCTCCATCATCAGATCAGCTCGATGTCATAAAAATATTGCATTGTCATCCGATTTACACACGCATGCAAATTTTCAGCTCAATTGGAAACCGGGAAGTGGGTCAAATTAAACTTGCAAGATTTGATTACAGACAGACAGACAGACAGACAGACAGACAGACAACAGACAGGTGAAAGTAATATAAAGCTTGTAAAATTCTCTTGTCACAGTTTTCGTTGCCATACTCCTCCGAAACGGCTTGACCGATTTTGATGAAATTTTTTGTGCTTATCCGGTATCTATGAGAATCGACCAACATCTATTTTTCATCCCCCTAAATGTTAGGGGTAGTCCACCCCTAAATTTATTTTTTATTTTTTAGCCAAAATTTTTAATTTCTATTTTTTTATGATACAACATACAAAAATACATACAATCCTCAATTTTCACCCTTCTACGATCAACCCTTATTTTTTAATAGCCATTTTAGTAATTTAATCATTTTTCCTCTCCGGTCGAAAACTGATCAATCGTCATTTAATTAGTTATCCCCGCCAGATGTCTACAGGTGTCACTTCTGACCCAGTAAACAGCACGGAGTAGGGATGAGAACGAAGCCGGTCTCCTTTCTTTCTCACTCCCTACACAGTTGTCGGCCATCATTATTGTTTATGCATCAAGTGTAGTAGTAACGTTGACAATTATTATTTTGCTATCTCAGTGTAACTCTCATATTAACTTTTAATCATTCCTATTTTATCAATAATAATTAAATTATCAATTTTGAGTGTATTTTGCACGATTAGTTAATCAAGTTATTTTATAACCTCAAAAGTACTCAACACGTGACACGAGCTTTCAATAACAACGGATTTTGTTGTAAGTATACTTTTTTTTATTTATATCGAAAATGTTGTTGATCTTATAAAAATGTAATTTTAATTTAATTTTATTAAAAAAATGTAATTGAACAATTAAGATTTTCAAAGTTTTCAAAAAATCAATCATTATGAATCTTTATTTTGAAATGTCAATGGAAATATTGGTTGTATGAAAAAATTATAAGAGACAATGTTTTCATAAAATTTAATTTTTTACTTTTGTTTGAAAAATTTTTCCATAAAATAATGCTTATACCACATTCTTACATACATACAATATACACATTCTAAAATACATACATACTTCCAATAAGTAAGCTATTTTTTGTCTACACTAGAAATTACTAGGAAATTATTTATATGGCAAAACAACGTTTGCCGGGTAAGTTAGTTATAAGTATAAAAGTACTATCATTTATGAGGTAGAATACAATGTTTATTTATTGCGCTATCGTACACAAATATGACAATTTATATGTTGTTATTTATAATATTATATCGTTATTTATATATTACATTAAATTTTATCTCTCAGAAAAATCAACTTCCATCCATAATTTCGACGACTTTTACACCATCAACAGAGCAGCACACTCAGGCACGGTAGAAAGAGTGGGAGATACTAGTTCCTCTCCCTTCCCCTCGATCTTACGCTTTTTCGATCAGCATCACGTGACCCTGACGCGAGTTTTAAAGTTTTTACCCATACCACAGATAAAAGAATACCATACAAAAAAAAGTGCTCAGCGCCGCTAAAGAAGTTTTCACTTCAAAAAATAATACAAAAAAATACGCGAATGTGATTGTAGCTCTCTACAACAAAATAGCGCGCAATGATGATGATTTCATGCAAGTCCAGGTAGGTCGCGCAATTCTTTTTGAATGTTTTGAAGTTGCCTGCTGCAGTGATCACTAATCACTTCTGTTACTGTGTGAGTTAAACACAGAGGTTTACCATTTTCAGCGTAAAGCCGCAAGAAGTAAACTAGTTACCAAAATACACTAAACATTTATTGAAGCACGTATTATGTGAGAACAGCACGTAATTCCAAGAATAGAGATCGATAAGAAACTCCGATCCTTCCCCGAACACCGATTACCCAAATAGCTGTAATCAAATCAAAGTATCTACCATCTAAATGACTGGAGCGCTAGCGTCTATGTACTAGAGCGTTTTGATAGCGGTTTTGTATGATGAAATATTAGTTCTATTTTTGTCCGTGCACTTTACGATCGTAGCTCGAACTTTTATTGAAATACGCGTCAAATGCACACTTTTACGTATAAATTTGTGTTCGAAAACAACGCGTAGTGGTGTATTTTACATTGTTTTACAAATTGTAAAGGTTGTAGGGCATGTCTGGTGCCTTTGTTCGTAGGTTTTGTGACTCCATCTACATAGTTGTCGCATTTATAATTTAACGTTCAGAAACAAATAATGTGCAGAAGGTTGGATCTGCGAAAACGCTTAAATATTGATGGGTAATTAACCATGAGTTCTTACTGATAACCACTGGTCTCTGCAGGGTTATAAATATAAAATATACAATTTTGATAGGTTTTTTTTTATGTGGAGAAGTAAGAAGACGAGCAAGACGCCCTCCTGATGTCAAGAGATAACGCTGCCCACAATCAGTATAGTGCTACCCAGAATTTCACAATTATGCGCAATTCCAGGTGCACTGCACCAACGCTTCTCACTCAAGAGTCATAAGATGTTAAGACTCTTTAGCCCAGTAATTTCACTAGCTATAGTGCCCTCCTACCGAAGCACACCACTGCTCAGGCGGTAGACTCGACTCGTTGTACTTCCAGCCTCCCTTGGGGGGGCGGTTGGGGGTGGGACACGAGGTTGAAGAGGCGGTAGAATAACTGGCACTGTTGGGGTACCCACCTAGACGACCTCCTGCAAAGGAAGTCTACCCCCGGGTAACTTAAATTATTTAGTTAAATATATTTAGTTTAGGTGGAATTGTATTGTATTTTTATAGGTTATTAACTGCGCCCAGTGCTTTTACCCGCTGTTCTGTGTCCTATGTTTATTCCAGGGTCTAAGCTATCTCTATACGAAATTTCAGCTCAATTGGTCCACCCGAAGGGCTTGTTAGCATCTAAAGAACTTATTCAATAAATGTTAAACGTAGTAATACGAGTATGTACTATTATAGCCTGCTCTTTTCTTCACACAAGACGCTTATAAGCATTTTACATGTTCACATAACAATCAACTTTTGTCATTAACCGTACTTTATCTTTTCAGGTAAGAGACTGGCTGAGGCAGGTGAGGTTTTATTCCCGCAAGCTTTATGTCCGGTTTAATGGCGGTCCGACACCGTAGCGTCGAGTAGACAACTCTTTAATGGGGAGCATAGATAATATTTATCAAGGATATGCCGCCCGTGGGCCAAGCACAGCCCCTCTAGCATTGTACTTATGTGAATGTATAGGATGACAGTTTGACTTGACAGCAAGACAAGTCTACGCATTGTCCATGCTAGAGGGGCAGCCCTTGTAGCACATTTCGACATTGACATTAAGACTAGCAACTCCCGTCCCACTATCAAGAGTAATTGACGTATGTAAGATCACAATGATGACACTGGGAGTAGCTGAAAATTGTATGTATGCAATGACAGCGCGAGTAGCAAGAGTAGCGTCTTTTAAAGGTCAGTTTAGTCTTGCCAGTGGGACGGGAGTTGCTAGTCTTATGTCAGTGCCTTCTTATGCTAAAGGGGCATATTGCGTAGACTTGTTTTGCTGTCAAGTCAAACTGTCATCCCATACATTGTACTTTTGTGAATGTATGGGATGACAGTTTGACTTCACAGCAAGACAAGTCTACGCATTGTCCATGCTAGGCCCACTGGAGAAGTACCCCACCTTTGAAACTGCAACATATAGGTTGGCCACACAATCAATTAATTGTGTGATTTGACTCTTGACAGCGGAAATAGGGTAACCTGTTCTGTTGGAGTATAAACCCCGATTATGATTATTATTATTATTTTGCCAGTTATTCTTCTGTTGATATAACGGCCGCTCCGAACCTTAATAGATTTAAGACTAAAACGCTGGCTCGTCCAGAAAGCTTTCTATAGTTATGACGAATTTATTAATTTTAAAAATAATGTTAAGTAGATGTAGATGTTTTCTACAGAAGGTTTTGTAGAACCCACGTATTTAATATTTTAGTATTTAATTATATAATTTAGTTTTACAATAATATTGTAACTAGAAATTATTTGACATGTATGATTAATACCAATAAATGACTATGAACTATTCTGCCATCAAGCAGTAAATGGACTGTGTTCCGGATTCAATGGTATTTCTTTTTATTCTTTGCTTTACAAGCTGAGAGTAAGGTGATGAGTTAGCATAACTACTCGTGCCGTTCTTGCAAGTTTTCTACAACAAATCCTCGCCCAAAGTTGACTGCATGACTTCTTGGCAAAAGTTAGTGGCTATAGTGTGAATCGGACTTTATTAAAACTTAATTTTTAGCCGTTTTTGTCGCACGATGTTATAAATGTGAACATAAATGCAGTGGGCAAAGTATAAAGTAGCTATTTAGCGTGTCACTGCAAATATTGTCTTGATTGACAGATATGGAGCATTGCTCCACTTCGGACAAACATAATAGATAAACAATAAACTCTCAGCATCTATCTCCCTTTATTAACTTTAATGTATGTGTTTAATGTCGTCGTAATCGCTAATGTGACCCTTTTGGCGGTTGTCCTTGACGTGGGTGTCGGAATGTTACGATTTTGAGGACAAATGGATGTTTTAGTGCGGTGTCACCTTTTTGTCTGCACCTCTTTGATTATCTGCGGTCCTGGTACTTTGGATGTCTCACTATCTGACTAATAGTATTTTTATGTGTGTTTGTTTGTTACCTTCTCACGACTGAATTGGTTTCAAAATGGTGGATGGTAGACTGTTGGATTCGGCTATTTTTATCTTATAATATTACCTGTATTGTTAAAGTAACACACAAGGTATGTAGTATATTATTAGAAACATTCACTCTATACAAAATTGATACATTTTACTTATTAAATCTCAATAAATAATGTCAAAGTTAACTTACACTGCGACTAAAAACGAAACTAAAATTCGTTCTACAAATTATCTATTAAATTTCATCACCGTATCGTTACTAGCGCCACATATATGAGCAGACAAATTGTAGTAAACATTAGAATGACAGAATCGAGGTTGCAAGCATCATTACGGCGATATTAGGGCATACAATGAGCATTAGGGTCAACGCTCACTACACCCACCCGGGACCCACTCAGCACCGCCTCGCCTCGCGCGGTTAGTATTCTTTATATGGATTTGTATGAGCTAACGCTCACTACATCAACTCCGGAACGCCGCCGCATCGCCTCGGCCGCGAGGCGTCCGCGCGCGGACGGCGGGTGGGCCGCGCGTTGACGACTCGCGGCTCGCATGCTTGCCTTGCGTCGGTCCCGAGTTGATGAGCAGGGTCGGATTGAGAGCATCACAAAATTATTGTCTTGGAAATGAAAATTATACAATTTTTCCAATATTATACTACGATTTCTTTTTTTGCATTTTTTAGAATAGAAAAAAATGCGTGGAATATTTCTATGATTTTATTAAATTATACGTACAAAAACAAGCCTACGAAACAAAACACAACAAAATGATTTTTTTTGCCATGGGAAAAAGCAGGATAAAGGTAAACTAAATTATAATTTACTTCATCTTACTAATATTATAAAAGCGAAAGTTTGTGTGTATGTGTGTGAGTGTGTGTGTGTGTGTGTGTGTGTGTGTGTGTGTGTGTGTGTGTGTGTGTGTGTGTGTGTGTGTGTGTGTGTGTGTGTGTGTGTGTGTATGTGTATGTTTGTTACTTTTTCACGCTTAAACGGATGAACCGATTGACTTAAAATTTGGTATGAAGATAGCTGAGACTCTGGAATAACACATAGGCTACTTTTTATCCTGATAAATGAAACAGTTTCTGTAAAAAATCAAATATATATTTAACAAGTGAATTAAATTAAAAATTTAAAAAACCCCCAACGCAATACGTATTTCACCATTTTTTGTATGGCGGCCATCTTGGATTTAAAATTTTATATAGTGGACTGTAATCTACTCGTTAAGCCCTTTCATTTGATACCCATATTGAGGGGGTCGTGGAAGAACAAAGTAATCCGCCATTTTGTAGCGGCGGCCATCTTGGACCGATTTCCACCAAACATGGCTAAGAACACTCTCGACTAACTCTACTTTCAAACAAAAAAAACAAAATCAAAATCCGTTCATCCGTTTGGGAGCTACGATGCCACAGACAGACACATACACACACACACACACACACACAGACAGACAGACAGACAGACAGACAGACAGACAGACAGACACGTCAAACTTATAACACCCCGTCGTTTTTGCGTCGGGGGTTAAAAAATGACAGTTCTGAAATTTGACAATTAATTGTCATTTTGACATTTGCGATTTTCCATTGTTTTTGAAAAAATTGACAATTAATTGTCATTTTGACGTATTCGATTGTCTTTTTTTTTGAGAAATTTGACTTATTCGATTTTCAATATTTTTTTGAGAAATTTGACATTTGAGATTTTTAATTTTTTTTCGCGAAATTTGACATAGGTATTCGATTTTCATTTTTTTTTTTGAGAAATTCGACATTAGATTTTTAATTTTTTTTAGAGAAATTTGACATATTCGATTTTTAATTTTAGAAAAATGCTGGAAATTTTAATGATAGTTTATGGTAGATTTTTTTTAATGAGTGCTTCATTTGTAGTTTATCAAATGGGCTTACTATGGGTGCTTCATTTGTGGTTTATCCAATGGGCTTACTATGAGTGCTTCATTTGTAGTTTATCAAATGGGCTTACTAAGGGTGTTTCATTTATGGTTTATCAAATGGGCTTACTATGGGTGCTTCATTTGAAAACTAAATGGGCTTACTATGAGTGCTTCATTTGTGGTTTATCAAATGGGCTTACTATGGGTGCTTCATTTAAAAACTAAATGGGCTTACTATGAGTGCTTAATTTGTGGTTTATCAAATGGGCTTACTATGGGTCCTTCATTTGAAAACTAAATGGGCTTACTATGAGTGCTTCATTTGTGGTTTCTCGAATGGGCTTACTATGGGTGCTTCATTTGTGGTTTATCAAATGGGCTTACTATGGGTGCTTCATTTGTGGTTTATCAAATGGGCTTACTATGGGTGCTTCATTTGTGGTTTATCAAATGGGCTTACTATGGGTGCTTCATTTGAATACTAAATGGGCTTACTATGAGTGCTTCATTTGTGGTTTATCGAATGGGCTAACTATGGGTGCTTAATATGTGGTTTATCAAATGGGCTTACTATGGGTCCTTCATTTGAAAACTAAATGGTCTTACTATGAGTGCTTCATTTGTGGTTACTCGAATGGGCTTACTATGGGTGCTTCATTTGTAGTTTCTCGAATGGGCTTACTATGGGTGCTTCATTTGTGGTTTATCAAATGGGCTTACTATGGGTGCTTCATTTGAATACTAAATGGGCTTACTATGAGTGCTTCATTTGTGGTTTATCGAATGGGCTAACTATGGGTGCTTCATTTAAAAAAACTAAATAGGCTTACTATGAGTGCTTCATTTGTGGTTTCTCAAATGGGCTTACTATGAGTGCTTAATTTGTGGTTTATCAAATGGGCTTACTATGGGTCCTTCATTTGAAAACTAAATGGGCTTACTATGAGTGTTTCATTTGTGGTTTCTCGAATGGGCTTACTATGGGTGCTTCATTTGTGGTTTCTCGAATGGGCTTACTATGGGTGCTTCATTTGTGGTTTATCAAATGGGCTTACTATGGGTGCTTCATTTGAATACTAAATGGGCTTACTATGAGTGCTTCATTTGTGGTTTATCGAATGGGCTAACTATGGGTGCTTCATTTAAAAAACTAAATAGGCTTACTATGAGTGCTTCATTTGTGGTTTCTCTAATGGGCTTACTATGAGTGCTTTATTTGTGGTTTCTCAAATGGGCTAACTATGGGTGCCTCATTTAAAAAACTAAATGGGCTTACTATAAGTGCTTCATTTGTGGTTTCTCAAATGGGCTTACTATCGGTGCTTCATTTGAATACTAAATGGGCTTACTATGAGTGCTTCATTTGTGGTTTATCAAATGGGCTTACTATGAGTGTTTTATTTGTGGTTTATCAAATGGGCTAACTATGGGTGCTTCATTTAAAAAACTAATTGGGCTTACTATGAGTGCTTCATTTGTGGTTTCTCAAATGGGCTATGGGTGCTTTATTTAAAAAACTAAATGGGCTTACTATAAGTGCTTCATTAGTGGTTTCTCAAATAGGCTTACTATGGGTGCTTCATTTGTGGTTGATCAAATGGGCTTACTATGGGTGCTTCTTTTGAAAACTAATTGGGCTTACTATGGGTGCTTCATTTGTAGTTTATCAAATGGGCTTACTATGGGTGCTTCATTTGAAAACTAAATGGGCTTACTATGAGTGCTTCATTTGTGGTTTATAAAATAGGTTTACTATGGCTGCTTCATTTGTGGTTTATCAAATGGGCTTACTAAGAGTGCTTCATTTGTGGTTTATCAAATGGGCTTACTATGAGTGATTCATTTGTGGTTTATCAAAAGGGCTTACTATGGGTGCTTCTTTTGAAAACTAAATGGGCTTACTATGGGTGCTTCATTTGAAAACTAAATGGGCTTACTATGGGTGCTTCATTTGAAAACTAAATGGGCTTACTATGAGTGCTTCATTTGTGGTTTATAAAATAGGTTTACTATGGCTGCTTCATTTGTGGTTTATCAAATGGGCTTACTAAGACTGCTTCATTTGTGGTTTATCAAATGGGCTTACTATGATTGATTCATTTGTGGTTTATCAAATGGGCTTACTATGAGTGCTTTATTTGTGGTTTATCAAAAGGGCTTACTATGGGTGCTTCTTTTGAAAACTAAATGGCCTTACTATGGGTGCTTCTTTTGAAAACTAAATGGGATTACTATGGGTGCTTCTTTTGAAAACTAAATGGGCTTTCTATGGGTGCTTCATTTGAAAACTAAATGGGCTTACTATGAGTGCTTTATTCGTGGTATATCAAATGGGCTTACTATGAGTGCATTATTTGAAAACTAAATGGGCTTACTATGAGTGCTTCATTTATATTTTATCAAATGGGCTTACTATGAGTGCATTATTTGAAAACTAAATGGGCTTACTATGAGTGCTTTATTTTATCAAATGGGCTTACTATGGGTGATTCTTTTGAAAACTAAATGTGCTTACTTTGGGTGCTTCTTTTGAAAACTAAATAGGCTTACTATGGGTGCTTCTTTTGAAAACTAAATGGGCTTACTATGGGTGCTTCATTTGAAAACTAAATGGGCTTACTATGGGTGCTTCATTTAAAAAACTATATGGGCTTACTATGAGTGCTTCATTTGTGGTTTATCAAATGGGCTTACTATGAGTGCTTAATTTGTGGTTTATCAAATGGGCTTACTATGGGTCCTTCATTTGAAAACTAAATGGGCTTACTATGGGTGCTTCTTTTGAAAACTAAATGGGCTTACTATGGGTGCCTTATTTGAAAAATAAATGGTTTCATGGTTGAAAAATAAATGTCAAATTTCAGAACTGTCATTTTTTTAATATATTTTTGATTTTTACAGAAACTGTTTCATTTATCAGGATAAAATGTAGCCTATGTGTTATTCCAGAGTCTCAGCTATCTTCATACCAAATTTTAAGTCCATCGGTTCATCCGTTTAAGCGTGAAAAGTAACAAACATACACACACACACACTCACACACATACACACAAACTTTCGCTTTTATAATATTAGTAAGATTATGTACTTAGTAATAGTTTTTTATACGAAATATTAAATTTAATTACGATTTTTTTCTTATAACGAAAGTTTTATTTAAATTACGCAATTCGCCATGAAAAAAAGCAGGATAAAGGTAAATTAAATTGATAAATTATTATTTACTTCAGGTCTAATATTATTTTCAATAGTTAGATTCACTCACTCATACGCTCACTGGGCGTCGTACGAAGCAGTCGTGTTACAAATTTTTTACCATGTGATTAAAACAAAGTCAACTTTAAAACCATCTTAATTAGACTCAAAATTACTTTGTGCCGGTTACACCATTTAATCTCGCAAAACAAGTCAAACGAAGGAGACGACAAGTATACATCGTGCCTGCTCTACTGTCAAAATGAGTGACCACGGATCAACAAATCAACTTATTGGATGCGGTATGTCGCGCAGTGACTCGCAAAGTTCTCTAAGCCCAGATATCAGAGACATGCGCACCTGTTTATCACAGATGATGAAGATGATGGAAGTAATGATCGCTGGTCAGAAGGAATTCGCAGAAAATCTAAGAATGGATGTTGCTTCGATTAAAGATCAAGTGAGTGAAATAAAAGCTTTAACACATCACCTAACTCAAGAGCAAATTACTATAAAATCAGAAATACAAGACCTAAAAATAAAGAACGAAAATACAGAAAAACAAATACAATCTCTCAAGACAGAAATGGTGAAGCTTAAACTCAATGACTCGAAACGGACTCCTTCATCCATTACCCTAGAATCCGTTGTAAATGAAGTGAAGGAGCGAGAAGATAGAAGCAAAAATATTATAGTGACCGGCGTTCCAGAATTATTCTCACGAAATAAGTTTGATAGAAAAACTAATGACACCAATGAAGTTTTAAAAATCACAAGAATGGCGAACAAACAGTGCCCAGAACCAAAAAAAATCATGCGTATCGGAAAATATGATCCGAACAAAAATCGTCCTATCAAAGTATATTATAAAACCCAGGGCACTGTTATTAATCTTTTACGTAATAGAAATAACATAAATTTGACAAATGTTAAAACATATTCTGATCAAACGCCTCAACAACAGTCTTACATTAAAACTCTGCAGAATGAAATGTTACGTCGGTGTGATGATGGAGAGAAAGACCTTATCATACGTTACAGAAAAGGCGTACCTGAGATTATAAAGTTGTGAAATGTAACACAAATAACCGAAACATTTAACAAATAAGTAATATTAACACCCCTTACTAAATACCTTCAAAATTTACTTCAATTTTCATATATAAAAAATATTACATACATATTATGTATTATACAAAAAGGCAGAAGAAAGGAACTAAAGAATATAAAAACACATATAACAGAAACATATACAAATAATAGAAATACACCAACAACCTTCAAAACTTGCTTCAATATTCATACATATATAAAAATATTACATAGGTACATATTATGTATTATACAAAAAGGCAGAAGAAAGGAACTAAAGAATATATAAAAACACAAATAATATTATAGAAATACACCAGAACCTTCAAAACTTACTTCAATATTCATATAAAAATACTATATACATATACATATTATAGAAAAAAAGGCAGAAGAAATGAATTAAAGATGAATAAATATTATCAAAGAAGATAAATTAAACAAAGAGAAAAAATAAAGGAATACAATGATGTAATAACAATAAATTTCATTGAAATTGAATATTTTGCCATATCCAGATTTGATGCGCTTACTTTATGACTCCGTGGTTTACTGCATGTCAACAAAACAATGCAATCGACGCGATGCGGCGTTGGACCTGTTTAAGTGTTTTTTGCAATATTTGTCTATAACTTTTTCTTAGACTACCTACATTTTATATTTTATAAGTTCATTGCAAAATTTTGTACGACTAGCCCTATTATAACTTATGCTTAGTTTTAGTATGTGTCTCATAGTAAGTGAATGTAAATTCTTTTATGAGAAATAAAGATCTTTAACCCGAAGTTAATATTAAAAATTAAGTTAATTATAAATTCAACTATTTATTAAACATTTAAAAGGTTTTATTGTGGAATTAAATTCGTGGATAAGTGGCGTCCACTCGTTGGTCACGCGGCGTTCACGGGTTGACCGCGCGGCGTCCACCCGGCGTCAACGCGGCGTCCACCCGTGGACGCCGCGTTGACGCCGGGTGGACCCCGAGGCGAGGCGGTGCTGAGTGGGTCCCGGGTGGGTGTAATGAGCGTTGACCCTTAATGCTCGTAATGCTCACATTACGACGGAGCGGCGCGAATCGGTATTTATTGCGGAACATTACAATATTGTACACTCGATTCTGAATGATATTCAGATTCTGTGGTCCTATTCTTATCGGTGTTTAGGCTATTTAGTATTCTATGTACCATGACACTATGGAGATATTCTGTGGTCTAGTGATTAAGTATTATTATTTTTCATCGAGGATTGAGGCATATCGTTTCTTAAGGGCTACTAAAGGTACTTTCTGACTCTAACTTCGTTGTGGAAAAAACTAGAAGCTTCAATTTTTAACAACCGAGTATGCATTGTATAAAAACACGATTTATTCCAAATTTCATTCAATTTGAACTAGTCGTTTAAAAATTATAACTAGTCAAAGTTTTGTAATTTTGTCACTCACTCACTGATCGATCATCAAAAGTCTAAGGCACTTCTAGCAAACATAGAAGGTTCAAACTTGGTACATACTTAGAGTTAATTGTATAAACCATAGGAAAACTAGTTTTCGAGATATATAAACTGCATAAATAACTTTGTAATCCCATATAAATGTATAGGATTACAAAGTTACATTTGCAGTCAACGGTAAAAATTGCATAAAATCCAAATAATAATGCCATAATATATTTGCCGTAATAATGTATAAAGCCAGGGAGGGATTATCCCGCCTTCTAGGTTTAGTCTGCTCCCATCTACGGGCGTCGTCACTTAAGATCAGGCGATATCGTGGGCAAAGGCTAACCTATAACGAATAAAAAAAACAAAAAGTAGTGAGATGCCACCAAAAACATAACTAGTAAAAAATACCAAGTCTCGCAAATGCAGTTCTTCTACCGTAAAAAGTTGTGAGATCCATGTACTACCAAGTCGGTAAAATCTTTTGTGTTTTAAATTAATAGATTGACTTGGCAATCGCACTATTATGTCGGTATATTACTTGAGAGATACATTGTTGTGTTTTCATGCGATGGCCAAGTCGATCTATTGATTTAAACAAAAAAGATTTTACCGACTTGGTAGTAGGTACATGGATCTCACAACTTTTTACGGTAGAAGAACTGCAGTTGCGAGACTTGGTATTTTTTACATGTTATGTTTTTGGAGGTATATATGTATTTGGAATTGCTTGGAACTCTCGAAGACCAGCTTATGCTCCATTTTGTTCACATCCTCGCGCACAGTGTCGTATTGGCTAAGCTCACCCTGTGACGTCATAAGCCCCACCAAGCAACTTAAAAACGTTTTTATTAAAATGACTAATTACACACTAATTATATAAAGGCGAAAGTTTTGTGAGTGTGTATCTTTGTTATTTCTTCACTTCTAAAAGAGTGGACGGATTGAGCTGTAATTTAGTATAGAGATAGCTTAGACTCCGGAATAACACATCGGCTACAAAAACAGCGGGTAAAACCGCTGGGTGTAGCTGTGTTATTCCAGGGTCTAAGCTATCTCTATACGAAATTTCAGCTCGATCGGTCTACCCTTTTAGGCGTGAAAGAGTAACAAACCTACATTCAGACATCCATTTTTACAAACTGTCACGTTAGTAAGATGTACAGTCCTGGATGTTTTAAATTATCTAAGTACTAACTTACGTATTTTGTATACCCTATTTCTCAAACTCTCAAACTTCCTCTAAAATCTTCCACTTCCCATTCTAAACACAATTTCAACTAGGTATCCGACATATTGGGTAACCAATGCACGGGGCGGCAGATAAATCGGTTATGCTGCACCAAACGTGCACCGATTCTATAATGGAGCAGCCATTGTTTGGTGCAGACGACTAGACCGGAGCGAATTGCCTTTGGAACATCGAACTCATCTATAATAATATCTATAATCTATATATTATTATGTCTGAGGTTCTGAAAGCTTGTCACTTGTGAGAAGGTTCCTTTTTAATAGAAGATAAAGGTAGTTTGTACTCATAAATATTAATTAATAATATTCTGTATATGATATATTATGTATACGCTTACCATCAGGTGGGCCGTCTGCTTGTTTGTCACCTATTACATAAAAAAAAAACGGTTTTGATAGAATACTAACACAATAACTCTTTGTTACCTACCAAGATACAGGAAAAGGTTATACCTATAAATAAATTATATTAATATAATCGAACTTAATCGAACCAAATCTACGCAAAAAATAAAGCAATTACAGAGGAGTTCTATAAAAAACTATGATATTACGATAAAATCCATCCATATCCATCCATACATATAATAAGAATGGAAATTTCTCCCCATTCATTGTGATCCTTTACTAAGGTGAACTGTGAAAATACGCATATGAACAAAACGACGCGAAAAAGTCGCTTGCGCGATCTAATTCGTAAAACATTTTGTCAATTTTTCCTAGGGAAACGTAAAATAAAATAATAAAATAAATAATAATCATTTATATCAGACACATCGCCCCTAATTTACATCAAAAATTCGAAATAAAAGTAATAGAATATAAAGTAAATTCAATTCAAAAAAAAATAGTGCCAAAAACGCTACAGACGCCATCTATCGGTGTGGCTGTAAACTTGTGGTTGACCTTTAGTTTAATTTGGGCTAAATTTGTAAATAGTTTGTGTCACTGGTGTGGTTAAACAACACCACCGATTTGAATAAAATTTTCACTAATACGTTGCAGTTTTCTCTACTTGAACCTTAGTCTTGGTTTTAGTCAAATCGGTTCATAAATAAAAGAGTTATATCAATCTAAAGATTCGCATATAAAATGCTAATAAACAAGAAAGGTAGTCATAGGAACCGCGTAATCAAAAGACAAAACCTCATCGAGTTTGGGCTCATTTGATTCGTCTTGACGAGTACTTTGATACTATATAGTAACCAGGGTCCGAAACGGAGCTGGAAGGTGGCCATAGGAACTCCGTGATTAAAAGAAAAAACCCCATCGAGTTTGGGCTCATTTGATTCGTCTTGACGAGTACTTTGATGCTATATAGTAGCCAAACAAATTAGAATTCATTTAAATTAGTAAATGTAACTTATTTCTCAAATGAATCAGCGCCAGCGGAAAATAATCTAATGTGCGCATGATGCGTGTAAATATCAGTAATAAATATCTTTTTGCTGCTTATTTTTAATTTCTAAAACATGTAAAATCATCTGAAGATAAATAGAAAAATTCATTTACAGTTCATTGTAAAAGTAAATTATTTTTCATACAAGCTAGCGCCACGGAAAATAATGGAACTAATGTCCTAAGAAAAAGAAATATCGTTTATTCTGCAGTTTTAGAAAAGAAGTCCCGCGTAACCTAGCGGAACTAAATAATAGATTTATAATTACTGTGAATACTTCATTTATTATATATTTTTTATTTGTTAGATTAATTAAATATTATGTACCTATTTAATTGAGAAATTAAATATGAGAAATTATGAATTGTTAAAAATCTGTAGATATTTTAACTTAAAATCACGCGATTGTGGCGCTCCATCTAGGGGGATCTTTTGTAAAAATCACTGGTTATCCGGAGACACACAGACATAAAATCTGTTCACACCCATTTAGGCATACATCCAGACACAAACTGTCACGTTTATAATGTTAGTAAAATTTTGCAATGATTATTATAGAACCTTTTATCTGTGTTATAGATAATCATAGGCGGATTTAGGGAGGGGGGGCAAGGGGCCAAGCCGCCCCCCCCCCGAGTCATTAAGCAAGCTGCTCGCGCACATATTATAAAGGATGTTTAAGCTTTAGGGGGGGGGGGGGGGGGGGGGGCAGGGGGCCAAGGTACCCCCAGAAGCATTGTAGAGTTACGAATTTCGCACATATTTCTGAAATAAAATTTTTTTTTCGGCGCTCGCAGCTAGCTGCTCGCGCACTTATTGTAATGGATGTTTAAACTTCCTAACCGCTCAGAGCGAGCTAAACATACACTTTTCGTAATAAAAATTATAATATTTTTGCCCGTCTGCACCTTGCCCCCCCCCCACCCCCCCCCCCCCCCCCCCCAAACCAAATCCTGGATCCGCCTATGATTTTAGGTATACACCTCAGTGGTAGAGTCCTTCTCACGAATGAGGTCCCGCGGAATTTTGCGGAACTAAATTACATTTTTTCGATAAATTCTGGACTTCATGCCATAAATAATTTTTCACCACTCTCGCACGAAAATAGTGTCTTTGGTCATCGATTTCAGTGAGCAAAAGCCGTTTTTGCTCTCTAGAGAGTAGAGAGGCAAAGTGATTTGAATTTCGAACACAATTTTATTGGCTATTATTATGAAGAAGTTGGTGTGTTCTGAAACTTATTTGTGTACAATTTTTATTTAACTGAGATGCACATAATTTTTAATGTTATTTATTGAATTTTAACTTTATAAATTGTATTTTTTCAATAATATTTTAAATAAAATACTATTATAGAATAATAAGTCGTAAGTGAGTTTTTTTTTTTAATATTATTACAATTTGTTTTTCATAAATATGTCACACACACAAATTTCGAACGCAACTCTTTTAATAAAAATAAAAAAATACAAAATGGCGGGATGTAGAAGTTTAGAGTTTACAGTCAAATGGAGAATGCGTTGTGACGTCATCGATAAATGCCATCTTTGTCTCTCTCTTTTGTATGAGGTAAGTGAGATGGCACTTATAGTTGTCATTTTTCTTGCGACAGTGGTGTTCACAACACATTTTCCATTTGGTTCTAAACCTCTTGGTAAAGATTCAACTAAATATTTTCAACTTAAGTTGTAAACTTTTGCAAATTTCTATTTGTGATCTAATAGTCTGTTTAATTACAAAGAAATGAGTGACCCCAGTGATGAAGGTAGTTGTCTTACGCCAAAAAAGTTGAAAGAACAAGTTTCGAATGCCGAGTTCAGCTATTTGCCTGAAAAATCTAAAGTGAAATATGTAAAGGCGTACGAATCCTTCAATAATTGGCGCCTCTCAAAAAATGCAAAAACATATTCCGAGACCGTGATACTATCATATTTCATGGAACTATCTAAAACAAGAAAATCCAGTACATTATGGAGCATTTATTCTATGATAAAAGCTGTCTTGAAAACGAAACGTGACCTTGAAATAGAAAAATTTCTGAATGAAGCACCAGACAGTAAATACCTCGCTTTAAAAGTAAGTAAATTGATACAAAAGCTAATTTATTTCAAAGAAAACCTATCTAACTGTACCTATCTAAAAATAAGTAAACTAAATTATTGTTATTTTTTACAGGTTGTATTAATTATTGGCATAAATGGTGCGTGCCACTCAAATGAATTGTTGAATCTTAAGGTAAACGACGTTGAAAAGCATTCGGACAAATTAATATTAGTAAAATTATTGAATACAAAGACTAAAATCGACAGATCATTCGTCATTAGTGAAGAATATGTGAATGTGGTGGACAAGTATATGGCATTACGACCCGCTAATACAAAAACTTCAAGATTTTTCTTACATTATGATAATGGAAAAAGTAAAAAACAGCCCATAGGCATCAATAAAATCGGTGATATGCCAAAAACGATTGCTAAATTTCTTCAGCTTCCGGACTCCCATCTTTACACTGGGCATTGCCTGAGGCGGACGTCAGCAACACTCTTAGCTGACTCAGGCGCTGATATTACAGTTCTTAAACGCCATGGTGGCTAGAAGTGTAACAAGATTGCAGAAGGATACATCGAAGATTCTAAAGTTATTTAATATGCTAACTTTTAAAATTTGCGATAGTGGCGCCCCGCAAAAAGAACTCCTTTTGTGAAAAGCACTCTACCTATCAGTCACAGTTCCCGATTGAGTAGAAATTTTGCATACCGGGAATCGGATGACAATACAATAATTTTATGACATGGAAGTGATCTGAAGTCTGATGATGGAGCTGAAAGGTGAAATTTGATAGATATAGAGTTTTAGTACGTAGGTATATGATAGTTTCATTTCAGAAAATTTCATTTTAGTTTTTTTTATACAACGATGTAAGAAGATGAGCAAGATGCTCTCCTGATGGTAAGAGATAACGCTGGGATTTAACGAAGGTTAAATTCTGGGTGCACTGCTGAGTCATAAAATGTTAAGATTCTTCAGCCCAGTAATTTCACTAGCCACAGTGCCCTCCTACCGAAGCACAGTAATGTCTGCACATCACTGTTCAGGCGGCAGAATAACTGACACTGTTGGGGTACTAGCCGATCTCCTGCAGAGGAAGTCTACCCACGGTAAAGAGATCACCATTAAATGACGCGGAAAAAAGTCAAGAGTAACTGTACGGAATCAAGCTGTTATTATTCCGTATTTTTATTAGTTTTTCTGATTTAAATGATAATTTGATATATTTTTGTTTACTGTATTTAATCTTGATGTACTATATGTGTAAGTGGTAATTTATTGCCGTTCTAATTTGTACTGTGGTATAGGTATAACGATAGTTCTGGGACTTATCCCAGGACGTCTCTGAAATCTAAGTATTATTCACAAAAAATGTTTCATAATATTATTTACTAGCTTATGCTCGCGGCTTTGCCCGCACGGCAAAATCCTTTCTTAGCAGTGGTCTACGTCATGAAACCTTTCTATGTTCCAAATTTCAACCCAATCCATCTAGCGGTTGAGGCTGTACGTTATACAGATACATCAGTCACTAGCTTATTCTCATGGCTTTGCCCGCATGGACGGGTTACGTTTCATAATACCTACGGTCGTTTCAACTACGGTCGATATAACTACGGTCGATTCGCATAAGTTCATTTCACATATTGGACGACTCGCTTACAGTGCAACTCGCCTGCGGTTGATTAAACTATGGGCATGTGAACTAATGGGCGATTCGGCCAATGTTCATTTGATATATTGGTTAATTCAACTATGGACGACTCACCTACGGTTTATAAATTCTTTGCTACGCGTGTTTTTAGTACAGTATTCAGGGCAAACCGAAATCTGTTGGTTAGGTTAGGTTTGAACAGTGACCAAAATGCGCGAGCCGAGCGAGCGAAGCGAGCGTGCCGCGGCAGCGGCCGGCGAAGCGCCAGATATTTTTCTTATTACTGAATTATTTATCCTGTGTCATGGCATCTTCAGGCATTTTGGCATCTTCTTTCATCTACCTCATCATGGCAAAGTGGCATAATAAAAACAACACGTTTCTGAATTCTGTACTATAAACAAGTATTTTTTAGCTGTCATACCTGACTAGCAGCCGGAAACGTGGTCTAAAAATACGTGAACCGTCCGTTAGTTCGGTCAAAAATAGGCAAATCGTCCAATAGTTTAATCAACCATAGCTCAATCGACCGTAGCTGAGTTAACCGTAGGCGAATCGTCCAATATTGATTTCAACCAATAGTTATTATGAACGTAGGCGAAACGTCCAATAGACATTTTGAATAGTAGGTGATTCGATCGTAGTTACATATTGGCAAGGTTTGCCAGCCTTTACTAATTCTACGCCCATTAAGTCGCAGAAAACCCGTGAATTGAATCCCTCTTTTCCGTGGAATTGGAAATCGAATTAAATGGTCTGTATCAAATTCATTAATATATGAATAATTTACTGTCACGCGCTACGAAGTGCGCGCGGGTCAGCTAGTTTTAAATACGAAGATAAACATAAATAGATCCAGTTTCAAGAAAATCCAAAGAAACAAAATCAAATGTAGAGCAAAATGTTACGTAAGAACTGTAGATAAAACTGTGAACTGTAGCGAATTTAGGAATTTATGCTTCATACACGAAACGAAGAAAATATATTATGGATATGGACGGTGCATATTAAAAGATATCCCGGAAAAACATTATATTATGTAGGGTCTGTGGCCCAGCCACACGCCACTCGCTACCACTCTCAGTGTTTCCCGAATGCTATAACGTGGGTTTGTTCAAATCAAGAGTGAATAGGTTCTTACTGAACAAGTGTGCTACAACTTCGACTGCATCGTCACTTACCAACAGGTGAGATTGAGGTCAAACGCTTGTCTAGTCTGCTATAAAAAAAAATATAAAAAAGTGGTCGTACGTTCGGCTTGTAATCCGGAGGTCCTGGATAAAAATCATAGTTTGAAGTTTTTTCCCTGGTCGCATAACGTGTTTCGGAAGACACACATAAAACTGGCTCCAGACATATCCTTAAGGCCTTTAAGATATGTTGGAGGCATTCATTATGTCATATTGTATTGTAGGTTTATTGTAATCTTGGCGACCTGAAACTGCAACATATAAAACATGAAATGGCGCAGTAATTAGTATGTATTATGTGTGGCACTGTCGCTGTATCCCTATAATTCTATGTATTACTAGCTGCGGCCAGCGGTTTTACCCGCTGTACTGTATACTAAATTTCAGCTCAATCGGTCCACCCGTTGGGCGTGAAAGAGTAACAAACATCCAGACATCCATTCTTACAAACTTTCACGTTTATAATATTAGTAAGATGTCGTACAATGTACAAGCGAGTGGACTTATGCACCATTAACTTTGCCAGCACCATCCATTCACATCCTCCGTCCATGGCCTGCAGTTCCAAGAATGCACGTAAACGATACTAAAATAAGGCGGCCCGTTACGAGACGTTCGCAGGAAATTGCGACTGGACGGAGGTGAAGCGACGCACTTTGGATGTTAACCACGAGTTTATGAAGCCTGGTTGGCTGTCATTGAGTTCATGACCATTCAACAGAGGTACCAGAAAGCCGGCTCTGTTAAAATTTCGGTTGTAAATTATCATATAAGCTTATAATATAAGCACTTGGGATTTGGCATGTTGCATTGTTTTAATGTAACTGCGCGTTTATGAAGCCTGGTTGTCTTTGAGTTCATGACCATAGAACAGAGGTACTAGAAAGCCGGTTCTGTTAAAATTTCGATTGTAAATTATACGATGAAGCATTTTCGATGTAGTTTGGATGTTAAACCACGCGTTTATGAAGTCTGGTTGTCTTTGAGTTCATGACCATTGACAGAGGTACCCGCCAGAAAAACGGTTCCGTTAATTTTCGGTTATAAATTCTTTCATGGTTTAATAGTTGCATTAGCGCCAAGTCCATATTCAAACCATGAAAAGGAGATAAATTGATTTCTGAGTATTGATCGAGTGCTAAATTGTCTTCGGGATTCAAATAAGCTGCAACTGGGGAAGGGTGAGTGCCTCCGCATTCTGCACGTCTCCGGTTTTCATGTTTATTTCGCCTTTTTCCCGCCAACTCGTGCAGAACGCGTCCTTTTTTGCCATTTTTAGTTGGGAATAACCATTGCTCCTAATACTTGTGAACCTTCACATTTTACTAAACTCTCTAGGGTATGTCCAAATCTACCTGGAATTCGAATTTACCTGATGTTTACTTTAAGTTCTTGTCTATGAGTTTGAACTGTACCTATTTGCGCGTGTGAAGCCGCTTTTCTGTACCTTTTTGTGTTGTAACTACTCATTTATGAAGGCTAGACGGTCATTAACTGCCGACTTCCATCCTGTGGGAACTGAAATATGCTATTAACGTCATTCCCAGATTTATTGCGCCACGGACAATCAATCTTGAGATATTTGACCGCGTACGTGACGGCTGATGTATTTTCACATTCTGCTAGATCATGTTGATTTTTGATAGGCGAGATGGTAACTAATAACAAGCAAAAGTCTGTGGCTTGGCTACGCTCGCATTTTCCTAATGAGATCCTTTCTCTTTTTTTTGGCTAATTTGTCTGGCTGTGTGATCAAATGGCTGAACATCATTTAGGCCGTTGGTTGAGCGACACCGTAAATAGGCTAGGCTGTTAATTCAACGGCTGATTAAACAAGTTGGCTTGACATCTGTACAATATCTCTGTGCCAAATTTCAACTTTATCCGTTTAGCTGTTTGAGCTGTGTCATGATTTATTGACTGCTTAATCAGTCATGTTTTCCTTTTATCATTTTTAGTCAGCTTTTTGATATATTTATTAAAACTTGCTATGCCCAGCGGTGTAACCAGTTATTCTACAGAATTCTACTTGATGGACCTTTTTTTGTTAATTAAAACATCTTGTGGTGTACGTTACTTCATAATATAAAAGGTACGAAAGTGATGCAGGAGATTTTATTATGCGATGCCATAGAGAAAATATCCATTGCGATGTGTTGCGATGCGGCCCGCCATAATTTGCGCCAGCCTTTAGATTTATTGAAGTAGAATAGTAAAATAGTAAGTACTAGGCTTACCAAATTAATAATCTACATTTGTAATACATTTACGAAATATTATAAATTCATTCGGCGTTCCATCATCTCAGATCTCAAGCCTCATAAATATGCTATAATAACCTTAATCCAGCTTTAAATATAATTCGGCTTTATAATGAAACGTCTACATTCTACAATATCTCAGATTTTGCGCATTTCAATCTCAAATATCGTCAAGGGAATAATGTCGGATAATATTAAGAATTAAGACGTTCCAATTAGTTAATTAGTCCTAAACTCTAAATTCATTTGATAGGCTACAATAGAGCACGTATGCAAGTAAATTTTACTTATTATATTTTATGCAATGTTCTTTTTAAGACTCTACCGCTTGTTCGCAAAACACCTCTATGAGAAGAACGAGCAATAGTATTAATGGGTATTAATGTATATGGATTTATGTATGTATGGATATGGATGCACATATTATGTTCATGTATTAAAATAAATATACATTTATTTTATGGATGTACACCCGTACATCCGAAAACTATGGAAGCCGCTGGAAGCGTAATACTAGCTAGCGTAGTACCACGTGATGTCACTGCCGTTGGTGCCAGCGGAAGACCAGCGTAGGTCCTTTTTTGAACCTACTTATGCTGAGCTGGGCCCTTTTTGCGGCAAATGTAATATATAAGTACTTACTCTGTTTTATGTACCTTTATGTTGTAATTTGTCGTACCTAAATAAAACTTTTTCTTTCTTTCTTTCGTAATGCGCTTTTCTCAGCTTCAACAAAAAGTCACTTAAAACTTTGGTAATAGTTACGTCATAGCATTGACCATCATAATGTCTTTTTATGGTATGTTCCGAATCTCACCTTCAAAATCTTATCCAAACTAAAATCAATTCCCTAATTTACATCTCGTATCTTTTCTATCAAGATATTCAAATTAGATTTTAAATACGGTTACGGGAATGAACATAAATCTTAACGTTTCTGTGGACATAAATTTTTAATTCTAAGATACAATGTAAATAGTTCCGGATTGAGGCGCTAGTGTCTTTGTATTAATATGGGTTTTGACCATTTTGACTAAGATTTACTATGTTTAGTTTAGACTTATGTTTAGTTCATTTTTTCACCACATTTGGTATAATTGTAGACAGTGTAGAGTTTATGTTTGTATAGCCAATAGCAAACGTTATCGTTAATATTATTATAAATATAAATACTATGATTATAAATAAATATTACTAAACCGATTATGATTGTATTGTTACAGTTATGGTGATTTGAATAGCTTGCCTAAATATATTATTTGTTGTGAGTTGTGACGTTGGTTTTTATATCAATACAGTTATAAATTCAGTAATATTTATAAATTAAACACATATTAATATTAAAGACGTTTTAAATCTTAATTTGAATATTTAAAAGGCAACCTGGGAAGTGTACCTAGGTGTATCATTTGTAACCAAAAAAGATTTTTCCAAATAAGATAATATAGGTACATGTAAAGAAATTAAGAAGCCTTACTTTTAATATTTTTTGGTCGCTTAATAAACTGTAATTAAATGTTCATTTTCAAATTCCATACCTAATTGGTTTTCGTTTAAATACTGATATTTAGTTTAAAATTATTTTTTTTTTATCTTGTTTTGACTACGAATAAACCTTTCATTTTAGACAGTCGATTCACGATTTTTACACCAAACGGTTCGTGAGTATTTAAATTCATCTTTGCAGCAGCTACTCCCTGAAGAAGATCCTCGTAAAGGATCGCAACGGTCAGCACGAAGCCAAAGTGAGTTGATTCCGTTTATTTAAAAAGTGGATTCCCTATTTTAAACTCGTATTAATTAATAAACGTCTGTTCCTGTCACGAATGGAACGAATTATTAACATTAAATTAATGTAGTGTAAGAATACGTGTGTATTTCTATTTCGGAATACTTTCACAAAGGTAAATACACCACTATTTTTCATTGTAAATTAACGGCATAAACTCACTTGTAATATACTTTGCCGACCGTTTCGATCCTATACCACAAAAAATACACCACAATTTTTAACCCCCGACGCAAGCGCGCGGGGTGTTATAAGTTTGACGTGTCTGTCTGTCTGTGTGTGTGTCTGTCTGTGGCATCGTAGTTCCCGAACGGATGAACGGATTTCGATTATTTTTTTTGTTTAAAAGTAGAGTTAGTCGAGAGTGTTCTTAGCCATGTTTGGTGGAAATTGGTCCAAGATGGGCGCCGCTACAAAATGGCGGATAACTTTTTTCTTACACGACCCCCTCAATATGGGTATCAAATGAAAGAGCTTGACTAGTAGAATACAATGCACTATAACTAATTTGAAATCCAAGATGGCTGCCACTACAAAACCGCGAATTACAAATTTTGAAAGCGTTGCGTTGGGGGTTTTTAAAATTTAAAATTTAATTTACTTGTTCATTGTGTAAAGTAGGTATACGTTATGTCCATAGCAATCACTATCACACTAATATATTAGGTGTACAAATAAGTTTCCGCCGTTTTATTGTAGATGGCACGGCACTGAGTTTCGGTTAGCTTTCGCAGATGATAACCGGCTTAAAAAATAGTTTGGACATTCAAAAACAACATAACCTATTAATATTATTGATTTTATATTGGTAAAATATAATTTTTATAAGTTGAAAATGTCAAAATTTGAGCCAAGTAAGCGTCATTTGCGGGAAATTATTAGTTTATTTTTTTAATTTAAAGAAATCTGCTGCTGAGGCGCATCAATTGCTCGTAGAAGCATATGGTGAGGGTGCTTTGAGTGAGAGAACGTGTCGAGAGTGGTTTCAAAAGTTTAAAAACGGTGATTTCGACGTAGAAGACAAAGATCGCAGTGGAAGGCCAAAAATTTACGAGGATGCAGAATTGGAGGAATTATTGAAGGAAGATTCATCACAAACACAAAAAGAACTTGCTAATAATTGAAATAAATTTATATTACCGTTCTTCTATAATAAATATTTAATTTGTGTTAAAAAACGGCGGAAACTTATTTGTACTCCTAATAATAAAGGCGAAAGTTTGTGTGTATGTTTGTTACTTCTTCACGTTTAAACGGGTGGACCGATTGAGCTGAAATTTCGTATAGAGTTAGCTTAGACCCTGGAATAACACATCTTAGGCTACTGTACAGCAAGTAAAACCCCTGAACGCAGCTGGAACATAATTGTACTTATAAATGACATTGAATTTTAAAATTTGTAAATCCAACTATCTAAATGTGGGTGTGAATTTTTATTTTGTTAATTTTAACTTTAACAATATAAATTTTACATTAAAAATTTTTGCATGCCTGACGGTGAGATATAGAGTATAATCTCTTAAACAATAACATCTGTAAACCTGTATACCCATGCGTGCAAATAAATGATTTGTTTTATTTGTATAATAATATTGTATAAATTTGTCATTGTTTGTTATTGTTAT
Source organism: Hemithea aestivaria (assembly GCA_947507615.1). Taxonomy (NCBI): domain Eukaryota; kingdom Metazoa; phylum Arthropoda; class Insecta; order Lepidoptera; family Geometridae; genus Hemithea; species Hemithea aestivaria. The sequence continues at coordinate 12,082,593 of OX382339.1, read as the reverse complement.
CTATCGTAAACAAAAAGCTGCAATAAATTGCCAATGCATGTGCTATTTTACAGTCTAAGCTATCTGGTTACCATATTTTAGCCTAATCGGCCCAGCCTTTCAGGCCTAAAAGTATAACAAATATACTAACTTACGCATTTACAATACTAATTAATATCACTTATTTATGTGCAAATTTTTAGTCCGTCAGGTGTCAAATTTTAGATTTTTAGTTCGTCAGGATAAGATTTATCTGTCGGACTAAAAATGCATCACCGTCCTCGATTTGCGAGTGTTTTACGACAAACTCGTCTATAGTCACAAGTGGCAATGAAACTACAATGTTTCTCTCACATAATGTTGGTTTAAACATTTTAATGTGGCAATTCACAGCCGCTCGAGGATAACTCGCAACTGCCACTAAGTAAAAACGTTTTGTCGTGAGGTTCTTGTACACTTGAGGCTTGATAATGCAGCTGTATAGATTGCTTTATGCGATAAAATCGCCAATTACCTTTAGTTTAGTTGATTTTAGAATTAGTTTTTGTAACTCGGTATGCAATAAAGTGTTATTCTATTGTATGCTAAATTTAATTGGAGCTCTTTAATTGGATATTTCACAAAATAACTCTTTAATCATCGGCATCAGCAATATAGGTACAGGGTTTTTGTTCTAGAAAATTTGAATTTGTACCTCGATGTTAGATTTGTCGAATACCTAATAAACTCGATTTTTTTACCCAATGAGGACGTATACCATGTACTTAAAAATTCTGACCGATTCATCCGCAGAGAAGAAACTCCTAAACCTACAATGATGAAATTTTGGAATAGATAGGTTCCTTTTGGATCCATACACGAGTAATTACCACATTTCATGCAAACATAATTCATTTCATTTTTTTAATGTCTTAAAAGTAATAAGAAAGTATTTCTCACGAGAATGGATTAAAACCCCCATTTATAGGTATTTTCAAATAGTTGGTCTACCAATAAAAATGGGGTTTATTCGCAGGTTCTTTTTGGATCCATACACGAGTAATTACCACATTTCATTTTTTTAATGTCTTAAAAGTAATAAGAAAGTATTTCTCACGAGAATGGATTAAAACCCCCATTTATAGGTATTTTCAAATAGTTGGTCTACCAATAAAAATGGGGTTTATTCGCAGGTTCTTTTTGGATCCATACACGAGTAATTACCACATTTCATTTTTTTAATGTCTTAAAAGTAATAAGAAAGTATTTCTCACGAGAATGGATTAAAACCCCCATTTATAAGTATTTTCAAATAGTTGGTCTACCAATAAAAATGGGGTTTATTCGCCAACAAAAGATGTTATCGTTATTATAATATATAGGCCACTAACATACTTGATTTTTTTATGTGAAGAAGTAAGAAGACTGGCAAGACGCTCTCCTGATGTTAAGAGATAGCGCTGCCCATATTCAGTACAGGATTTCACAATGATGTGAATGTGAAATTCTAGGTGCACTGCACCAACGCTTCTTACTCAAGAATCATAAGATGTTAAGACTCTTTAGCCCAGTAATTTATATTATTATGTATTTTAACAGTGCCTTCCTACCGAAGCACAGTAATACTTGCACATTACTGCTCAGGCTGCTATTATTCATGTTATTCGAAAAAAAACATGCTAGGTATGATCGCAGCTTTACAAGGCACTAGCGCAGGTGTTGGCTCCCTTATTACGTTTTTTAAACGACTTTTAGCGCGAGTGCAGTATGTTTTAATTACGAAATGAGTTGAACACATGGCATGAACGGTTACCGCTTTACTCTGAATGTGTTTCTAGTTAACCAACTTGATAAATGCAGTAGGTTATCCGTTTTCGAGATTGCAAGATATTTAAATATGACAATCCTTGAGCTTCCAAACAAATGTAAGAAATTGTAGAGAAAATTATGTCACTTTTGCTTACATTTGGAGAAAACAGTAGGTACAAGTTTCATCAGAACGGTTCGGTGGTTTTCAGGACATCGTACACCTGCAACGAAAGTGTGACATCTCAAAAAGCGTAACTTTACAAAAGATCTTTAAAATTTTAATCAAAGATTGTTTCTGTATTTTTTAGATGTCTCAAGTCTCAGTGTCGTCTCAAATAGACGATACGAATTAAAACATGACATGATGATAAGACACTTGTCTTACCAAGTAAAACACAAAAAACGATAGATAGATAATATAGATAGACAGACATACGGATTTACTAAAGATCTTATTAGGGTTACGTTTTTTTGTGTTAAAAGTACGAAACCCTAAAAAAACATGGTAGAGTAAGAGCATAGAGTATTTTTTATTTCACTTGTTAAACGACTATTAGTGTAAGTGCAGTGTTTAATAATGAAATGAGTTGAACACATGGCATGCCCCCGCCTTCTCTAAAATGTGTTTCTAATTATACAGCCCTACTTCCAACTAATAACCGCTAGTGGTTACAAATTACCCGCTCTATATTCGGTTTTGACGGTATACTTCATAGAGAACTCAGACATAGAGTGCGCATTAAAGGAGGTATGCTGTCTCTGATGATAGGCATTAAAGCTGCATAACACACGTCAAGTGTCTTTGAACCGGATCGAGTTGTTACAAAACGCGGAATTAAGATTATACTCACGGATTACAGAATATAGAACTACTTCTGGGTTCTTCATTTATATATAAATTATCATAATACTAGATTTAACTCACGTCATTTGTTCTCTTAGGACATGGTTTAGTCCTTTTACAATCGTTAGTCCGCGTTTTGTGATCACACGGAAAGAGTTTCAACTTTGAAATAGCCCAAAACTAGCCGTCTTTGTAAATTATCTTTGAACCAAAGAGTTTTTTGAACGAAGCCGTCAAAATTAGCCAACCGTCATATTTTAGTGATTTTGTTTTCACTAACATTTTAGAACTAAGTAACAACTTAAAGTTTTCATACAGAAAGTCACGAAAGCGGGGTCTATTGGTTCTCCTGTATATGTTAAACTCGTACCTCCTTTGATGTTTGATGTTGACACGTAACCCTGTATTTCGTTTAATAACTGTATTTTCCAAATCGGCTTTTCTCTGTCGTACGTCGTAAGGTTATTAAGGCCCCACATATTCTGTTCGACAGCATTAAAATAAAGGAAGGGAAGGTAGACGTATTTAACTTAAATACATTTTTGTAGGTTGTGGTTTGGTTATACTTACTTATAAGCTTGCAATTTCGCCGTACAAATTCTTTCTTAATGGATGATGTTATAAAAATAGTGTTTTTCAATTTTTTTACCAAGCAATTTTTACTAAGCTTTAATGTTTTGTATCAGACCCGTTTTTATTAAAAAATGTGACCAATATTGTTAATTTAGTTTATAACATTTTTTTGTCAATATAGGACAGTCCATTGTGGCTAAACATGGCGGTTGACTCATCGCACACCTAATGAAATACTGGCATATCACAAAAATTAACTTTTAATATTACGACTCTATAAGTGACGATTAATCTTATTTTTGAGTTGAGCTAGTATACCTAATATGAGTATGGCTTATAATAGGAAAAAAATATATTTAGTTTATTTTAGATAGGGGTTAATAGGGGTGAAAATACTACACGTATTTTCATTTCGGCAATTGACATTTTTCCCAAATTATCCACATACAAAAGGATTAATTTCGTCACCCAGCAGTACCATAATGCCACTCCAAATAAACGTAGTTACTACGCCCGGCGCCCCCGTTTTATAATTTGAGCTGTTTCTTCAAATGAAAACCGTCCAGGCCGCTCCAAACTTTTATCTTTGCATAAATTGTATTAGTTAAATTTTACTTGGCAAAGTAACCGTTTCAGCGAATTGAAGTTTGTTCAACGATTCTTTGCTAAATTAATAAAGTTTTAATTGAATTTAGTTTGAAAGCGATTTTACGTGGATGTCAACTGGGGTCCAGTGTTTAAACCTTTATCGGGGGTTAAGAAAACTTATTAACTATCTTTTTTCGCGGCCTCGCACGTTAAGAAATCCTTTTATTTAGTAGATCTATGGCATATCGTGTGCCAAATTGTACTAAATCCTTGCAGTTTGAAGATAAAAAATATATAACAACAAATTATAAAATTTTAAAATTAAACCTAATAAGAATAGAATACTGTTTATTGCAACCAAAGAAAAATAAAGTTTAATATTAGCATTGTAATATGATTTGGTCCACAATGGGCGGCCTTATCGCTGTGAGCGATCTCTTCCAGGCAACCAACATTTGTTTGGAAAAGTTGATTGAAAGAGTAGAGTGGGATAAAAATAATGAATATAAAAGTTTCTTTTATCGTCATTGTCACCCCATATCGTCCCACTGCTGGGCAAAGGTTTCCTCCGACTCCGAAGAAAGATATATTCACGCCTAAACCGATCGATACGATGATTAGACTTTAGCATACCTCACAGGTTACTTTTCAACGAGCAAAACGCAGTTTGTTTCTAATTAACATGCAATCTCGTGACTTTATTATACACAACCATTTATCAAAAAAGAAATAATATATTGCTTGAAGATCAAAACGCATTCAGCCAGATGCCAATCGCAATTCCCTATAAATTATTGAAACCCTAACCACCTGTGATGGTATCAATAATACATGTATGTTAATTATATGCTCACATACTCTGGTTATTATGTGCTTACATCTCCACGTCTCAAAGGATGTTCAAAGCAAATTAATCCGTTATTAACTGATATTGAATAGTTTACGTTCGCAGCTACGCTCACTTGAACAAATCCTTTGCTAGCGGATGTCTACTAGTCTACATTCTACATCATCATCATCCTTTGTGTATACTACAGACGATTTAAGCACTATCTGTTAGATTGCGTTGGCACTTCCGTTCGTGGCTAATAAAACCAATCCTGGACACAATTGTCTGCATCACAATTCACAATATTATCGTTGTGTCAAATTTGGACTCAATGTACAATAAATAGTTTGAGTTGTATATATAGTCAATAAATCATGGTTTTCTTAAGGCGGAAAATTCTTGAAGGTAAAGTTGTCACCAGGAGATCCCAGAAATCTTTGTTAAGTCTTTAATTAGGCGAATGTGGTGACTTTTTCTTTTTAAATAGTTATGCAAATTCTATTCTTGAGATTGGGACCAACACACTGTTCTCTTGACGTCTCGTCATACTACATGTTGGCAGACTGTGCGAACTGCGAACAAAATCAACTTCATGTTACATATTTTTGGGTACAATTTGGTAATATCTTATCCATGATCTAAAGAGGCCCATTCATTATTCTGCTTTGTCCTAGTCCAATAAATAGCCTATTCGCAGAGGCTTGATCATAAAAGCCCGGTAAGGAATTGAGGTTAGTCAGTCACGTTCGTGCGACGCCTTTGTCTGTCGCAGATTCCCAGGCTTTTGTGCTTCGCGATTTTCCGACTAGTGTTCCCGCCAAATCTTCCTAGTCATTTGAACCCTCGACAGATACATTTATTATGAAACAGAAACTATTATGTCGTTTTCTCACGACATTTCCTTCAGTGTGAAATTTTGTGGGTTCGTGCGCTCGTGTACGTATTCTCAGTCCCGTCACGGCTGACGCAAATGTCTGTAAATCAGAGTTAACGCTTTCTTTACTCCGGTGAATTTATGGCGGAAGGGCCGACGCCTCGTGCATCTCCCCGGCTTTATGCCCCCCTGGTACCGCTCGCATCTGCCAAACTATCGCCTGATGGGGTAACATCAACAATGAGACTTTTTTCATTTATTTTTAATTCATACCCTCTTCATTTCATCACGATTTGTTATCATTCATCTTTTTCAATAAAATATTCGCTATAAAAACTACGTCTACTCGAGCGAAATAAAACATTTCCAATATGACAAGAATAAATGAGACGTCTTGTAGTTGAAATAGTGCGACGATAGCAGGCAATCGATCACCGCAACTCACACGAATTGCAACATTTATACAGATCCCGGGCTCGGGCCTTCCCACTTTTATCCCGGCGAGATTTATATTCACGCGACACCTACGCCCTTTGAAGTCGCCGGGGGAATAAATTCCACACGATCGTTGTTTTTAATTAAAACGCCATGTTTCACGTTTTATCGCTTTTCAAAAGAATGTGATACGATATGATAGATCAGGGTGGCAATAAAGACTGTGTAAGCGCTAAGAGCTATTACGGAAGACACCGTCCAAGTGAGACTCCACTTAATCCGGTAGAGTCGGATAACAACGCTAACAATGTGATAAAGCGGCTCGGGACACGGCGCGCTCTCTGCCAATAACTATAAACTATCAACCGCAAACGTCTGCCATCTTGTAGTGGAAGTCGATGAAATATCCACCTCTCTCTCACTCCAGCCTCCGGCGGGTGGCAGCCGCCTCCCTCGCTACCCTCACGGAACTCGGAGCCAGACGAGCGTTCCACACGCAACTACAAACGCGAAATCTCTTTTACCAACTTTGTGAACATTAACGAACTTGAGTGTAACAAAAGCGATATGTTTTATATATGTGCTGATGAAAATATCGTCTCAATGAGTGACTTGACGACTGCTCGTAAACTTGGCAGAAGTTGCTTCGTTAATTAACTCTCGATGTAGCCCCCAGCTCTCGTATTGTAACTGCTTATTTACACTTTTTATGAAAGACCACACAAAGAATGGACGTTGAAATTACACCACTTGTATTTTAGTTTAATGTTTTTATTGCTAGTAACAGTAGTATTTTATTTTTAATTTTCTCATTTAACGACTGTTTTTTCAACAACTTGAGTATAAACATTGTCCTCATTTATTTGATGTAGTCTTGTTTTATTTTATTGTATGTCCTCTTAACAAATGATAAGAACATTGGTTTTTATTGTTGACGCTCGTCTGCAAGCGTCGCCTACTTATACATCTTCAATTTCGTATTCTCCTGGTATCGGAGTTGAAATTACACGAATTAATCCCTCCGGTGCTTTGTCCCTCGGGATGAATGTGCTCACGGTTGTTTATTTTGTTATCCATCAAATCACATTATATGGTCCGTCAGACGTATTTCTTTCTTTTAAATCATTCTCTTCGTGTTCCTTTTAAAATTTTCCATTTATTTGTTCTGGTTGTCTTTTATGTTGCAATACTTATTTGTCTGCAGTCGGGGGTCGGGGTGAGTTGATCTCTGTTGATTGAGCCACTATAATAAACTGACAGTAAGTACTTTATTGTGGTGCGTTTTATTCTTTTTACTTATAGAGCAATACAAAACAGGACCGTTTGCTTTAGTGCGCATATTAAAAACCACTAACAAGTATTTGAGTGGTGGAACTGTTGAATTAGTATTGCGATCACAGAACACTTTCTCAATGGCGCGATGTCCCATGAATTATTGATGTAGGACGAAGCCAGACGCGGTCGCCGTGAATCGCGACATCTCCGCGCGCCATTCCATTGTTATAAATTATTCTTTCCACCATTTTATTACAACATCACACAATTCGTCCGTTTTATGATCCCCCATCAGGTTTACTGCCCATACAACCTTATTTATTCCCGCTAATCTACACAACTTATAATGCTTTGGCGTTTTTAGTTCTCCAATAAAACACTTAATTGAAATCGTGCCAAGGGAAGTCGTAAAGCGCTCATTTAAATTTGACTTCAAAATTGTTACGATTGAATAATAAAAAACGTGCAACGTGTTCAATGAACGTGTTATTAGAGTCCATTATAGGAATAACAGTTGTAAGTGTGTAATTTGAAACCGCTCTCGCATCGTTTGTTACTGGGAGTGAAATGACACGGGTGTATTAAGATTTTAAAGTGATCAACGAGGCTGACGCGCGGGGTCGTCAAGCTTCGAATGCAGCCGTTACTCGTCGACAACTTTTCAAACTGTTAATCAATTACACAGGCCGTCGGAGCGCGCTTTTTCCGCCACGTAATGGATACCGCGATGCACACACACGAACGTGTAATAAGTACGTTTGGAGCGGTACAGCGAGTCGAGGCGAGCGGGCGGGTTCACGCACGAATGCCTCCACGAGTGCGGAGGGTAAGCCGGCTACATGTTGTTGCGAGAGTGAGCTCGTGTGCGGTTGTGTACATGTGTGCCGCAAACAGATTACTTAGTACAACACCGAACATCGTAGTCTTGTATCTGTGTCTTGTCTAAGCACCAATCGCTTGCTAAAATGTACTGAAATGATAGTCCTTGTGAAAAACAAACAACTGTCATAACAATACATTGGTGTAGTGTTATCCACAATCGATTAGCTTAGCTTCGGGCACCGAATCGATGATGCCAGTAAAGACAACACAGATCTGAGTCACAAAGAAAGAAATAATCTGACGAGCGAGGACACAAAGACTATATCTGAGGCAGTTTTAGTCAGCGATGTCATACTTCGTTTGGAAGTTAATCGTGTCTGTTCTCATACGTTATTCGTCCCACTGTGGCCCGGTGGCAGGTTTACGGCGCTGGCTGGGGCAGCGAGCTCGACGCTTCGCGTGTGAGCCGCTGCTATTTTTCGAGAGCCCGCTCGCGTGTTCCGCGCCGTTTTTGCCTCCTTTGTTTTATTGTTTTCGTTTGAGACTTCAGAAATGAGCTCCATCGTTATTGTTCCTCTTGTCTTCTTGCGTTCCGCGTCGATTTCTTGTAACTTGTACTTATAATGTATTTATAATAGAGTCGTAATAGACCAAGTTTTTTGTCTTGTTAACTATTGAGGACTAGTTTTTGTTTGATGTTAATTATTTCGTTGTTGATGAAAAACTTGACACTGAATGGTGCTAAGCGATAATAAGATTTTGTTTGCAACGAAAGGAGTCCTACGTTTCTGTAACACCTTTACAGTTGCAGTGTACCACAGACGACTAAACCTACATCATCATTAACAGCCTACATTCGTCCACTGCTGGACACATTGTAGGTTCATTGGCCATGAATCTATGTTCAGCTGTGGACGACTGACCTCTAATACCTCTACGTTTTGAAAGGACATGTAGTCCGCAACACATCATCACATTGCACATCTAAATCTAACCAAAAAAAACCTCAAAAATCGACTAGTTTGAGTTATGCACTCCATCAAATTCCCGAACCGAAGACTTATCGACATCGACCAATACAACATTGTTAAAAATAAGTTTACTAAAATATATTATAGCAAGTTTCTTTTTAGAACACTTCTACATTGCACAAGGACACATTAATCAGTTTTTCGCCTTTTTATAAAAAAAAAGTGCCATTTTGAGTTGATTCCTTTTAGATCTAAACGTGCGACATGTCATACAGTGACAATAAAAATAGAATAGAAAACTCTTTATTATAACCCCACAAATATGAAGAAAAAGTTAAACACAATTTCGTAACTTAAGTGTAACAATTGGCTGTCTTATAGCTAAAAACGATCTTTTCCAGACAGCTTTGATGTCTTCTTAACCCAGTAATGAATAGCTGTTAATGGAATCTGTAGCATTAACATAAAGAGTGGGACTTACCGTCCGCAGCCCAAATAAAGACGAAACTACTTGCATATGCAGATGAGCTGTCGTTTCCATGCAAATACTCGTTGGTGTATAACCATGTAAAACGGACGGCTTTGTAGTATAACAGCTTTGAGATCTCAAAGGGATGCATTGCTCTGACTAAAGACTTATTAACTACTAAGTATATTATTCTAAAAATATGTGTAATACTCGTAATATAAAAATAAGAGTAAAATACATATTGAATGGCTTTATATATAACTAGCTTGTGCTCGCGGCTTTGCCCGCGTTGCAAAATCCTTTCTTAGCAGAAGTCTACATCATAAAACCTATCTATATTCTAAATTTCAAGCAAATCCATTCAGCGGTTTGAGCTGTGCGTTGATAGATCAGTCAGTCACTCTTTCCTGTTATACCTATATTCAGAAGTGCGTTTACAGTCTTAACTCTTAACATAAAAAATACATGAAGTCATGCGCTATAATCTGTTCTGTTGGAGTATAAACTTAAAAGAATTATAGACGTTGTAACACAGGCTTTGAGATCTTAAAAAAGTCTCAATAGAAAATAAGTCCTAATAATTACAATCATATTATTATTAAAAAATAGTACGCGTTTATTCGATCAATTTTGTAAAAGTGTTATGTTATATGGATTAGCTTCGTACCAGCTGGTGCCATTTTAATCGACCACAACTAAACATATACGGGCAAAATTAGAACTACAACTTCCACTACATTTAGTACCTGTTTAAACTTCTTATCACATAGATACTAGCGCCATTATCCAAGTACACTGTAATTTGTACATGCTAACAAGTCCGCCTCCTATGGCCCAACAAAAATGTCAATCATTCCATTGAAATATTTTTTCTCGAACTTGTCAAGTGCAATTACTTTCAAATTGCAGTTGGCTTTCATAGACGTCAAGAACAACTTGTTCGAGTGACACGTGCAAATTTAAACTGGTTTATCGGTTTAATTGTGGTGTCATTACCTTATTTGTAGCATTAGCATCTGTTAAATACGGTTTATATCGTTATTGTTGGGATTAATTGGTATTGTAGAGACGCGACGTTTTAATATTAAGTAGGCACAGTTTAACATAATAAGTACTTCGTTTTTTCTGACTAAATAAAAAGAGGTCATAAATTCGACATGTATGTTGTAATACCTACCTACCTAATGATGGAACTGAAACAAAATACCTACGAGTAGGACAATCCCTTGAAACTTCTAAAACAATATAGGTACTTACTCATATTTTTCTGTACTCCTCTCATTGTCCAGTACATTTTCTCCAGTTTCAGGACAACTGGCAGAAAATGCAATTTTAGCATTAAGTTAGTCCTAGCGTTGTGCTGAATAATAAAATAAATTATGTTTGACAATTATGATGCCTGATTCCCTCGTCTTGTCATTATACATATAATAAAGAAAAAATTTGTTTCAATAATATTTTATTTTTATTTCCAATGAAGCGAAAACACATTCGTATGTAATATTTCCATTTTATCTGTATGTTTGTGCGTTGATATGTTTGTTACAAAGTATGTTTATAACATGTTTATAGTAAAGGTTATCGCGGATGAGGTGCTAAGTAATAGCTTCGTGTGGTAAACATTATGTTTATTTTGCTTGTAAATATTGTTGCTAGCAGCTAGATATTTCCATGAGGTGGGTGTAATAAGAATTAAGAATGGATAAATGAAGAAAGTATGTAAGGACAAGTCTGAAAGTAGCGCCGCTACCAAATTAAAATCAAACTAAAGAAATACAGTTTGTTGATTACTATAGCTGCTATTGCTTCTTTTAATTTTTATAATAATTATGCGGAGGGATGAAAATCATGTTACCAAAAGTCCATGAATATGGTGATAGGTGGTAATCCGGGAAGGGGGCGCCCGAAAAAGGTTTGGATGAACTGTGTGAAAGAGGATATGCGTGCTAGAGGAGTGGATGAAGATATGACGGATGATAGAGCAGAATGGAGGAGAAAAACGTGTTGTGCCGACCCTACCCAGTGTGGGATGAAGGCAGGAAGAAAAAGCTTCTTTTTATAATTTAAATGCAGCACCTTAAAATAATAACATCGTTTTATGCCTAAAATTTGTGAAATCTAAAATGTAGGTAATCATTCGTCATATAGTTTTTTTTTGCAAGCATTCATGTAATATCATTGTTATGTTAGTTATTGTTTGTTGTAACTTTTATGCACAATAAATCTATCTATTACGAATTGTGTTTCTATGGAAAAAAACATACATAATATACTAAATTAAAAAAAGTCCAGAGAAATTAAAATGTATATTGTAATGGTCTTACACATGGAAGGCACGCAGTTAAAATAAGTTAAATCATATAAGCGTTATCTTGTATTAAATAACTGCCAAGTAAGATTTAAAAAGTATAAACGTAAATGAAGATAATATTATGACCTCTGTCTATACTCTATACTCTTTATAGTATTATGCTCTTTCCAAATTGGATACAAAAATTGTTTACGATTGAACTTTGCATTTTAATAAGATCGTAAATATCGTTCGAAGCCGAGCAGTAAATTCTTTTAAATTAATTCGTTTCGCTCTGCATATTATTTATATAAATCATGTTTTTATAATGGTTTCAAATCTGTTTTAAAGAAAAGTGTAGGACTGACTGACTTGTCAATGCCTGACTCAGACAGCAGAACAGATTGAGCATAAATTTGGATCAGAGATAGAGAGAGATATTATTGTAACGTTGACTTTAGAAACTCATTAGGATAGGATAAAAACGTATCGGGTGACGCTCTTTGACAAATTTTGAAATAACAATCCCTACGAGTTTCTTGCTTGTTCACGAGAGGTGCTTTTCGAACGGTGCTTCGCGATCGGCGCTTTTCGGTGGTTTTGCTAGAGTCTGACCTTTTAAAGTTTGAGTTCCGTTATAAAGTTCTATAAAAACGTCTGGTAGTAGGTACATAAATATAAATGTCTCTTATCTAAATAATCTCTTACACAAAAACAATACGAACAATGACCTAGTTAAGAACACGTAAATTGGTCAACAAAGAACTAAAACCAAGCCCAGTAATTAGCTGCATGTGTTTCCTATTTGACCTACTATTGTAAGGTGAAGCAGATGTTGACTACGATCATGAATAATGTGGATGGCGCTAGTGTATGTGTGGTTATGTTTTGATGTATGGCGTAACAGTTTAGTTTCAATTTTAGTTACCACAATTTTGATGTTAAACGATAACGATGTCATTTATACATCAAATCAAATTAAAATTACATAATAATTTAAAATATAAATATAAAAATTAAAATCGTCAAAATAAAAATACATACAAAATAAATTAAAATTAAATGAGATTATAATCAAACCAACACTAAAATATCAAATAAAATAAATTTAAGATCTCATCACCATCAGTATAATCATCTGCCTCTGACATAATGTAGAGAACATTTTACTAATATTACCTATAAACGAGAAAGTTTGTAAAAATGTACGGATGTCTGGATCTATGTTACTCTTTGACGGCTAAACGGGTAGACCGATTGAGCTGAAATTTGGTATAGAGCTTAGACCCTGGAATAACACATGGACTTACAAGCACAGCGGGTAAAATCGCTGGACGCGGCTAGTTTATTATACGATGCTGTATGGTCTATGGACCAGCTCAAACTGTCTACCCGTTTAGTCGTCAAATACCTAGTAACAAACATAGATCCAGACATCCGTACATTCTTATGATGAGATGTTAAATTTATTTTCATTTGATATTTTAGTGTTGGTTTGATTATATTTATAATCTCATTTTATTTTAATTTATTTTGTATGTATTTTTATTTTGACATGATTTTAATTTTCATATCCATGCGGTTCGTAGTCTGCTCCTTAATTTCTAAGTTAAAGAATTTGAAACGTTCCATTGAGATAGCAACACGCCGTTGTAACTGGTCTGCGATAATATCAGTTTTACAAATATCGTCATTAACCTTAACACGCTAAATACGACACGTAAGCCGGCATGCGGCATCTTGTATCCTGCTCTAACACACTGGTTAATTCATCTGCCTCTGTCCTGCACGTTTAAAATACGCGATGAATTGAATTGATAACGTCCTCAGTGCAGGGTTGCCAACGTACGACAATTATCGTGCGTGTACGATAATTTCGTCATGTACGATATAATATTATGTATTTTTTACGACAGTGGCAAATTATGCCTATTATTGAGAAAAACTAGCAATTAATACAACAGTTATTACAGCAGTAAAGGACAAAAATAAATACGAAAATGTATGATAATTTCGGCATTGATACGATGTATGATGTACGATACAATTTTATGCGAAAATTTCCTGATGATCTTGAAATGCTCACATCAGGGGACTGAAATGAAAACAATGCACAAAAATAACTATCACGGTTCATGAGATACAGCCTGGTGAAAGACAGACGGACAACGAAGTCTTAGTAATAAGGTATTGTATTTATCCTTTGGGTAGGAAAAGGACAGATTTTTTTTGCTAAGTTTTCGTTGTACGTTAATTTTCAAACATTTTTACGATAATTGTCTCACACTCATGACAACCCTGCCTGTGTGGCGATGTACTTGTATGACATAATAAAAGTTAATTGATAAAGTAGACATTATTAGAGCGGCTTCAAGTCGCTCGAGAGTGATAAACTATCTTTTGACCCACGGTTTTCTTTGTTTAGCTTGATGACGAATTTTAACATTTTTTATACTTTAGCTTAAATGTCATGGAATAAATTGTTTGTCAATGAATATTAATCGTTTCTGAACCAATTGAAACCAATAAAAATAATGGTATCAGACTGAATCTAGAAGGCGGGATAAATACCTCCCTGGATTCACTGAACATCATGCCGGAACACGGTCATAAGTCATAATGGCCGCTTGGCGACACGGTTTTGTCCAGTGGGTGGTATCCACGGCCAAAGCCTACCATCAGCATATAAAATACGAGAAAACCACCTACCTCCGGAATACATACTATGATATTCATAATACAGTGTAATCTCACAAATCCGGCACTTCAGTATACCGGCACGTCAAATAATCCGGCACCCTCCGCCAACGCCTCCCTTGCCCTCTAACCTCTACATGAAAATTGGCAAAAGAATATGGTGTTGGACATGCAGATCTTAAGAACAAGCTATTTTATGCTTATTTTACTTAGTCTATACCACGTGAAGACGATGGATACTGGATCAGGAAAGCGTAAAACACGAAATATCATTATGATTTTATTCATTATCTAGTAATCCGAACATTTCAATAATCCGGCAACCTATGGTTTTGAATAGTGCCGGATTAGTGAGAATATAGTGGTTGTCATAATTTGTTAATATTATAAGTATCTTATAGAATTTATCATGGAATTAAGAATGTTTACTCTAGAATCTATTTATCATCATGTGTGGAATAAGAGTCACCTCGTATGATATCCCAAGTATTTTCCTCGTTCCGAATTCTCGGTCTAACCACATTTTATGTTTTTCCTTATTCGAAACTGATCTCGATTTTCTTTGATTGAACCTGAGGTATATACTCGTATATTAGAAGTTACTTTTATACATTATGAAATACTACTTCTGAATAAAAAAAATATCGTATTATAATTACATTATAAATAACATAATGTATAAAAATACCAGTGGCAATGAGTTGCTATTTGCTATCTCAAGACGATACTTTTCAAGAGATTTTAGATAGATAAAAGTTTATTGAAACAAAAAATATATTATACCACCTACTTATACCTCCAATATGTACCTCATTTTTTAACATCGCGCTCCCCCTACTTTTAAATAATTTTTTTTTTGAAGTGAAAACTTCTTTAGCGGCGCTGAGCACTTTTTTTTGTATGGGTAAAAACTTTAAAACTCGCGTCAGGGTCACGTGATGCTGATCGAAAAAGCGTAAGATCGAGGGGAAGGGAGAGGAACTAGTATATCCCACTCTTTCTACCGTGCCTGAGTGTGCTGCTCTGTTGATGGTGTAAAAGTCGTCGAAATTATGGATGGAAGTTGATTTTTCTGAGAGATAAAATTTAATGTAATATATAAATAACGATATAATATTATAAATAACAACATATAAATTGTCATATTTGTGTACGATAGCGCAATAAATAAACATTGTATTCTACCTCATAAATGATAGTACTTTTATACTTATAATTAAACACAACGTTAATATTGAAGTTTTCACTTCTGCCGGCACTCCCGGAGTGCTACCTTTTTTTATCTATGCAACATCAAACAGAACTTATATAATATGCTTTTTAATCTAATTTATACCATTAAATATACATACTTTGATACGGTATTATATATTGAAAACACATTTAAGTTTTAAACTAGCAATTATTTATGTCCCCTTACCTGCGAACATCAAAGATTATTTTAATTAGACATAATTAATGTAGTTTCCATATATTAATGTTAAATTAAGCACTTAGTTGTTATCAAAGCGATTTTATTCAATTTGTTTATTTTAATAATGACTGATTAGTGTTTTGATTTTATTTAAACTTATTTTTTAGTAATTTGGATTAAGAAGTTTTTGATAAAATATACAAAAAATATATTTTATGTTATGAAAATGAGCTGGCCGGTGCAACTATAACAAGTTATTTATTTCTATGATAGCAATTTGAGTTTTTATATGTATGTAAATACCTCAGATCAGAAGAAAAATACTTTTATAAAAAAAGTACTTATTTATTTCCAGTTGTCGTGAAGAGTTTACTTTTAGCGATAAGACCGAGTCATTATTTATGTCAATACTAGCTGCGCCCAGCGGTTTACACGCAGTAGGTACTTATGTAGCCTATGTTGTTATTCCAGGTTCTAAGCTATATCTATTCCAAATTTCAGCTCAATCGGTCCACCCGTTTAGGCGTGAAAGAGTAACAAACATACATCCAGACATCCATACATTCTTACAAACTTTCACGTTTATAATATTAGTAAGATTATGATGTACCTATGTATATTCTTTATTGAAGCGTAAAGTACAGAGCTATCTATCTATCCTATCTTCACGGTTGAATGGTTTAGAAAAAGTAAGGATATAACAGTCAAGTTGAAAAAATCCCCTTCCTTTTACATAATTTTTATTTGTGTTAGTCGTAAAAAGCTGGCAGCCGCTAGGAAGAATTAGAAATGTCATGTCCGCTTTCTTTGCGCGCGCTATGGTCGTAATTTCATTTTCTCCACCAGGGTAACATGAAGCAACGGAGCTCATTTCATAACCCATAATGCGCTAGCTGCGTCCCGCTCTTACTCAGCTGGAGAGAGCGTGACGGGAAAGTTATACTCGTAAAACTTTACGTCGTCGAATATTGAGCTCTACGCGGCTCGATGTAGACGCAGTTTTGGTTTGATACTGGGAGATGTCTTCCGCCAGTGACGAATACAGAAGCTGTTAGGGGGCTAAAGTCCCCCCAAAATCATATCCATATATCGCAACAAGGTAGCATACCTTTACAAATACAAAATTTCTAAATTTCAGCTATAAATAAATCTCTAGTGTTTCTAAATTCTGGTCTAGAACCTTTTCAGCTTGATTTCAAAATCGGAACTTTTTCGGAAAATTTCAGATTGTGATAATCATTCATCAAATCATTATATTTATTATTTATTTTGTATTTACAAAGATATTGTAGAAACGAACATAGGTACATCAGATTTACCTCACTTAGCATAGCACAAAACCAGCAAGCCTTATATAAATGTCCAAAGATAATCTTATAAAAGGCCAACCCAAACAAATTTACTGATGCTCTTCAAAATGTTACGCGTCTTTCGATCCCCCGAACGAAAATCTGTGATCCACCTCTGTCTTCCGCCCTCGACAAACAGGCGCACTACACAAGTAGAAGTTTTCTGCTTCATTTATTAGCGAGCGAATGTCGACGTCGAGCCATGAGCCAATAAACCGGCGAACGCCACCCTCTCCAGACGATTTATGAGCGAAACTCGCACTAATTCGACTAACAGCGTTCCCCAATTTGAATGTTAATTTTTAACAATTTAAGACTGTTTAGTGACTTTGTTATGAGTTGGAGCTCGTCTGGTGAATTCGTAATGCGGCTCATTCATTTCGGATTTACGCTCGAGTCGTCTGAAGCTAAGGTTGACGTTGTAATGAGAGTTTACGATTATCGTGTAACGTAAAGGTTGGCGCAGAATGAACCGCATGGAAAGGGCCGCATCGCACCTTAACAAAAATGTTCTGACATGGCTTTAGTAGGTTTTATAAAAAACAAATACATGACTCGCACAATTTTGTTAGCGTCTGTTGAAAAATACTTTACGACCTATTTACAGAGTGATAAAATATACTTTAAAAAATCAAGGTGAGGACAAACACCGAGAAACTAGATTTTTGTATACTAGATTAGAAGAGATGAACTATCGCACTACAGGTGGGCCTCACCGGGCCGCAACCTGCTGCAAAATGTTTATATTATGTAGTACACAAACTTATGAGAAAGGTTCTCTACGAGGGTAAGGCTGGCGGCTTTATCCTTTGATATCGGATATCTACTCCTAAAATCTACCTGCGCGCCAGTTTTCAGCGATTTAGGATGTGCGTTGAAAGATTAGTCAGTCAGTGAGTCACTCTTTCCTTATTAGATATTATATTCGATTTTGTGCAGTGTTGTGAGGACATTTTTATACGATGCAGTGCGGCCCATTCGGCTAGTCTGCGCTGGCCTTAAGAGCTCTATTTTATATTTAAACAAGCTCATAGTTACTGCACAAATCTCGCTTCGTCGGTAGCAGATTAGCTCTTGATTATAGAGGACTCAATCATAGAGTACACATTACCAGAGGTATGCTGTCGCCGACGATACGCATTGACGCTGCATAATATACACGGCAAATTATGTCTTTGTACGAGCTAATTTAAACTAGCCATTATTATAAACTAGCTGTGCCCAGCTGTTTTACCCGCTGTACTGTAGCTTATGTGTTATTCCAGGGTCTAAGCTATATATTAGGCGTGATAGAGTAACAAACATACATCCAGACATCCATACATTCTTATAAACTTTCACGTTTATAATATTAGTAAAATAGTATAAGTAGAAGATGTCTCTGAATCTCTGAACCAAAGAGTTTCTACTATGAACCAGCCAATCAAAACTGGCCAACTACCCCCGTACCCCGTCTTGTTATTTCAATTTTGTATTCATACAGAAATCACGAAAGCGGGGTCTATTTCGGTTCTCTTTTCTATGATCTTGTTATAACATTGGCAAACCTTCAGAGCGACCTTCTAATCGAATTAGTATACAAATCTTAAAGTTTATCGTCTGATTTATTACAGCATTTTATGACTTATTTATTTAAAAGTTTAAATCGAAACATGGATTACTTTTGATTATAGTTTTATTTGTTTACAGGTAAGCCGTTGCTCCTATACTTTGGACCTAAGAAGGTAAGTTGGAAGATAAACCAATTCTGCATTCACATCATTTTTCCTACTCCTGATGGATACCTGTGATCAACATGTTAAGTTTAGAGCTCGGTTCGGTTGTAATCGGTCTTGTTCTGTATTTGAAGTTATTTTACTATGTAGGTAGGTATATCGTTTAACTATTCACCGATTGATATTGCGATGGCCTTTTCTATTTTCAAAGAACAATAAAGGGTAACTATACTCGGATTGAACAAGGAGAATCCTTTTTGTAAACAAATGAGTTCCCACACCAAAAAAAAAGATTAAGTAATGGAAGATCTGTCAAAAGAAAAAGATTTCAATAAATAAAATAGCTTGAGTTTATATTTTTCTCAAAATTCAAAGAATTAATATTATAAATTATATTTTTGTATTTTTTTGCGCACAGATATTATTATTTATTAAATTAAAAAATATATAAGATTTTGTAGAAGAAAAAAAATTGTGGGAATGGTATCATCGGTGATTATGACAGTTGTTCAAAACATTTTGTGCTCGGAGTGAATTTTTGTTATTGAAAAAGTTGTTTTCTTTTGGTAAAAGGTTCTGTTAAGTTATTGTGTTGCTGTTATTTGTTACTTTTATGTTTTAATCATTGAATTTAAATAAATATTTAAAAAAAACGTTTTGAGAAATTAAATTGTTATGAAAGTACAATCTTAAGTTTTGCTCGATGTTATTTTACGTAACCTTTGTCATGCTAACTGTCTATACATCTATTTTCATGCTTAGCTTATATATTATTATAGATTTTTTATATAATAATAATAGTTAGTGGTACAGCAGTTTTATCCGCTTAACAAATAGCAGCCTAGTTATGTGTTATTCCAGGTCCTGAGGTACATAGGTACCAAATTTCATTTTGGCGTCAAGTGTCACCCGTAAACCGATAAATACACCCTTTATAAGGTCATTGTACGAAGAAGGAATAATCATAATCTACCGCCGAATATATCCACATCATGTCTTTTTAAAAAGTAATTAAATTATTACTATGAAAAAATAGACAACGATTTAATTTAAACAAAATTTTATAACAAAATTTTGCAAATTTTAATTTCTGCCCTTTTGTTTTTATATAATTAAAAATACGGCACAAGCGAAACCGCGCGCTGTTATTATATCTAACGATTCTTGCTTCAAAAAATGTTTATTAGCTCAGCCTCTCACTTTTGACACTAACATATAGTGACATTAAGGTGTTTACAAAAAAGATCTAGGATTATGAAATGGGGTATAAGTATGTTTTTATTATATTTAGGTACACTAGGCTTATGATCAACATATCGCTTCTACGCTGCAACAACGCCGTACCACAAAAAAAAAATAAACATTTTCAGAAAAGAATTTGAATACCTAAATCACGTAAAAGTTGTTTTCCATAAATGATTTTTTCTGTGTTAAAGAAGCTATCTTAGATCTTAAACTGGAGATGCGTAACGCATATTTCCTGAGTCAACAAAAGGCACAGTGCAGTGTAGACTTCTTGCCTATAGAATTCCTAGATAACACTTAAGCGTCGAGCGTATAATTTATCCTATTAAAATAAACTAAATTATCCTCCAGATAACCTTTTGTATGGACGTTTCTATCAACACAATTATGGTAAAATATACGACAGCTCGTCACGATTCTCGCGTTCAATAGATTCCGACGTAGATAACGTAATACCACAGATAATAATATGTTTTTTTTTCTTTTTTAAATATGTTTATTTATTCAATGACATTTTTTATTATCCTCAATTACGTGGGTTTTGATAACGATAAGTTAATCCTTAGTTGTATAATATTTTTAATTGATTATTACATAAGAAAGGAATTCGATTTATTGGGTAGATAAGAAATTCTACTTACGAATACGAGGAAAAAAATCCTACTTCAAAGCGCTTTTAAAAGCATGGGTGATGCACGTTCTATTGCAAAACTTGATGACTGCTCGACCAATTTTGATAAAATTTTAATGGCATGATGTTTAGTAAAGTCAGATAGACTACTTGTCCGACGGACACCACGTCAGCAATGACCTACAACGCCTAATATGTATTACTTAATACTAGCTGCGCCCAGCGGTTTTACCCGCTGTTGGTTGCCTATGTGTTATTCCAGGGTCTAAGCTATCTCTATACCAAATTTCAGCTCAATCTATCCACCTGTTTAGGCGTAAAAGAGTAAGAAACATACATCCAGATATACATTCTTACAAAATTTCCTTAGTATCTTTTCGCCACTTTTATCACAATAAGAAATAAAAGTAAAAATAGAATCCGTCCTCGAGATTTCCTAGAAGATATTAGGTAAAAGTTATTTTAACGTCTTTTTATCCTTTTATACTATTATCGCGTAATCCAAGATTTTCGTGACTTTTAAAGAAACTTATTCACAGTTTTCGGTTTTCTTAAAGACATTGGATTTGCAATCTTACTAATATTATAAAAGTGTAAGAATGTATGGATGTCTGGATGTATGTTTGTTATTCTTTGACGCCTAAATGGGCGGACCGATTGAGTTGAAATTTGGTATAGACATAGCTTAGACCCTGGAATAACACATAAGCAATAAGTACAGCGGGTAAAACCGCTGGGCGCAGCTAGTATTAAATAATGTCTAATTGAGAACGAAACTTGGATTAAATTAACGTAATGTAAATATATTTTTAGTTTTCAAAATTCTATAAGTACTATTTTTGTTTACACTTACAATTTATGTCAATTATTTCAATAAAATTAAAAAATATAACTCGACCTGTATGTAGAACAAAGACTTATCTGAAAATTACTCTTTAAAGGAGAGCAATTTCTAGTATGATCTGCATAAATTGTAACCTGACTTTTTTGACCCTGGAGTATGACAATGTTATATATCGTATAAGTTATTATAATAGGGTCAAAAAAACTAAAACTTGTACCAAGTCGAAGTTAAATTATCTTATAAAGTAGAGATTTTTCAGATAAGACTTTGTTCCATGGATAGGTCCATACTCCTTACTTAAAAACCTTTTTTTTTTCACGATTAACACTATAATTTAAATATTACATAATTATGTTGTATGAATAAACCCAAAATGATTGAATTATTGTAAAAGATGTCAGGATATTATTGGCCCAGCACAGCCGTTAATTACTATGTCAATAGCAGATCGTTGTGTAAGGCTGGCAATTTGTTACAATTTACAATCATGGCGTAATTAAAATTAAGCTCAACCGGTTAAATTTATACGTCATTTGGTGCTTTTCATAATTTAGACAGTTGATTAATCAATATTTGTTGTGTCTAGTAAAAAAGTTAGGTCAAAATTTGTTGTCAAAATTTATTGTTTTGATATTTTTTTAGATAAGACTTTGTTCTACAGATATGTCGACCTATCTAGATCCTGTCTAGATTACAAACCCTATTTTTCAACGTTTGACACTATTTAACCTCAAAAAGATGTCAGGTTATAGGCCCAGCACAGCTGTTAATGACTATGTCAATAGCAGAGCGTTGTGTAAGGCCGGAAATTTGTTACAATCATGGCGTTATTAAAATTAAGCTCAACGAGTTGGGTTTAGATACTATGTTATACTAGCTGCGCCCAGCGGGTTTACCCGCTGTACTGTAGCCTATGTGTTATTCCAGGGTCTATGCTATCTCTATACCAAATTTCAGCTCAATCGATCCACCCGTTTAGGCGTGAGAGACTAACAAACACACATCCAGACATCCTGACATCCATACATTCTTACAAACTTTCACGTTTATACTTGTAATATCAGTAAGATACGTCATTTAGTTCTGTTTATATTTTAGGGAGTTGATTAATCAGTGTTTTGTTATTTCTTGAAGACTAAAGAGATGATTTTCTTGAAATATAAAAGTGAAATTAAACTCTAGTTTTGTATCCAAATCTAAATAAATGCACGATGCACGTTGCAATTTTTCTACCGTGTTTAGGAAATCACGTAGAATTATTGTAGGTCTCGATTGTCGCCTATAAGATTCAGGTAGGGAGCAGTCGTTAGGTTATGTAGAAGGCCTTGTAACCTGAATCTCTACATAAAAAAGTAATATTTTAAAAAACTTTTTAAAAACAAACTTTTATTATGATTACCATCTAGCATCAAACTTGTCAAGGAGAATCAAAACCGGGAAGTGGATCAAATTAAACTTGCAAGATTTGATTACAAACAGACAACAGACAGGTAAAAGTAAATAAAAGCTTGTAAAATTGACCACATTACCTAAAATAATATATGTTTGTGATGTGACTCTATCACTTTAATTGCTATGACTTAGAGTATAAACCCAGTTATAGTACCAATTATTATATTCTCATTCATCAAAATTAATAAATATTAAATATACACAAATGTACTAAAAGAAAACAAGGGCGTACAAACAAAGGAAAGAACAAAAGGATATTACGTCTTATTATGTTGTTTTCAAAGAAAACTGTACACTTATTGCAAATTCTTTTAGTTAAAAGATGGTATCATTGTTGCGGACTTAATCTTGGAAGCGAGTCAAATTATTATGTAAGGACAAATACGCAATACTCTGTTTATATTAATTTTATTTTTACATATTACGAACAAAGGGTTCTTCCATTAAGCACGTGATGTTTTAGCAACTTTTTAGCTAAGACATTTCGCAGGCGAAGTAAATTTATTTTTTTAAGAATAAGAATTTGTTTATTCATAGATTTCAGGTACATAAAGATCTTAATGTAATGCATTGTTCTGCCGAAACCTGTCTTTTCCAGACGTATGAGTAATACATACAATAATAATATTATGTAAATACAATAATGACTTATAGCTAAGAATAATACCTAGTTACATTGTATGGAGTATGCATGACTATTTATATTTTGTATTCAAAAAATTTATTTATGCTATAAAAACATTTATTATACAATTAACATTTATTCATTATTTGTGGACGCGCGCGCACTTCGTCGCACTTAATAGAAAATTGTCAGTGTTCTTCTACTATATTACGCATGCATTATACATAAAAACCTTCTTCTTGATCACTCTATCTAATTATGAAAACCGCATCAAAATTTGAAACCGTTACGTAGTTTTAAAGATATAAGCATACATAATGACAAACAGACGCGGGAATTTGTATTTGTATAATCACTATATTATATTCTATAAGTATAATATTACGTACTACTATATTAGTCTATTATATTAGAAAGAAAGAAAGAAAGAAAAAAGTTTTATTTACAGCATTAAGGTACATAAAACAAAGTAAGTATATAACATTTGCCGCAAAAAGGCCCCAGCTCAGCATATGTAGGTTCAAAAAAGGACCTACGCTGGTCTTCCGCTGGCACCAACGGCAGTGACATCACGGCCAGGTTAACAATAAACATAATGACATAAAAAACAATACATAATATTCTTCATACAAAATTAAGACCAAAAAACATTTTTATCCTTATATGTATATGAAATTACAGAAAGAAAAACTTAAATAAAAAAACGGTAATAAAAAATCAAAGCCATGTTAATATATATAATATAAAGTGACAAATGCGCTAATAAATGATAATATTAAGTAAAAGATATAGTAGTTTATGGGTATAGTTACGGACAATCAAACACCTTTATATAAGTAGTAGATGTACAGTCAACTACAAAGAGATGTATCCATGTTAGGCTTACAAAATGAAGTAAATTTTCATTTGCCACAATGAACTACCCTTTATATTATCATCGACTCGTTTAATATGCAACAATGATGTATCCCACTACTTTTCTTTAGGTGATACATAATAATAGCATTTAAAATGAATCGAATATAGTATAAGATTTGGTGGATACTGAAAATGTCACGAAGTAAGGGTAAATAATTTTTGCATACTAAAAGTTCCTTCATTTTGTAAGACTAACATGGATACATCTCTTTGTAGTTGACTGTACGATTTGTGGTATATATACAAATTTTTATTAACTAAAACAGCAGACTCAGCCCGCTTTCCAGGACTTTGTTTTAATATTTAATATAAAAACATCTAAACAAGTACATCAAGTCGTCAAGATTTAGCATCGTTATCATATTATGGTAATATTATTCAGTTCATAAACCCGAATATTAAGATATGGATCTACAGCATAGCGTAATAACCTCCGAATAATAAAATAATGTGGGTTTAATATGATCACAATGTTAACAGTTTTGAATTTTAAATTGAAGATTGTGATTAACGATTACAAATTAAATCAAATCAAAAGTATTTATTTATCAGAGTACATTAATGTATCTATTATAACCTTTCTCATGTATGTAAATATTCTGTAACTAGTCTATGTATTTAGATACTGCACACCTCCGTCTATTATTGTATTTTCAGTCATGTTCCATTCCCAGGTTCTCTGTAAGAAATTGCCTAGTTCGATAAGACCGCCGATTGTTTAACTAGCATTAAGATATCTAGTTCATTAAGCTTCTTTGTAATTGTTTGGTTTGCAATATAGTATAATTCTTTTCTATATTGTACATACATCCTAGTTGGAAAATATATAAAAGTATCAAATACTCTACCGGAGTTCCGGTGCACAAATATTCAAATAGAGTTACAATTAAAGAGATAATAATTTTAGTAATTAGTACCTATTTAGCCACATTTTACATTTTCGGTTATAGAGGCGGGGAATTATTAAAGAGTTTTTACACTAAACGATTCGTGAGTATTTAGATTCATCTTTGTTAATTAACGGCATAAACTCACTTGTTTTTACTTCGGCTTCGTGCCGACCGTTTTGATCCTGTACGAGGATCTTCCTCAGGGAACTGCTGCGGTTACGCGCCGGCGTCCGCGCCCCACTTAGCACTGTCGGTCGGCACGAAACCGAAGTAAATTACAAGGGAGTTTATGACGTTAATTAAAGAGTTGGTACTTGTATCTGATTAGTATTTTAGCCTGATAAATTTTGGATTATAGACGCCTGAGGCTGGTAAGAAAGCGATAGCGTGACGACTTGATCAAAAATCAGGCCAGAGGCGACCCTACATTCTATAGTTTCAAAGGGAGGGTATGGAATTTGGTGTTGGCATTTAACAGCGGGACAGCATTTGTTTTACTTTTTTCAACTACCAGTATCTTCTTTGTAGAATGAATGACAAAAATAAACTGATTTCGAGTTTGAGTGTCGATGATTAAGTGATATTTTAAAGGTAAACTGTCCATTAAATCATAACATGAAACATCTTTAAACAGCCAAATGTTATAACAAACAAACCAATTAACACGACTAATAACTGTCGAAACGTTAAAGGAAACTTATTAATTATTGCAAATAAAACTCGGCCCATTTGCAATTAAGAGTCCATTTTGTGACAGCTTCTTAAAATTCACTCGGCGCTCGCAGCGGTTCTACGGCGGAATAATTGGAGCCAAGAAAATGCCGGGAGCGGAGAGATCAAAGGAGAAATTCCCCTCTTTCTTTTACTAAATAATATAGGATTCGACGTTTTATTAATATACTAACTTTTGCTCGCAGCTTTGCCCATGTTAAGAAATTACTAAGTGAAGAAATCATCATCCAGAACCCAGAGACATAAGTCCTCTCCAGAGATCCTTATAATATTATAAAGATGAAAGTACCTACATTATATTACGTGTGTATGAGAGTTTGTGTTTATTTCTCTTTCACGCAAAAAACCACTGAACCCGACTTTACCCGATTACTTACTTATGCGGGTGAAATCGTGGGGCGCAAGTACCATTATGTCCTACGCTTATAATATAAAATCCGTACTTTAAATACTTTTTATTTCTCAATTTTGTCATCATTATTAATGACACCGTTTTTCTCATCACCTTCAAAATGATTGAAGGTTGAAACGACGTGTGACACGTTATAGCATTTTAAAAGATCGGTATGTCTCCTTGGGTACACCGTGATGACAGACAATAATTTTATTGAGGAAGTCGGCCCCAGGTCCATCGTTAAAGACCGAATTAATCCATTACCATTTTATAATGTCATAAAAGTTTCATGACTGCCGTCGAATTAAAAGTTTATTTTAATTATTAAATTATTGATTGAGTTGGAAAGTTTGGTGTGTTTGGGATCTTTACCTTTCTTTTTATTATTCTCAGCTGGACTTTTGAATCAAATCATACAACCCACTGGAGCTTTTAGGCTATTCTTAGAACCTATTTGTAAATTATGTTAGGGACTTTGGGGATGGAAAACACAATGAACAAAGTAGAATCACTTCAAAAGTTGTAGAGAAGACGGTAAAGGTATTAAGTGAAAATAAGCCAAAGTACCAGGAGAGCATTAACGTGTAGGAAGTAAGAGCGTTCGAGGCTCGCGTGCGAATTAGCCGCCAACAAGGGAGGGCTAGTTAATCCGGTTATCGGATAGGTATCCGTAACTCGGCTCGCTCAGGATTCTGGAACAACTTCGCCAGATACACTTCTTATCCCCTCCCGTACGGGTGATACTTAATTGTTGTTCTTGGGACACGCAACCGAAATACAAATGAATGTCTTATTATCTCTTCCATTTTATGAATTCCTGGTACGGCACGTATTATTTTGACTACTGGTATCTGGTGTTTCTGGCTCAATTTCTTCTAAATAAAATTATTACTTTAGATATGAATTAATGATATTCGTATTAAATACCGTTTACAGCCGTATTCTATTAATTGTGTTTTTGCTCTTTACTCAACATTTTTCGAGGAAAAGGGTACCAATTTTAAGCTCAAAAAATGTTCAAGAGGACGCCAATGTTTTCGAATTAGAATACCCTTTTTCTCGAAAAGGTTAATACGAGTGTTCTAATCTATTTCTCCTCATTCAACCACTACTTACTTTGCCTGTATTATTGTTGGCAATGAGATTTATATTTAATGCTAACAAATCTTCTTGCGTATCATATCATTCATATTGCGTGACCCATCTATCTTTTTGGCTTATTCTCCTATTTATTGTGCCTTTGTTATTCTCTTCATTTTTTATTCATGAAACATGAGCCGTCTACGGATTATTTTCCACTCTTTGTGAGAGGAAATATGAAAAAAATTCAATACGAGCCCGGGCAGAGATAAAGTGAATCAAATTTTACAGTGTAACTCTGTTGGAAGCAATTTGTTTTTTCTCCAGAACAAAGAAAAGCTCGGGAAAAGCTTGTTAACTTTTTAAAGCATTCGTTGGTGTTCATGCATTATTCAAGAGGGCCGGTGGGTATTCGTACACGGTATGTTTGTATGTATGTGTTTGTCACACGTACACGTGTCCCCCGGCAGTAGGATAACATCACTACCCTCCTCACAATTGACATTTCGAACCAAAAACCCTTTGTTGCTCGGATGAAATGCGAATTTCAATGAAAACGAGGTTAAAATTGCTGGCCGCGTACCCGTGAGCCGTAAAAAAGAGATTTCATTACGAGCTATTGTGGCGTTATGATTTTCACGTTCCGTTTTATTTGTAAGAAATTGTTGAAGCGAGCGTTTGTTATTTAGTATTTGTGTAGCTCCACTTCCCACTTCCCTCCCTCCGTCGGGTAATTAGCTAGACGACTTGTTATTGTGTTTCAGCCTTGCTTTTACACAATTAAAAATAATTTGAAATAATAGCTAAGGCACAAAGAGGAGGCGAAACGCGGCCGGAATAATTTAAGCATTCGTTAAGCCCTTGGACACGAAATTAAAATGTAGAAGGCGAGCTATACATTTTCGGTTATGTTAATAGCGAGTGTCATTACATAAATGAGAGGTTTCAATTAGTGTATTGTTCTTAGTTACCTCCGCTGTTTTTGTGAATTGTTTTTTAATTTCTTTTTAAATATCAAAACTATTGAATGGACCAATTTGGTTTGCTCTACGAACATTGAACGCTGTTTTGTCTTATATCGTATTAATAATTTTATTTTATTTAATTATACTAATAGGGCAAAACACCCAGGGTTTGTCTTGCTATTATGTTTAATTGTCATCAGTCATCCCATACATTATACTTTTGCGAATGTAGGTGTATGGGGAGACAGTTTGACTTGACAGGCAAGACAAGACCTCGCTCTCTCCGAGCTATGCACACTATTTTTTATTATATTAACGTTGGCTAAATTGCCAGGGCTTGATCTACTTGCAGCACAAAAACTTTTTTTAGTCAGCATCCTTATGGTGAACGCACATCTATCCGCAGTCCGCATACACCGCGCCGATCGAATCGAATTTTGAATTCTTTATATGAAATGTCATGAAAGCTCGCACACTTGACAGAGTCGAATCGTCCGAATCGTAAGAAGATTTCCTATCCAAAAATTCTTTCGACGCGGTCGATTCGGATATATGCGACTACCATTATTTACTCGTATATTTTTTTTTAGTTTTGTAATGGTATGTTACCTTTTTCCTATGATTGTCAGCCCCCCTATATTTTAGTACATTTTCTCCAGCCTTGGGACAACTGGTAGAAAATGCTATTGTAGCATTAAGTTAGTCCTAGTTTTGTGCTGAAAAATAAATTATTCAAGAAAATACGTACGTTCCTGTACGCTCCTCTGCCTATATACATTTACGTCACAGTTAGCATCTTGTTTCATTAGCAGTCCCAACTGTCTCCGTAATATTTATATGAGGCGGGATCATGAATATTAACGCCGCGGTCGCACTTACCACGGAAAATTCTGACAGAGGCTGGTACTTTATATTTAATCTTCTTTTTTATTTTACTAGTAACGCCACGCGGTGTTACTCCCGGTAATTAATTTTTTATACTTTGGGATTTACTTTAAATTTAATCTCTTTTCTTAACATCTTATGACTCTTGAGTAAAAAGCGTTGGTGCAGTGCACCTAGAATTTCACATCATTGTGAAATCCTAGTTAGCACTGTACCGATAATGAGCAGCGTTATCTCTCAACATCAGGAGAAAGTCTTGCTCGTCTTCTTAATTCTTCACATAAAAAAAATTATATGATTGTAACTCAGTTTATTAAAAAATGAAATACAACGTTTTTCATTGCAGGTGCCAATATATTAAAATAAAAGTATAAATAGTTAAGTATTCCGTGGTCGTCGGTTGTTTCTGTTAATGCATATAAACCAGTATACGTTTTGACAGCTCTTGTTTCACGTGCAATGGATTTATTAACGATATTCGGTATGCACGTTTATGCCAATTTGCAAATTACACTGATAAATGGTAATGGATTGGCGTGTTTCAGCTTGAGGCGAAACGGGTGCACACTGTTCACTTATCACCAACTTGTACATAATTCAAGTATTGTCGAGTTATATTTTAATGTCTGAAGTCTGAATGTAGAAGATTGTCGTTGTCATGATTAGAGTTTTTTTTTTTGCATAGACCGACATATTACGGGCTAGATAAACTACCATTAGGAATTACATACTTCTATTTATGTCTAGGAAACCCGTAAGAATATAAAAAAAATCTGTTAAGTACTCATCATTGGTTGTGTACCATCCATAAGTACCTAGTAAAAAATGATCCAAGTAGCGTCAAGTTTACCGGGTATTTCTTTTTTACTGGGGATAGACTACCTTAGCAGGATGTCGATTAGGTGGATAGTGGGTACCCCAACAGTGCCAGCTTGGTAAATTGCAAAGATTGCAAACGTAGGAGGTTGCATTCGTAAAGAAGTTATAAATATACACCAGAACACATACTTCCACTAACAATAGGTAGGTACCTAGTTTAATAATTGTAAATTTGAACATCAAAAAAACAAAAAATCAGTAAAGTGTTGAAAAGCATAGTTTTATTTGCGTCATGCGTCTCACAATCGGCCCTCGGGCAGAGGCGAGAGTGTAGCTCGTAAAGGAGCTCCTAGGGGAATAAATAACTCGGCGCGACAGGAGGGTCCAGTCAACCCATAAATACGACTAAATCCAATTTGATCCAATAAAAAATAACGTTAAAGCTAAAACTACAAACACTAGTAGTAAAGTTTTGATTGGTTGTGTTACTTGTTATCTCAAGTCGGGCATTATGTAAAATTCCTAATATTACATTGTGGCTTGGCTATTTTGTATAATTTTCAGAAATATATATTAATTAGAATAAATGAACAGGAGGTACCAGTCAATCCATAGATATACGACTAAATCCAATTTGATCCAATAAAAAATAACGTTTAAGTTACAAACACTTGTGGTAAAGTTTTTATTGCTTGTGTTACTAGACGTGTATACAAGTTAGGCATTATGTATAATTTCTAGTAAAGCGATATGGCTAAGGCATTTTGTATAATATTTTGAATGAGCTAATTTTATAATAAAATTATACAAGAGGGACTGGTCCACCTTTATAAAACTAATCTAATCTAAAAAACAAATTTAATTTAATTAAAAGAAAGTTAAGTTAAACCTCCTAAACACGACCATGAACTGGCAGTAAAATGTTGATTGCGCGTGTTACCGGACGTGTGAAACTCAGGCATTATGAATAATTTCTAGAAAGAATATAAAATGGCGGCCCGTGTTAGAAATTTCCGGTGAACTTTTATATTTTTAATTTGATTGGGCTAATTTTCTTTGTTATTGCCCATAACATACCAGGCTGAAAATTAATAAAATAATTATCTTCTTTATTATGTGAGTGTGCTAGCTTATATTGTATACCTACCTAAAATATTATATCGTATTTCTTTACCTGAGTACACAGTACACAATAACTAAGAAAGGCAAAGGAAGTCGTTGGCTATCGTTGGCTCTGGGAAGACGTTTTAGGAAAGACAATAACGAATGAGCGTGCAGAGCGAACCCTTATTTCCATTCGTAGGCTTTGGTTTTTTGGTGTGTACCCAGCTTTTGAAACGTCCACACATCAATCAATGACATCCTTGTATCGTAATTTTCGCTGAAAAACCTTTATCTACAAAGAAAATCGAAAAAAAATTGCAAATTTTCTCTGGTAAAAAGATATTTCATAGAAAATCTATTAGAGAACACAACAGCAAATCTTCTAGAACAATAGTTTAGCGTTGTCTTTCTAATTCATATATGTGAAATGCCTGATTACGCAAATTTCTAGCAACACGTCACTAAAACTAGTTCGTGTTAGAAACCCATAATCAAATCAAAGCAACCACTACATACTTAAAATATTATAAAACCAATTCTCGAAGAAATAGAAAAGGAAATCTATTTTGCGTGTTTTCCGGTAAACAACCGCAGTTGTGCGAGTGTGAAAGAACGTATAAAAAGGTAGATATACTTGGTATACCTAAACAAGAAATACTGCCTACTCATGAACTTAGAAACTGAACAAGATCGTCAACAAATATTGATGCACCCCTAGTGCGCCCAGCTCGCTTGTGCGTATTTACGTATGCGCTCACACACAACTCACAACGTACGTCTAAATTAGTTGCTATCGTTATAACCATTCGGTTATTAGGTACTTTACAATTCTGGGGAAAATTGTAATTGGAACGAAGTTCCTTATCGCGCGTTGTGAAAGGGGGCTAGACGGAAAAAATTCTTACGAAAAGTTGTCACGTCACTTTTTGCTATAGTAAGCTATTGTAAGCTGTGCGGCGTGCGCATGTTTCTCTCTCTCTCTCTCTCTCTTATAGAAAGCAAGCCAGATATTTTCATTAATCGAACTTCGTTCCATCCGGGTGTCCCTTGACACCTCTCAAGTTTTTTAATACCAAATCGCATCAAAGTAGTCAGTAGAGAATATTGATAAATATTTTCTGTGTTCCCGACTGATTCAAGCAGGCGATTACCTTCTCGATTTTCGTCGCATATTGACGTCTGCTATTCCAGTAGTATTGAGTACTAGCTGTGCCCAGCGGTTCACCCGCTGTCCTGTAGCCTATGTGTTATTCCAGAGTCTAAGCTATCTCTATACCAAAATTCAGCTCAATCGTTCCACCCGTTTAGGCGTGAAAGAGTAACAAACACACATCTAGACATCCATTCTTACAAACTTTCACGTCTATAATATTAGTAAGATTATTACCGACACAGTCGGTTTGTACACTGTTGAAAAGACGGGTTCTTTTCCCCTAAAATGACATATTTTCGAATACTCAAACACACATTGCCCATCGCCATCTTTGTACCTCATTTAGTTAATATAAATATTACCCCTTGGCGTACACAGTACCTACACATATAAATCAGTTTACGTAGACTTTATATGCCACAGCCCACTGCGCTTAAATTAAATGGCTTTGAAGAAAATTACGATGTTTTCAAAACAGTTTTTATATTTCTGTTTATTTAAATGTAAACATGTATCTCGGGCGGTTGATGTATCATTTAAAAATACAAATTATGCCGCATTTTATCAACAAATTCCGCGAAATATTTTATTGAAAGGTTCCCGGTTTTATTTAATATGTCAAACATGATGTTTTTACGTTCATTTTTATTTAAAAATATATTTCGAAATATGTGGGTGGACTGCGGATATTATAAAATGTAAAAATATTTTCGCTATTTTTGTACGTTTAGATTTTTATCGATCTTCCGGCGGATTGCGATAAAATAATTTCACTGATATACATACGAGAATACGAGTTTTAAAAATACCTACTACGTTTGTGTTAGATCTTTGTTCTCATACTTCTTTATCCCAAAACATCTGAACCGATTATAATGAAATGTGTTAACTTAATCCACGGATTACGGTACAGATAATGCGAATTAATTCAGATTTTAGATACAAATTTAATGTACTCTTTCACGCCTGAATGACTGGGCAAACTGGACAATATAGTTTTGTTAGCAGATAAAAGAGCTCTGTATCTTGATATTAAAAGAAGGAGTTAAAATGTAACGCTCTCCTTTTACATTGTTTTTAGCCTTTTACAGCACGATCTTGCCTGATCTTAAGCGATGTTGCGGTCGAAGATGGTAGCAGACTCAACCTATTTATTTATTTATTTTATTTTATTATTCAGCACAACGCTAGGACTAACTTAATGCTAAAATAGCATTTTCTACCAGTTGACCTGTAACTGGAGAAAATTTACAAGAAAATGGGAGGAGTGCAGACAATGTTATGGACAATTTTGAAAGACGTAACTTAATATACTCGTAAATACTTAAAATTAACATTTACAAACTAATATACATATTCACATAAAATAGAATACACATATAAAACCAAATGAAGATCATTTAAACAAATAATAAATTTGATAAAATATATATATATAACATCAAGCCATAAAATATAAAAATGATATATTAACTATAAATATATAAAAACCTAGTAGGAGGGATAAATCCCTCGCTCATATGTTTAAATTTTACAAACTGCAAGTCTATATTATAATACCAGCTTATGCTTGCGGCATTGCCCGCATGGCGAAATCCTTTCTTAGCGGAGGTCTACGTTATAAAACCTATCTATGTTCCAAATTTCAACCCAATCCATCGAGCGGTTTAGGTTGTGCGTTGATAGATCAGTCAGTCAGTCACTCTTTCCTATTATATATTTAAGACAAAAGTATATTATACACACATCTAAGGGCTTGTTCACGTGTACCCGCGGGCGCGGGCGCGGGCGCGGGCGCGGGCGCGGGCGCGAAATATCAAACATATGACATGCTATGAAGGTGTTCACGTACAACGCACGTGCGGTGCAAGCAAAGTCTGCCGCGCCCGCGCCCGCGCCCGCGCCCGCGTGTTATAGCGTGAACAAGCACTTAATCAATGCCTTTATTTCTCTATTCATCTAATTGATAGAGATATTGAATTTAATTATAAGTTAATGGGCGGTTAATGTTAATCTACGAATTAGGGCGATGATAATGAACCGCGACTATAATGTTCTACGTACACACTGTTATAATGGTGGCAGATACCGCGGACCAAAGACAAAAGTTAAGTAAAATGAATAACTAAAATACTGAAAATAGTTTTTCAGTTTTTTCTGTATATTTGTGCAGTTTAAATAGATATGTTTTTTTCTCTGAGAATTTTGATAAAATCCTTTCCCAGGTATACTATCAATCAGTCTTTATGGGAAAAATCCATATAGGCTTAAAACTTGAAATATATTCAGTAAAAGTTATGAACGGAATACATTTGAGTCCTAACCTACAGTGCGCGTAACGTAGGGAAAACAAGGCCCTTTGGACAGCAAGATGCGTAAGGTAAAGATTATAAGATCTCACACGAAATGTCATAATATAATGTCTTACTAAACAACGTATCGTTGTCTTAAAATCGAGGTTTTCACGCGAATGTCTACCTCTAACATAATTTTGACGTACTCGTTACTCGTATGTATGTAAATATCGTAATAAAGTCTTGCCGTCTTGCGCACAAGACCCCTGCTGATTGCGACAACAGACATTTTTAAATGCGGCATCATTTTCTTATAGCGCGGTAATTAGTGTGGCATCAGTTTGATTTTGAAGCGGTATCTGCTATTTACAATAGTGTGTAAATGGTAATATATATAGCGACCGTTGTTTTATGTATCCATTTGGCGCTTCCGTTACATTAGATAATTATCAGTTTAGCTGTTAATTGATATCTAGAGACGTTTGTTTCAAGGCACGGTTAACCTCGACTTGTAAGAGGCACTCGTTATGACATTCTGTTTCTAACCGCCTTTTAACAAATTGGTGCGGCGGCGTTTTAAAGAACTGTCCCAAAACACATATTTAAAAAATGCAATCCTTATGAGTTTCTTGCTCGTTCTTCTCATAGAGGCGGTTTGCGATCGAGCGGTATACCTATAGAGTAGCGGTATTAAAATCGAAAAAATGTAAAATTGACTTGCAAAAGTGCTCTTATGTAGCCTATTTGAATAAATGAATGTTGGGAGCTTGAGTTTTTGAGTTTTGTATGAAAAAATCCTTTGACAAAACACAACGTTTGTGTTTTTCAACATTCGCGTTCCGACCTTTTTTTCTTCTTCTATGTATTACTAGCTGCACCCAGCGGTTTTACCCGCTGTCCTGTGTGTATGTGTTATTTCAGGGTCTAAGCTATCTCTGTATCAAATTTCAGCTCAATCGGTCCACCCGTTTAGGCGTGAAGAAGTAACAAACATACACACTCGCTCACAAACTTTCGCTTTAATTAAATCGCATTTGGTATTTAGACTAGAACGCATTTGGTCTAGATTCTCATGAGATGACGTCATAAAAGCAATATTCTAATATTGCCATGTGTCAGCATCGCAATTATGACGTCACAGCACGCTTCCGGCCCTCGGAGAATTCTCAAAGAACAAAGTTGCATTCTTCGTTCAAATGCGGATCGCTTCCCTACTTAGATATTCAACCTCTTTTGTAATGAACTCTTTGTTTCAAACAACCGCTTTACGTTCCGTTTTTCATTCGAAAGTCGAAAGATTGTTAGTTTTTTAAATGTGGGGCTTACAGTCTTTTTGTTTGCTAAATGTTTTTTTCGTAATTTCCGTTCACAGATGACGTTCGTGTTTTATAAATGGAATGGATTGAAGTCTTTGTTTATTATAATTTCGGTTGTGTTATTGGGATATTTCTACCATATTTTTATTTTTGCGATGATAAATAAAGCTTTGTTGAAATGAATCAAATTGTTATTTTTCATGTTGGAAAAGTTTTATATAAAACCGGGCATGTTTTAACGCGTACAAATAATATAGTGTTATTTTTTTATAAACATTATTTTATTTATTTTCTTATAATTGTCATAAAGCTGGGCCAAGATCTATTGTTATCGCACCGTTCATGAGATCTATTATTTTTAGATATAATTTCCTTAATAAATGTTTTTTTTCCGCTATGGATGTTATTCCTATTTTAACAATAGACATTTCATCAGATTATAATTATCTAGCCTAATATTAATATAATAAATGAATTGAAAAAAAATCTTCATAAGTTCAAAGATACGTAAAGTTAACCTTTCATAGCTATTAACTATCCGGCATTTTAACGATTCCCACAGTTTAATTAACCCTTCAACCCCAATGCTATAATTGAAGTAAAGCACTTTTCAGGAAAAATCTCATACACAGACATAAAGTTAACCTTTCACAGCTACCGACTATCCGGCATTTTAATTACAATTCACACAGTTTAATTTCCCCTTTCACCCCAATGGTAATTGAAACTTCTATTGCATCCGAATCCCAGTTTAATTATCTACAACACATAGATCCAATTACCCGAGCAGACGAGACATGTTTACAAAACAACGAAGCCAGCTTCTATTGATATCGACCAATTTTGGTCGAGGTATTTTGTTCTCACTAAGTGACTGACACATCGAATTACAATCTAGAAAATTATTGTATTCTAAGTTTAAATCGATGGAAGGATAACGTTTTTTTTATCACCATCATTACCATATAAAAAAGGGTCTTGAAAGGCAGACAGACGGACGGACAACAAAGTGATCCTATAAGGGCAAGGGTGGATCCAGGATTTTGGGTTCAGACGGGCAAAAATATTATAATTTTCTACGAAAAGTGTGTATTTAGCTCGCTCTGAACAGTTAGAAAGTCAAAATTCGTAACTTTACAGCCTAACCCTAAATCCGCCTATGTATAAGGGTTCCGTTTTTTCCTTTGGAGGTACAGAACCCTTAAAATGGTCGACTTCATAAAGTACCCATTGGGAGCATTCACTTAATGGACCCACACGTTAGTGTATTTGCCAGTGTCAAGTTTATTTTTAATAAGTAATTCATAAGTGTGTTGTTTCAACTAAGAGTTCTGTAATTAAATCCAAAATGTAGGGTTAGCCAGTGGGTATATTTTGTATTAGTATAATAACTTAATGGCCACAGCTTATTAAGTTTAAACGGTCATTTAACAGTTTAATGCCTGGATATTAATATAATTGCTGATCGGATTTTGTAATTTGAATAAATTCTTTAATTGCTCTAATACAAAGACATTATCTACCATATTGCTTAATAGATTTTAACATCAGTTAAATTTGGACTCGACGCTAAATACAAAGTTTTTAGGTAAAGTTTTTTTAAAAATTTGAACAACAACGCAATGAATAATTATAACATGTTTAAATATGGAATTGCTTGTGTGTTTTGCCAGGGAAAAATATTAGATTTACTTGTCCCTGGCAAAATAGACAGGAATATGAAGACAACATTTAGAAATAATTAAAGGCTAATGCACAAAAAACAAAAAAAATATATATAAATAACTGGAAGTTGGATATATAGATAACTAGCTGCCCCCAGCGGTTTTACCCGCTGTACTGTAGCCTATGTGTTATTTCAGGGTCTAAGCTATGTCTATACCAAGTTTCAGCTATATCGGTCCTCCCGTTTAGGCGTGAAAGAGTAACAAACATACATCCAGACTCCAGACGTCCTGACATCCATACATTCACGTTTATAATACATATTAGTAAGATAGTTCCCAACATTTTCAGTTTGTCTCCTCTATTACATTTATTGAATCTGTCATCAACCGGGTCACAAGATATTAATTCCAATTATTCTTTTTTCGGAAAGGGTATGGTCATATCATTGCTGCAATAAAAGATTTTTATTCTCCGATTGTCACATTAGTCACACTTCACACTAATACAAATGCGAAAGTTTGTGTTTGTGAGTTGTGTACCTTTGTTACATTTTCAAGCCTTAACGAGTGGACCGACTGAGCTGAAATTTAGCATAGATATAGCTTAGGCCCTGGAACACAGGCTACAGTACAGCAGGTGAAACCGCTGGGCGCAACTAAAGAATTAAAGGCCGAAACACATTATTAATACACGACGCGACCCGATGAAACGCGGCGCATGTTGAGTCGAATCAAATTGTAATGTTTTTTGAGAGTCGATTGTAGTTACTTAATACAACTATGTAAACAAACGACTAAAACTCACGGATAACACGGTTAATATGGATAACACTCACGTTAGTTTTAACAAAAACGCACAGTCGATGTATTGTTTTCTATGTCAAATTGTATTGTTTTCTATGACGCCAACGCGAACGTCGTCGTCGTCTTCGTCGCGTCGGTGTCGTCACGTTGCGTCGCGTCGGGGTTATTAATGTGTTTCGGGTTTTATTCTTTTCGCTAGGAAAGGGTGTACGCTCATATTTATTATTGCAGCAATAAAAGGTTTTCATTCCCGATTGGAATATTATTCTCTGTTATTGAGTTATTGGCCCGTCAATATGAATCATTCATGTGTTGTTATTGAATGGATATATCAAACGTAGGATTTATTTTTAACGCTCTTTAAAAAAGGAAGTTTTAAATTTGTTGTGATACATATTATAATAATATATTGGCTAGCGTATCATATTATTGCTTTATAACTTTATAACACATACCACAATATTTATAAGTGTAACAATTGTCGGTGTTATCGCTAATAGCGATTTCTTTCAGACAATTTTTACAGAGTAGTCCGATTTATTTATTTGAAGGGGTATATACTCCAAAGGTGGGTCCATATAAATTTGGAGAAAAAATTCCAACCCTAAGGGCAGAAAAACAGGGGGTGATTT
This sequence comes from Hemithea aestivaria, assembly GCA_947507615.1. Lineage (NCBI taxonomy): Eukaryota > Metazoa > Arthropoda > Insecta > Lepidoptera > Geometridae > Hemithea > Hemithea aestivaria. The sequence goes on along the minus strand of OX382339.1, from coordinate 12,043,231 downwards.
TTTATCAGGCGCTGATTGCAAGAGTATACACGCAATAAAAATTGTAAAATGAAAGCTAATAATATAAAATAATAATATAATTTTAGTAATGGGAGTGGGCGGGTCACGTTAGCCGTATGCACTCCGACCTCTGGGCAAAAATCTCCACAGAATGAATGCCTAGAGAAAAGCAACGCCGCCGAGGCCGGCCTAAGAAGCGATGGCGAGACGATTTAGACACATACCAGATCGGCTGGCCCGAGGTGGCGCAAGAAAGGGACAAATGGAAAGATTTGGGGGAGGTCTTTGCCCAGCAGTGGGACAGTACAGACTAGAAAAAAAAATTTTAGTAAAAAATGTTTAATTACCTAAGTAATTTTGAGTCGGCGCTTCGTGACTGTTCGGCATTTGGTTACTTGCCTGTTTGGCGCTGCGCCGACTTTTGAGTCAATGTAATTTTGATTACTTAGGTAAACTAACATTACAATATGATTATTTTTTGCTTTTCAGTGTTTTTGTCGATTTAATTTTTTAATAAAAAGCTTTATTTAAAAAAAAGTATATCCTATAGTTCGTTCTACATGCAGTATACACATTAAACGTCACAGATTATAAACTCGAGTCGATTTATAAGACAAGATGGAACCGGTCCCAGATTAGATTGGTCCGAACTCCGAACATTAATTTATTATTTCAATGGGCCCTCATAAAACGTCTCGATGGTATCACTTTTATTTTTACAAGTCTCAAATATCATTTGGTAGATTGGTTTTTAGTAACGGAAGCTGTAGATTGATGTTCTATGGTAATTAGATGGTTATTGAATTATTAAATGGTCATTGGTTTTGTAAAAAAAAGTTGGCACATGTTGACTAGATGCAAGGACGGATCCAGGATTTGGTCACGGGGGGGGCAGACGGGCAAAAATATTATAATTTTTACTACGAAAAGTGAAATTATAATCTTCCATGAAATATGTGCAAAATTACTCTTCTCTTCTTAACTCTACAATACTTCTGGGGGGGGCCTTGCCCCCCCCCCCCTCTAAATACGCCTTTGACTTGATGTAATTAAAAAGGATTATTAAGTTTGGTAATGAACTAAATATTTTTAAAGCCATAGGTGGCATCGAGCTGACGACCGGACCTGCCTAAAAAAGTCTTTATTTTTTATAACAATCTATTTTCCCCTAATGTGGATTCTATTTGTTCTCAATGCTGGTATTATGCTAATAATATTTTACATACCATTCCAATATCTCTTCAAAACCAATTCAGCATAAAATACCAATGATCCCCCATACATCTTAGGGGAGGTTTCCCGTTGCCACACAAAATGTATTCATAACACGTCAACAAAAGGGGATTGCCAGTTCATAAAATCCAAAAATAATAAGCTTTAAAACGTGTGTGTAGACTACGAGTGTGTGAGAGAACATTTGCTTGTAACAGAACATCGACCAAAAATGTGCTTTTTGCCTAAATAATTATACTTGTCTTCTTACTTATGGAACACACCCCAGGAAGCCTGTATCTTGGGGTCCTTATTGCCAAGATTACCTACATTTACAATTTACTATATCTCTACATAGTAGAAATATAGGAGTACAAAATGGCGACTATAGAGATTAAAGAATGTTATGTAATTGCTTGCTGAAGCATAACTTAATTTGTATTTAACTATTTATTGATAATATTCAATTCATTTTCATCGATCATTCGCCGTTTTATATGACCAAACCACACTTTGAATATGACATGTCGTATACATTGAATTCGTAAGATGTCTCCTTAGCTTGTACCATTCGCAAGAATGTTACATTACAATGAAATCCTCACGTCTATACTCACCTTAACGTTTCAAGTTTCAGTATAATATAACAAGGGTTGGAACGCGGCTGCGGCGTCCAATCGAATTGTGCAAAGTTAATTACTGCGTGTCAGCCCTGAGAAGGGTCTCCGAATAGGGTTGCCTAATTTATTAATAGAATTTGTGAACAAAGAAATTCTGTCGTACTTTCGGGATATGATATTTTATCATTAAAATTAATATAGAGGAAAATGGCTTCAAGCTGAGTCTGGAGAAGCGATAGCGCGTGACAAACAGGGTGGTATTTATGTAGGTGGAAAGTATTACGATTGTCAAAAGACTTTTAGATGGTCTTGATATCTTCTAACTACTATATGAAAGGAAAGAGTGACTGACTGACTGATCTATCAACACACAGCCCAAACCGCTGAACCGATTCGCTTGAAATTTGGAATATAGATGGGTTTTATGATGTAGACTTCCGCTAAGAAAGGATTTTGTCACGCGGACAAACCCGCGAGCACAAGCTAGTTAAATAACAAGTGAAATTTAAAAAATACTTTTTAAAAACAAGCTTTAATTATTGTTATCATCTTGCATCATAAAGTACTCGTCAAGACGAATCAAATGAGCCCAAACTCGATGGGGTTGCGTTGTTTTATGACAGAGTTCCTTTGGCCATCTTCCAGCTCCATCATCAGATCATCTCGATGTCATAAAAATATTGCATTGTCATCCGATTTACACACGCATGCAAATTTTCAGCTCAATTGGAAACCGGGAAGTGGGTCAAATTAAACTTGCAAGATTTGATTACAGACAGACAGACAGACAGACAGACAGACAGACAACAGACAGGTGAAAGTAATATAAAGCTTGTAATAAAGCCGCAGCCGTGTTTCATCACGCACTTTAATATAGAGAAAAAAAACCAGAAGTAAATAATATAATGCCTAAAACATAACTCGGACTTAGTAGTGAGTAGTAACTGTATGTTAGTTAGGTACTAAGTCTCCTTAGCCCAGTGGGTAAATTTAGTCATTTCCCTGGTGACCTGGCGTTAAATTTTTTAATAACTTTGTTTATATGTAATTATTATAATGTATTGTTGTGGCCAATGAATGGTCACTGGAAAAAACATTTTTTTTTCTTTCATTAATTTGCATTAACAAACATTAGTATAACTCGAATTTTCAATAGTAGAATTTGTGCCATCTGTTATTTATTTTGAAAAACACTTGTAACAATAGCCCCCATTATTATATCTGACTTAATATATCAAAAATAAAATATTAAATATTCATTGGTACCCCTTACTGGTTACTGGTAACCCTTTTTAAAGTTACCAGTTAACCCTCTGGTAGCAGGACCGGGTCTAATTGTCCGTGATTTCGTGGGCTTATTGTAATTTATTACACGTTCAGTTTTGCTTTTTCTATATATAATATACATAATGCTATATATTTTACCATAAATTCCCTTCCAACCAGGTTGTCTGTAAGAGATTGCTTTATGCGATAAGACCGCCGATTGTTTACCTCTAGTTTTATGTTAGTCATATTATGTTCATAACTTTTTCTTGTATTTTGGTATGCAATAAAGTATCATTCTATTCTATTCTATAATTCTATTTTGTACCCGATCATTTAAATATACCTAAGTCGCTATTAGCTATAAGACTGCCAATTGTAACACTGTTTAATTTCAAATGTATTTAATTTTGTAATTTTGGTGTGCAATAAAGTGTTATCTATCATAAATCATAAGTCCGAGCTAAAATTTGGAATATAGGCAATATTTCAAATTTCAGCTCAATCTGTTTAACCGTTTAGGCGACAAAGAAATAACTTCCATATACCTACCTAATCACAAAACTTTAGTACAATTACAATCATTTTTATTATAAACTATGTGAAATACAAATACAAAAAGACAAAAACAAAAACAAAACACAAACAAACACAAAATACAAATACAAATTCTTAAAGGGCCGGCAACGCTCTGATAGCACCTCTAGTTTTGGAAGGGTCAATAGGCGGCGGTAACCGCTCAACATCAGGCGGGCCGTCTGCTTGTTTGCCGCTCAATTTATTTATATATAAAAAAATAACTTCTCTCATATCTTTGACATTTATAAGTAAAACTTGTATGACAAGCATTGTTGCTTATCTCTCCTCTGACATCTGCAATATCTGTACATTTTCTACCGTTAGCGGCTGTGGGAAAATTTGAGCTAGCAATTGTACGAGTTGTTAGATTAAGATAGACATTGTTCACTAATTACAATTAACAAATCATAAAACATTTTTTGCGTGCAAATTAGCATTTTCTCGAATCTTTGGCCGCTGAGTAAGACAATCAAAAGTAGCCTATGATACTCAGGAACCAGGAATTTCTTGCATTATTTACTTTTTTTTTTTTTTTTATGTGATGAAGTAGAAGACGAGCAAGACGCTCTCCTGATGTTAAGAGATAACGGCTGCCCATAATCAGTACAGTGTTACCTAGGATTTCACAATTATGTGAAATTCTAGGAGCACTGCACCAACGCTTCTTACTCAAGAGTCATAAGATGTTAAGACTCTTTAGCCCAGTAATTTTACTAGCTACAGTGCCCTCCTACCGGAGCACAGTAATGTTTGCACATCACTGCTCAGGCGGTAGAATAACTGGCACTGTTGGGGTACCCACCTAGACGACCTCCTGCAAAGGAAGTCTACCCCCGGTAAATTACTTTCTGTATTGTAAAATTACAACATTCCAATAGAATCATAGAGGTTTTAATATAATCTCTGAAGTCGGCAGTTTTTAAGTAGTCTTTACAAAAATATAAAAACATAAATCCTTCCTCTTTACAATACAGTATAACACGAAATTAAGAATTGTCATTTATCTAGTCCATCAACTTGATTGACTTCCATAGCTTTGTTCAAAAACAAACAGCATTATTCATTAAACCGTTTTGATGTTTCCGCAGTGCATAACCTCGCTTGGAGTGGGCTCACAGTCAGTGTCTGCGATCACTTTACGACGGGACGTGAATACAATTTTATCGCCCATTTTATTGTATTCTAAAACGCGACTTAAAAGGCGCGTAATGGATCGCGATAGCTCATAATGCCGGGACTAATGGCCCGGTTCCGAGTCGCGAATGATAAATCAATGTCCAACGTTTTGTTTACATTTCAATACTACTCGGATCCGCAATTTAGGCAACGAGGAAAATGCCAAATGCCAAATACCTCTCCGGGTAATTGAAACGAGAATGTTTAACGACGCACGCAGGCCGACGAGCTCGAGAGCGTTCCGTCATGATTCATGTACGTTTTATATTTTAAACAATTGCGTTTATAACAGTTTCTGCACGCTGTTTAATATTGCTTCTTAAGTTTAGACAAACGACATTACAAGTCGTAACACCGACGTGTTCTGGTCCATTAGCCGGCACGAACACTCTTTGTCGCCACTTATTCCGCATAGCACAAAATTAATGTTCCGTCCCGGGTAGGTGGTGTATAAACAAGATGGTGGGCGCCGGGTGGTGGCTCCGCCCCGGTATTTATTGCTTCTGGCACGCCGCGAGCGATCCACCATCGCCATAAACGCGAGCACTAAAACGTGCCATTTCCCTAAATTATTTTAATGACGTATGTTTCCTCGCTTTAGTGGATAGTAATTCGGTTACACAGTTGGAAATCGTTATTGGAATGCGACTGCCAAATATTCTCACTAGGAGGAATTTGTTCCGTCCCGGCCGACCGCGATCCTAAACTGTTACAACTTTTGGAAACGACGCTATTATGAGTCAGCGTGCGAACTGAGAAGCCGCCGTTTCGAGTCATTAGGCATGTGGGATGGTGTCGCGCGTCGAAACCATCTCCATTTGCGGCGTGGCGTCGTCGCGTACAAATTAGTTCCTGTTACGGGTTACGTCGCAGCGAAAGATCTTCAAACGATCTCATCGGCGTTTTAATAGAGTGGAGGCGCGCGGTCGGGCGCTCATTACAAGCTCTCGGGTCCTTTGTTCCCGTCGGTTTTGAATTGATTTACTCCCCATTGTTTTCGTTCACGGCACCGACACCTCGGCCCTCGGTCCGCCTCCGTCTGTTATTTGCGTTCGATATGCCCGCCGGCGTTCGACGTGCCCATTTTATTGAAATTGGAGACGGACTATTTTTTGTAAGTTAGTGTAGCGTTCGTGGAGATAAAGCGGCAGCTGGCGGGGCGCCCCTGCTGTTTGCAGGCGAGCAGAGAGCGTCGAGCTCGCGCTCATAACTTCGGCCACGACCCCTCCGAGTTCCGCACGACGCCTCCCTCTCGACTGTCTACTCGTAACGTTCGAGCCACCCATAAAGGTTTTAATAGCGAGATGGCGTGTCGAAACATTAATATGTTTGTGGCGATACTACATCAAATGAGAATTGTCTCGACTCTCGACGCTTGTAAAAGCCGCTTGTGGGCGGAGGAAGATAGCACATTTGTCATTCGACTAACAATAAAGCGTTTAATTTTATTTATAGTCTCGGCGTGGGTATAATTGTAATCGATTATCTCTGTTACCGTACTCGAATATTTGAACGCATGACTTCATCGCGTGGATACTTGCCAAATTGATGTTCATGTATCACGTCTCAGTCAACCATTATCTCGTATGTCACTATTGAATATTGAAGCTCTATAAAAGTATAAACATAAAAACCAATACTCTATTTCATAAACTCGTTTTTATAGATATCATACGGTTCGTTGTTATCAAAGCTGATGTTGGCACAAAACCCAGGAAACGACATTTCTTTGTTTACAATTTCTTTCTGGATGTAAGAAATAGAGTATAATATCGAGTAAAGGCTGCCAATATTACCTTGGAACATGAAAAGATTTTGGTCCTGTCGGATCTCATAAAATTTTGTTATGTTTCCAATACAGAACAACCTCAATAACGTAAGGCTTGTGTTCCCCCTCGCGGAGACTACAGTCTACAAGTTATTCTTGTGTGTATAGCTTTGAATTGATCCTCTGTTATTCAAAGTCGTTTTCTAGAAAACATATTGACTATACTATATACGCATTCAAAAATAAAATTCAGCTAGCTGTATTGGATGTTTAACTCAATTCATCGGTTAGTTTATAGAGTACTTTTACTACAAAATAGCAAAAAAGGAAATAAATTATATCTTTCACAACTATTGTACTTCTATTGATATAAGAATGACTAAAATTTTTATTTTTGATGCCAATCTTGCAGACTCGACGAAGTACCTACTCACATTTTGTGATGCCATTAGGCGGGTGCGTGAAAGAGACATCCCAACAATATCTCGCTCCTTTTCTAGTACAAGGCGCTGAATGTAAATGGCTTCATTTGATTATATTCTGCCGTAAACGCTCTTTGCATTTATGCAATCCCAGTGGTTGGATACCGCAATTGTTACAAGTATTTCCTCGAGACTTGCATGAGAGACGATTTTATCCGACAAATAGTTTTTACGAGTTTAGTTTGCCTTTGTTAAGCTTCAGCTACTAAATTTCATGCAACCTTAGCGAGGAAATGTGATTTCTTGATTCTTGAAATACTTTATTCAAATTTTGTTCAAATTCGTAAAAATAATATATATTCAGATACCAATTTTTCATCAAGTTTATAAAATTGACCATAATAACAATGTCTACAATATAAATCAATGCGGACGAGGGCGCTAGTGTCTGTATATTATAGTATTTTGAAAGGTTCTGCTGATATGGCAAATATTAATAGCTTAATTTCACCCACAATTAAACACTAAACTGCGACCAATACTTTAGGCTTCTAAAAACATTACATAAAACTGCGAATCACGTACTTCGCGACTACGAGATCGGAATAAGAATATAACTTTAGAATATCATTAAAACCCTTTAATATCAGTTTTATTCCCCCGCCATTAAATCCATTACATTAAATAAATAGTACTTTAACGGTTATATAAATAAAGTTTAATTTTATCGTTCGCACGGTCTCTTTGGACTTTTGGACCCGACCTGTGCGCCCGAGGGTTAATAGACTAATGAAAACCAATTACTGCCTGAGAATATTCCATCGACAATCCGGAATGACCAATGTCATTATAGCCTCTAAATTATTATTATAGTTATTGTTATAGCCGATTTAATTAGTTTTATATATTGATTATTTAGGTTAGGTAATTGATATTGATGTACTTTATAGGTAACATAAATTTATTTTATTGCTTTAGACTAGCTGTGGTTCAACAATTACACTGGTTAATACATTACAGTTTGGACATGTCATGTGTTGAGTTAGTTAGTGAGTGTGATTAGTGATTATTATCAAGGCACCATGTTTGTTAATAGCGATAAGACCGCCAATTGTAACACTTCTTTCTGTGTAATCTTAGTATTAAGCTTATATTATTATTGTATTTGTGTGTGCAATAAAGAGTATTCTATTCTATTCTGTTCATGATCTACTCTACGTTATAGATTTCAAACCTTGCTAACATTTCTAAAGGCCCCAGTACACAATGGCATCTGATGGGCAACGATTTGCAATGCACAACTGTAGGCCACGATCACTTGGTGTTCACACAGTGGCGCATGTCTCATTGCTGCCTGGCAAACCACTTACGATGGACGTAGAAGTTATTACGGCTGCGGCTATTTATTTATATACTGTTTACAAGTATTACAGAAGTGTGTACCGTCACAAAGTTATAAAAAAGAAATGGCGCAAAAGGCGATGGTGGATGCTGACCATTCCTCGGAACAGGACAAGCACTATCTATCCCGGTCAGCGGTCGGTAGTCGGTGACGAACTAAACAATGGCTGATTGTGTGAACACCACAGGCCACGCTACGCCACGATTCCTTTGAAGTGTGCCCAAAAAACCGACAACTCCCCGATTGCGCGCCACGATTGACAATTGTCCGCCATCATATACCATTACTCCCTGTACACAATGGCGATGGCCTGTAGTGGGCCAGCATGGGCCATTGTGTACTGGGGCCTTAAGATGGCAGTGTATGGTGAACATAACCGCAGCCTACTAACTTCTAAACCAACTAAATGGCTGAACCGATCGAGCTGAATTTTGGAATATAGTTTTAGAGTTTAGACCCTGAAATAACACATACATATATTTCAGCTGGTAAAACTGCTGGGCACAATAATTAGTAGCAGTATTTTTTCTAGTATTATCTTTAACTGATACTAAATTACATAAAAGTCACAAATATTAACTTGATCGATATCAATGAAGATAATAACGTGCTTTCTTTTTTTTTCCAGGAGACAGCAGAAGTATGCGTGGGCACGTCAGTGGGCACGATCACAGAGCCCGACTGCCTGGGGCCCTGCGAGCCTGGTACCTCGGTCACGTTGGAGGGCATCGTGTGGCACGAGACGGAAGGTGGTGAGTTTGTACTAGCGCACGCCGCACCGTAGCGCGCCATACCATCTCCGCACGCTTATGCACGCCTGGTAGTTTAGTTGCGGACTACAGAGCTAAATTATAAAAAAAAACACTGAGAAAGCTGTTGTACACACCAAAAACGAAGGCTTACGAATGATAATAATATTATAATTAGCGTTCGCTCCGCAAGCTCGTTGGTGATGTTGCCTTCGCTATAAGTCGTCCATTTAACGCCAACACAAACCAACGAACGCCTTCGTTTGCCTTCGCTTCGGATTTTGATTTTTGATTGTGATTTGTGGTGCATTTTGATCATAGATTTTAGTGAAATAATTTACAAGTCAAATATATAGCTCTTTTGTCCGTTTACGCTTTGCACTGTGGAGATTTACGGATGTAACTTTGATGTTCTGTATCTTTGGAGTTTGATACATTTTCAAATCAAACTTATTCCGTAAATTTCCAATGTATCATCATCATCATTTTCATCACACATCATCAGGGTAGATTCAAATTAATGTCAACAAAAAATTCAACAATTTAGTATTTATTGGGAACTTTGTCCTAGTAAAACTTAAATACAGATAAAACTGAAATTATGACTATTTTAGACATTAAGACATTGGCTGCCCATTTAAAAAACGTGCACATGCATTTATAAACATATGTAACCTACATCATTTTCTTTTGGCAAATGTACAAACGTGCGGCGCCAAACTCCAATCTACAGTTAAAGAAAACAAGTGAAATTTTAAAAATACTTTTTAAAAACAAGCTTTAATTATCATTACCATCTTGCATCATATAGTACTCGTCAAGACGAATCAAATGAGCCCAAACTCGATGGGGTTGCGTTGTTTAATGACAGAGTTCCTATAGCCACCTTCCAGCTCCATCATCAGATCAGCTCCATGTCATAATAATATTGCATTGTCATCCGATTTACATACGCATACAAATTTTCAGCTCAATTGGAAACCGGGAAGTGGGTCAAATCAAACTTGCAAGATTTGATTACAGACAGACAGACAGACAGACAGACAGACAGACAACAGACAGGTGAAAGTAATATAAAGCTTGTAAAAGAAAACAATTTCCAATATTATGATTAAATTAAAAAGAAAAGCTCGTTTTATCGAATAAATGTTAAAAGTAATAGCAGTATATGCTCATTATAATATACGACTCGTTTACAGCAGCCATAATATTTACTATGCAGGTTCTAGTTATTAAAACCTTTTTTGTCGTGTTCGAGTAGGACCTCCTTTCTCGGACGTATTTATGAGCTTTCTGTATTTAAATATTCATGATGGAACGTGGTAAATGAAAGTAGGTGATGGAGTTAGTATCGTTATTAAGGATGTTTTAACAACTAATTCATATGGGGAAATATATATATATTCCATTTTAATCACGATTTAAAATGAACGACTGTTTTAACTGTGAAGCAAAATATATTCTAAGTTCAATGAATTTATTGGGAGAACCTAAGACGTCCACACGGCGCCTTCGTTTGCTTTCGTTTGTTTGGTGTATACCCACCTTTATAAAATTGTAATATTGTAGATTTATTTTATTTTTCAGTGAACAGTTGTATAAAGTTTTAACAAATTAAACAAATTTATAATACCAGCCACATAAAGTATTTCGAACACAATCATGTTCTGTTAAAATTTAATTTTCAAGCTGAATCAATTTTGATAAATTAATTAATTTTAACCGGCGCGGCGTGTATAATTGTTTGAATTGTTTTATTTTGTTTTGCATACCACATTTAATTGTTTACTGTAATAAAAATGTTTTTAATTGAGTGCAGCCAAACCAGTTAATATTAGCAAAGGTAATTAATTCTTAGTTAAATATATGTTAAATGCTGAGCACTATAATAAAATCTTTGTTCTCGCGTAAAAAAAACCTTATTTTAATAAAAATCATCATTTTCATATGTAAAATGTAATGCCATTTTTTATCTCTTGTCCATCATAGGAGTCTGGCGTCTCAAGTTGGCTGTATTTCTTGTTTCCAATTTTACTTTTTAACCCCCGACGCAAAAACGACGTGGTGTTATGAGTTTGACGTGTCTGTCTGTGGCATCGTAGCTCCCGAACGGATGTACGGATTTTAATCTAGTTTTTTTTTGTTGTTTGAAAGTTAAGTTAGTCGAGAGTGTCCTTAGCCATTGTTGGTGGTAATCGATCCAAGATGGCCGACGCTACAAAATGGCGGATTATTTTTTTCTTCTACAACCCCCTCAATATGGGTATTAAATGAAAGGATTTAACTAGTAGAATACAACGCACTCTGATAAATTTAAAATCCAAAATGGCCGCTACCACAAAACCGTAAATAACATATAAAGTTGCGTTGGGGTTTTTTTTTAATTTAATTTATTTTATTGTACTCCGTTATCCGTTATATTTATTATCTTCATTTAGCAGGCATATCTTCTCTCGCGCAGTTCACTTCTTGAATATAACCCTGCTAATAATAAAAGCCCCGTTATGTTATACTCGTTAGGGTACACAATGGTTATTTCATTTGGCAGTATTTACGATCGAATCAATTTTTAACAGGCAGTATTCAATTTATCGTTTGTTTTATTATTGTTTTTGCGAGGCAATATTACGAGTTACGAGCATATTGCCATTCGATATTGACGCACTTTTGGTATCATAAGGGTATAAACTTGAAGTACCTACACACTACAGATATATTCTAAAACCAGAAGTTTTTCCATTTGTCTGTAGTTTTTTTGTTCGCATTAAATTTCGTTTATATGAACCCACTTGAAGAAAAACTACTTATTTTTGTTTTGCAGGGGTTATATTAATTCATACCCAATGTCCTATATTTTCCACCTCTCTAAGTGTGTAAAATTGGGGGTGTTATTTACTTGCAATTAGATTTTATATTTAGATGTAATTAGTAATCTGTCCCGTTTTTAGGGTTTCGTACCTCTAAACTCTAAAGGAAAAATTGTCCGGTTTTATTTATTTTACAAGCTTTTATTTACTTTCACCTGTCTGTTGTCTGTCTGTAATCAAATCTTGCAAGTTTAATTTGACCCACTTAACGATATCCGATTAAGCTGAAATTTTGCATGTATGTGTATATCGGATGACAATGCAATATTATTATGACATGGAGCTGATCTGATGATGGAGCTGGAAGGTGGCCATTGGAACTTCGTAATTAAAGAAGCAACCCCATCAAGTTTGGGCTCGTTTATGGTGCTAGGTGGTAATAATAACAAAAGCTTTTTTTTAAAAAGATTTTTTTTAAATTTCACTTGTTTCATATAATATTGGTTAGCCTTAGAGCTAGAGCACGTTCTTGCGTTAAAAACTTATAATACTTACTTCATATGACTACCGTAACATGTTGAAGTATATACGAGTAAACCCCAATTTTATTGTCTACTTTCTAGTAGTATCAAAATACTTACATAGATTGATAAACCCCATTAATTCTTACAAGATTACTTGAAGATCCTCAAAAGACTGTAGTTTAAATAAATAAGAGAAACCGTTACATTAATCAGTTTGGTTGGAAGTTGGATTACGTGACTCTACCCGCGTATATGATGAGAACACTTATATTGTTACACACATATTTATTGTTGTCTTAATGATCTCACATCAATTACCACTTGTTCAGTTTCTAGTACATATACTTAAAATTTTGAGTAGGTTTACAATTTAACGAGGACTATGAAGCTCAAGTGAGCAATCGTCATTAGAACATCCACGGATTAAAGAAAATTAGAACATCAATCAAAAACTTCGATTAGACATTCAACTGGATTAGTCAGTGTCCTACGACTCTACGACTCCCACTGCCAAAAAATAGACCACCGTGCATAAAACTAGTTGTAACAACACAGTTTATCCCTGTGTAGTGTGTTATTAGTTATTTTGTCGCAGTGACTTTATCGAAAATTCATTATTGTGGTATCATTGGTGTGCGTTGCCTCTTCCCCCGCAAAAAAACTGGCAGACTCTTTCGCACAGAAATTAGTACCCGGGTCGTCTCCTTTGGTTGTTTAATACTCAGAGATTAAAACGTAATAGTAAAAAAGTATAACAAAATCAAATTCAGAAAATATGGCGTTCATCATCGCACGCTCAATACAAAAGAGTACTAAATCTAAAATTACGATAAATTATCGTCCTCACAATCTTTCGGAACGCGAGATGAAAGTGCTCGTCCGTCATTAATTTGTGAATAAAACAAACGTTGGAGGGTCTGGTCCCTCCATTAAACGGACACAATGCCGCGCCATGGCCGCTCGTAATTATTATAAAACACGATAATATTTCAACATCTGCTGGCTTCTGTTGTTGCTTTTCAAACACACACAGGAATGGGGTCAGATGTAGATAATGCGATGGCTATCGGATCCAATTTCGGTTTATCTCGATTTTAAAATGCGACTTTAAGTGATTTTTATAAATTCTTATAATCGCACTAATATTATAAAAAAAAGTTTGTGAGTGTGTGAGTGTGAGTGTGTATGTTTGTTACTTCTTCACGCCTAAACTGGTGGCCCGATTGAGCTGAAATTTGGTATAGAGGTAGCTTAGACCTTGGAATCTGGAATAACAATCGGGTAATACCGCTGGGCGCAGCTAGTATGTTTCTAAATTCGTGCTGGATCGAAATGAGTTCTCAATGGCACGTAGTAGAGGTACATAATTTTATTGGTGATTAAGTCTGAAATCTGATTTGGTTCGAATCTGATCTAGTTTTATAAAAGTGCTATTACGTTTATACTAAAATTATATGTTTATAATTTTTGACTATTATTCACTTCCAAATTTAAAATATCAACATATATTTACAATATAATAAACACAGATTATGTTATAATTTAAATAATTGCGGACAAAAATATTTTAAATACATTCCAACCAACTATAATTTTGCTTAATACGAGACGCTTTTATATCTATAATGAAAAATAAAAAAATGAGGTTTACAACGCATGAATTATTACTCTATACACGTTTTACGACGTGAATTAACGCTACTTAATCACTAAACTAATAAAAAATATCAAATTACCTGTGCCATGATAATCTCAACCAAGGGCATTATATGAATAAATACATAATTAATTAATGTAACAAAAAACAAAATGAACTCGCATTAATAAATTATTCATTATATTGAGACTTAATGTTAGAAAAAAGATGATGTATGTCTCCATTTTGTACAATCTTTTAATCACTAAGTTTTTTACCACCATCGCGCTTATTATATTAACTAAAAAAAACGAACTACAGTGGCACAGCGACCTAAACTGAATCTTGGCTTCAAGGATTCTTGTAAGTATTTAATAAAACTAAATAAATTAGCAGATGTTTCAGTCGTAAAACCTGTGTGTCAAATTTGAACCTTATCCGTTCAGCAACTGTACGTTTACACTTTATTACTGTAAAAATATATAGATGATTATCGTAGACGCATAGAAGATGGATTAAAATAAATAAATTACTTTTTATACTCTTACTGAACAGGTTACCCTACCTACACTGTCAGAGTCAAATCACAATTTATTGGTTGTGTGGCCAACCTATATGTTGCAGTTTCAGGTCGCCGAGATTACTACAGGGCCTGCAACATGACTGACGACTGACATATCTTATAGGAAACAGCAGGGACCCACAGTTTTAAATTAAACTCTTCACTGAAAACCGTACTAAAACACGGATTTGATCTTTGATCTAACTTAATTAATTCCTCGAGTTACAAATATTTAAAGTCTTGAAAAAGATTCTATGGCAGGATAAGGCGGGTGGAGGTGGGCCATGGGTGCCCTCTCCCCCAGGGTTATTTATTTTCGTACGGCGAGCGAGCACTGAGCTGAGGGGTATTAAGCACTGTTTACACGACTCACACACCGCTGTAATTTTATCCAGCAGTGTTTCATTATAAGTTTACTTTGACATTAATGTCCATTTATCCAGAATCCAGATAAACATGTTTTCGGGTAAATGTCTTGTTAATTCGGTTTGGTATTTTAGGTGGAGGATTAAAATGTGGCATTTTCGAGTTCTTGCCGTTTTGTTTGTGACGCGCGAATAACTTAGTGAAGATTGATTGATTGATGAACAATATGGGCATTTATTTAAAAGAAAATTTTATGTTTTTAAATAAAATGCACAAATATTCAGGCCCATTTGGTGCGAATGTTTGTGTGAAGTGTCAGTTTCCCAAGCAGAAGAAAATGACGGAAGCACCTTTTGTTTGATAATTGTGCTCCACGTGGAACACCAGATTAAGGCCAAAGCCAAAATAATTGCCATTAATATTCTTATATTTGACTGCCCTTGTGTTTGCCATAAAGGAAAATCATAGAACCATGGTCTCTAATCTTTCTCTAATTCGTAAAAACTTCTCTCATACAGTTGCGTTTTTTATAATGATGGACAATATATTTTTTTTCTCTCTTTCTTTAAGAAAAAAACGCCTTTACCCATAGACCTTTCTACACATCTATGCCTTTATTTTGTGTCAACAATAGACAAATTCAAAAGTCACATTCCTAACAATTCGTAAGGTAGGTACCCGACGCACGGATTGCGGAGGGTGTACCCCCTCCCCCCTCGGGTAGGGGAGTGAGGGTCGGAGCCATTAGGCCGTTGATTACCACGACCAGGGTAATTAGCACCACCTAAACGAACCTATTTTGGTTCACTGCGCCGGCGGACGGTAAGCGGTGATCAAAGCGTTGGAACTTTGGCTTAGAAAAATATTTTTTTTTTATATTGACCGCATAAAGTCACGGTTTTGTCCAGTGGGTGGTAATTAGCGGTAGAAACCTACCACGAGTAGTTATTATTCTATTATAATATAATAGTTCATTAAATTAGACTGTATTGGTGATTATAATTGATTTTTTTTCATTATTTATTACAAATTTACATTAAAATTATTATTAAATGGTTTTTGCTATAATATGATAGATACTAAAAAAAAAGTATAATTGAATACCTCTATATCTAACCAGTAACCAGTTCAAAAGTATGATTTCGAATAGCTTAATTAATTTAGGGGACACAGACAGCCATCGTTACTAGCCTAAGATTTTTGAAAGATAGATAAGATGAAATTACTGATTAGTGAAATTACTGGGCTAAAGAGTCTTAACATCGTATGACTCTTGAGTAAGAAGCGTTGGTGCGCAGTGCTCTTAGAATTTCACATCATTGTGAAATCCTAGGTAACACTGTACTGATTATGGGCAGCCGTTATCTCTTAACATCAGGAGAGCGTCTTGCTCGTCTTCTACTTCAATACATAAAATAAAAAAAAGATAAGTAACTCTTTATTGAACATTACAATCGCAAATCGCAATACAAGTGGCGGTCTTATCGTTAATATCAAATATCTAAAAGTATACAAAATTGTGATATTTCGCCAGCCCCACTGTGACGCAAAGGTAACCTTGAACGCACTCAGTTAAATTAAGGTCTGTAACAAGAATTAACCGGCGTTTCCTTCAGCAATCCAACCTAGGGATGAAAATTGCCGGAAATATTCCCTGAGTTGCTATAGCAACTATTAACACTTCGATATATTCCCATACAAATGCCAGCAATATTCCCAAAGTTTCTGAGCATCTTTGGGAATATTTCCGTAAATTTTCATCCCTAAATACAACCGCAGCAAATTTAAAAATAGCAACATAATCTCGTCTAATCTAAACCTTGGCCACACAACCTGTAATAATTATTATGACTTTAATTGTGTAAGTAGGGTTACCTGTTTCATTGGAGTTTAAACCTCCAATTAATTAGTTTAATATTATTTAATTAACGAAACTAAAATAAACTCAGACTAAAGTGACAATATTTCCTCCTCGCATGTAATATTAAAATTAAATAATAAAACCGTCTGTTTACCACTTGATGGATAGTTTTAACGACGCGAAGACACCTTGGGAAGGTATAATTTATAGACTCGACAAACACCTTGATTTATTCATAACGTTTTGACATTTTGTTGACTGTATTTGTACGGTTCAATGACATTTTAAATGGAACGGTTCTATTTTAGTTTTAAATACATAGTTCCGTATTATTTTATAAATAAACTACCTTGTGCTTCTGGCTTTCCCCGTGTGACAAAATCTCTTCTTAGCGGAACTCTACAGCATAAAACTAATCCATATTTCAAATTTCAAGCAAATCCGTCGAGAGGTTTGATCTGTGCGTTGATAGATCAGTCACTCTTTCCTTTTATATATTTAGATTTACTTATTGATACCTTTTTAAAACATATTATTTTTTAATTAATGATGACAAGACCCCGGACACTCCGTGCGCGTGGTTATAATATTGACACCTTTCAAGTAACAGTGCAGTGATTGTTATGACGTGTCTAATTAATTTTTATAGTCACCGGTAACACCAGTGTAATGGCTGCCATCAGTGACAGTACAAATGGAACCCATTAAACGCAAACAACAGTCCCTTCATACCTCTAATTCAAGTTTTCCGTGACCGGCGAGGCCCTATTTACAATTTATAAGGGGATGCCACCCCTAAATAATATAGGAACGTAAAAGTGCGGTCGACAATTTCCTTTGAACGCGGGAAGTTGCCGCCATCTGGTTCGGATTACTTCCTAATATCGCTGTCAGCCTGGTACCTTTTTTATTTATTCTCGGATCAACTGTTTTTAAAAATACACTAATAACATCTAAATACGCATAATAGAAATAAATATAATAGTGTTTATTTCATACCACTTTCAAAATAAAACGATAGGTTTTTTTATATTATTATTTTTAATGATTATACAAAGAAAAAATAGTAAAAAATTAGGTATTAGGTGCCTATTTCATCTATTTTTAGTTATAAGTAATAATAAAAGTTAAGAGAGATAAAATATATATAAGATTAGTTAAATCTTTGTGGAACACCATAATTACTAAGGAATAAGCTTAAGGCGCTATGGTAAGTGAAATGTATGTTTTTCAAAGCCTAATATAGCAAACTTTTAAGAAGATCTACTACTTTATATTTTAGTATGTGTAACTTCAATCTTTGAACAAGAGATCTTAATTAACAGAAACATGATAATTGTTTTTTTTCTCGATAGTTTTATTTTTTTTAAATATGCCTAATTTTCTTCCTTCCATTTAAATATTTGTAAAACTAGGACAAAAATAAACATTTAGAGTACTTTATTTGATACATAACATTCAAACGGATGGCTATGGCGGGTATTTTATCGATAAGTTTATTTAATGATTTTTAATTGAATTTTAATTCCCACGGAGCATTACCGCACGCACTCAGAACGCCGGTGACCACTGTCAGCGTCGGACCTGTGCACTTCGATCTCACCTCCACTACGATTACACACGCGCGTTTGAATTATTTAGGAGTACTTACATATATTGTGAATTTCCAAATCTCAGAAGCGTGTAGGGGGTTTAATTTATTTGTAATTAGATAATAAATATTATAATCTTTATTTTGTCCTTCTAGTCGATTATTAAAAAATATAACACACACGTACTATATAAAATAAATTAGATTAAATTAATTTAAATTAAATATTATTATAAGTTAATAATTTAATTAGATTAAATTAATTTAAATTAAATATTAATATGAATTAATTATTAAATACGATTAAATTAATTCACATTAAATATTAATATAAACTAATTATTAAATTAGATTGAACTAATTTAAAATAAAATCAGATAAATTCGAAAAAAAATCAGATAAATTCTGAAAAATTCTGATAAATTCGAAATAATCAGATAAATTCGAAAAAAAATTAGAAAAATTCTGATAAATTCAGATAAATTCGAAAAAATCAGATAAATTCGAAAATTCATCAGATAAATTCTGATAAATTCAGATAAATTCGAAAAAATCAAATAAATAAAAAAAAATCAGATAAATTCTGATAAAATCAGATAAATTAGAAAAAAAATCTGATAAATTCTGATAAATTCAGATAAAATCAGATAAATTCGAAAAAATCAGATAAATGCGAAAAAAAAAATAGAAAAATTATCTGTATATAATTATTGTATATATCTGAATATATTCGAATTTATCTGATTTTATCAGAATTAACCAGATTTTTTCAAAATTTATCTGATTTTTTTTCGAATTTATCTGAATTTATCAGAATTTTTCTATTTTTTTTTCGAATATTTCTGATTTTTTCGAATTTATCTGATTTTATCTGAATTTATCAGAATTTTTCAGAATTTATCTGAATTTATCTGATTTTATCTGAATTTATCAGAATTTACCACATTTTTTCAGAATTTATTTGATTTATTTTCGAATTTATCTGTTTTTGTTTTCGAATTTATCTGATTTTTTTAATTTATCTGAATTTATCTGATTTTATCTGAATTTTTCAGAATTTATCTAATTTTATCTGAATTAATCTGATTTTATCTGAATTTATCAGAATTAACCAGATTTTTTCAGAATTTATTTGATTTATTTTCGAATTTATCTGATTTTTTTTCGAATTTATCTGATTTTTTTTAATTTATCTGAATTTACCAGATTTTTTCAGAATTAATCAGATTTTTTTCGAATTTATCTGAATTTATCAGAATTTTTCTAATTTTTTTTCGAATTTATCTGATTTTATCAGAATTAACCAGATTTTTTCAAAATTTATCTGATTTTTTTTCGAATTTATCTGATTTTTTTAAATTTATCTGAATTTACCAGATTTTTTCAGAATTTATCAGACTTTTTTTAGAATTTATTTGAATTTATCAGATTTTTCTCAATTTATCTTAATTTATCAGATTTTTTCTGAATTTATCTGAATTATTGTTTTAATTTAATTTAATTAATTGGTCTAATTTAATTAATCTAATCTAATCAATTAAATGTAATCTAATTTTGTTTTTTTTTTAACAAAAAATACGTGTATCTATAATATTTATCTCGTGTCTCATTTTTTCGATCTTGTCCAAAAATTTTAGCACATTGTAACCCCCGACGCAAAATCGACGGGGTTTTATAAGTTTGACGTGTTTGTGAATGTGTGTGTGCTAACCACTCAAACGTCCCGACCGCTATAGCGGTCCGAAAAAAAGTTGAGTTAAACGTTACAGCCGCTATAGCGGTCTTAGAGACTTACTACTTTTAAAACATGTTTTTATCCCATGAAAATACTGAACATTTGCGTAAATATGGTTGTAAATGGCTTTGTAATAAACATTTTAAATCTGTGGTCATTAAATCTGAAGCTAAGCTCTTGGCAAAATTTTAAATTATTTTTTTGAAATTATAGTTTCGAAGTTTTCATGCGTGCCAGTGAAATCTGCGTTTAAAATGTTTATAATTCACCTTATTTTATTAAAATTATATATTATTATGATCCTCATGATACTATCTTTCGGAATTGGTACAGATATTAAGGAAATAAATACAATCAGGACAATTTTACATGTCTTAACGTCGACATGTAAAATTTTTGTCGTGTTTGCCGCGTTTCCGTAATATTTTTCCATGATGAATTTCAATCAACAATTATTTTATTAAAATACTACGTAAATTTAGAAAAACAGTTCAACGTGATTAATAACGTATACCTAAAATTAAAAAATATAAACAGAAATAGTTTGAATTCATTGATTTAATATTCCTATTCTCAGGATTTTGTTCTAGGCGCTGAAGATTTATACACGAATGGGTGGTTTGTTTTGATTTATTGTGCTACACTGTAGTCTGTAAGTCATTATATTTTGGTATCAAATCAAAGCTTATATAATCTAGTTTAATAATATGCAGGTAAAAATAAGAAATATTCAGCGGTGTTTCGTAAAAAAGTTTTTACACCAAAAAAATACCTAAAATTTACACATATTGCCAAGTTAGATTTTTTTTACAAACTTTGTGTTAATATTTGAATCAAAATTTTCAGATATTTTATTTCTTTATTGTTTTAACTATATAATGCTATTTTTTCATAGAAAATGGTTCAATAGTTTGCTAGAAAATAGACGTTTAGTAGGTATCTGTAGTGAGCGCTCGACGCGATTCTATTTGGATCGCGGACGCGGACGTTCGACGCTTTTTCAGCTGTCAAGGGCGGACGTGTGAGTGGCTGACTACATGCAAAGAATCAATCACCAAGGGTCAATGACCGCGCACGTTTTACGATAAGCGTACGCCACACGTTTCCAACGGGCGTTCTGAGCAACTTTTGCCCGCACTAAATACCTAATCTGCTCGTAAAGCCCCGCCTTAAAATTTAAAATTACACATTTGGAAAAGGAAAAAATGCAATAGCGATAGTTATGCAAGATAGTTTCTTACCAAATAACAAATAGTAGAAATACTCCTAAACATCATATTGTATGGTTACGTCACCGATCATTCCACGGTAATGGCTTCCATAGAAATGCTTTATGTGCTCATTGTCTTGGTGATTAATTGTTCTTTTAACCGTTACACGACTGCTTCCGTTTTAATAATGTCGCCTATTTTAGTTGTTTTAATTTAACTGTTGTCTTATGTTCTGTTCTGTAAAGCCCATAAATATGTAATGATACTTATAATACTATAAGCCAGCTCCACTACGCTCAAATGTTCGCATTAAGTGTTCATTCTCATTTAAAAGTGCATTTTACATCTGATTTTGTTTGAGAATATGACGATTCATCCGAACAAATGCGTGAAGTGGCGCTGGCCTATGTCTAAGTAAGATTTTATATAGGTATATTTTAGTAGAATACTGACTTTTTTGCAATTAGGAGATTTGATTAGCGTGTTTTTTTATCGCAAATATTGTACTTTATTAAATAGGTAATAGTTGTGTCTCAAAGATGTCGATTTTGTACTTTTAAAATATTGATAATAAAGTTTAATTAACTATAGTTTTGTAATAAAAACACGTGTTGTAACATACACTGCTATAAAACCAAAATAATATTATATACATATAATTAATATACAGTGCAGTAAAAACGAAAAATTATTCACAGAAATTAACCGTAAAAATTTAAAGCGAAATTATCGCGTACTAACGAACTCTAGTACAAGAAGGTGACCCCCAAAATCTCATTAAACCGTTTCATCATTTTAAAAGATACTTATTTACAATTCAGAGACCCTTATAAAAAATGGAGCCTAAAAACTCTGTGCAGGATTAAAAGGGGATTGTCCAAACCCGGCCCGTTTTTATCTCAATTTGCTGCCCTTGTTTACGAAAAAAAATTTAGGACAAAAGGAAGATTAACTTGTCTCGAAGTACAAATCGCCGTCCCCGGCGAATAAACGGATAACTGCCAAAACTCAACTTTACAGGAAAAATAAAAAAACTATTATTTTTAGAGCCTTTGTTCTAGAAACCAGAACTTTTAAGATGCATAACTTTTTTATTTATTACAAGAAAAATATAAAAAAATTGTCTAGTTGTATTTGAACCATCGAGTACATATCCAATAGAGGGGCAATAGACAAAGTTTTCCTTGAAATAAATTTTTTCACAATTTGACGACTCCGCCCACTTTTCCTATTGGCTACGCTGGTTTTAGTGATGGGCAACGAAAAAGTTTCAATTTAAAACTCGATTATGCCAAGTAATCGATTACAAAGCGATAATATAATATTTTTGACTAAGAGGCAGAACATACGCAAATCTTTTGTTTTAAATGGTGTTAATGTCGGAAATCATAAAGGAAGATTTTTGCTTTCCAAAGACATTGTTAGTTCCGATTTCATCTTATAGCAAAAATAGCGTTTTAGTTTTAAACAAGTCAAATATAAAATAATAGCTTATGCTCGCGGCTTTGCCCGCATAGCAAAATCCTTTCTTAGTGGAGGTCTACGTCATTAACCCTATTAATATTCCAAATTTCAACCCAATCCGTCCATCGGTTTAGGCTGTGCGTTGATAGATCAGTCAGTCAATAAGTCAGTCACTCTTTCCATATATAAATTTAGATTCTTAAAGACATCCGATTTATACACATGCATGCAAAGTTTAAGCTAAATTGAAAACTGGGAAGTAGATTAAATTTAACTTGCAAGATTTGGTTATAGACAACAGGACAGGCGAATGTAAAAAAAAGCTTGTGAATAAAATTAAACAAAAATTGCCCACTACGCAACGCTTTCAAAATTACCTATTTTGTGGATGGTGGCCATCTTTGATTTTAAATTTATCATAATAATATATACTACATACTACTACTCGAGCCTGATACTACTAGTCAAGCCCTTTCAACTTTCATTTGATGCCCACATTGACGGGATTATGGAGAAAATAATTAATCAGCTATTTTTAGCGGCGGCCATCTTGGATTTTAAATGTATTAAATGTAATTCATATATTTTACTAGTCAAGTCCTTTCATTTCATACCCTTACATTTGACGAGGTTGTGAAGAAAAAAAATAATCCGCCAAATTGTAGCGGCGGCCATTTTAGATCGATTTCCACCAAACACGGCTAAGAAAACTCTCGAATACCTTTCGACTCTAATTTCAAACAAAAAAACAAGATCAAAATCCGTTCATCTGTACGGGACCCAGAAGTAAGACAAAGTACATGAGCAACGATGCCACAGACAGACAGACAGACACGTCAAACTTATAACACCCCGTCGTTTTTGCTTCGGGGTTAAAAAGAGGTCAGGTTTTTATGTTTTAGTTTTTGGTGAATAACTTTTAAAAAGAGTTTTCATTTCTTGTTCGGAACTTATTTTAGTCTATAACTAAAAATGACGTTTTCATGATGTGGATGGTATATTCTCATCCGCTCATAAAAAAGAAAATATTAAATTTGTAGGTATCTCGATCGAAAACAGGGGAATGGCATCGGAGCATTTTTATATTTTAGCAAATTTTATAGTTGTATATCAATACTTTAGGTTTTCACTAACCCACTCGCAGCGCCGCGTGATGCGACTAAACAAGAGGTTATATGATAATATTGTAAATATTATAAATAATAGACATAATATTATAAAAGTGTCTCCCTGTTGTATAAATAATGAATGGGATGAGATGGGATGATTTTCTTATGTGTTGTTTGTCTACTAAATAGTACATAGTTCCTTATAATTTCTGATCTCCTAGTTCTTCGCAAAATATTTGCATTAATAACACCATTCATCATTTAGTCGTGCCCAATAAATTATATTTTTGCATGAGTTACAGCGCTCTGATGGGGCGCGTGAAGTGTACTTTTTTAATATTATCACCCGCCACACTAAAACGCAATCAGTGGGGCGCGTGAGAAGCAAAAAATATTTGACAGTTCCACCTGCCCCACTAGTGGGACGAATAGTGGGGAACACGGGAACTACCCAATTTTTACAACACAAGTGAATTATATTAAAAATTAAAAAAAACCCCCAACGCATTCAAAATATGTAATTTTGTGGTTGCAACCATCTTTTAGTTTTTCAGATGTTAGTTTATTAAAATCTGTTTATTATAGTTTGTAGTTTTCTACTAATCAAACTTTTTAATTTAATTCCCATGTTGAGGGAGTTGTGGAAAAAATGTAATCACCATTTTATGGCGGCTAAGAACACTCTAGACTATTTCTACCTAAAAAAAAACAATCTCAAAAAATAAAAAAATAAAATCCGTAATACAGAGACAGACAGACACGTCATACTTATAACACCCCGTATTTTTCCGTGGGGGGTTAAAAAATAAATTGTGACGATACTGCCACGATAAAATTTTATGAGAATAACCCACTATAAAAAATCATCTGCTCTAGTTGTCAACTTATAAATGACATGGACTTCAAGGCGACTGTCCATTATACCGTATCATACAATAATAATAATTGTCTTAGGAACATGCCAAACCGAAAAATAACATCAGGCCCTTTTTACACTAAACGATTCGTGAGTATTCACCTTTGTAAATAAACGGCATAAACTCACTTGTATTTACTTCGGCTTCGTGCCGACTGCAGCTACTCCTTAAAGTAGATCCTCGTACAGGATCGAAACGGTCGGCACAAAGCCGAAATAAATACAAGTGAGTTTATGCCGTTTATTTACAAAGATCTGGCCCATGCCATTATGAACCTTATTTTCATTTATTTATTGCTCATAGCTTAAAATTAGGTTTTGGTAGATAACCGCATTATAGTATATTATATAATATGTACCACGGCAGTATTGTATGTATTAAAAAGTAAGAGAACATCGTTGCGAGCCTTGCACGGAGCGTTAACAATAAATATCGCTGAGAATATGTTGCTGATACTGACAGGTCTATCCATGGCATGCGATGTTGCCAAACAACTGCGTGTAGGGACTGGGGACCAGAATGCAGTGAGTGTACGGGTTTATAGCCACGAATGATGACCGATAAAAAGATAATAATATAAACTTATTTTTCATTATTAATAAAGAAAACTCATCTAAGTTCATCTGTTGCCAGTTCAACGAAAAAGGTTAACACGTAAAGATGCTTAAACATGTAAGCAACATATTATATTGATAGGCATGCAAAAATGAAATTGGTACTGCATTCTCGTGATTAGATTCTGTTTTGAACACGGGCAAAATACGAGAGAAAGAAGAAATGCAAACGGGCATATGGTACGGTATAGTGGGCAAACCCCTTAAAACTCATTTCTTGCAATGTTATTTTGGAATATTTTCTAATGAACATACACATTACACATTAGCTATTTTTAACATATTTACAGCTGAACTAATCAAATTTGGTATAATAGGTAGCTTAGGCTCTATAAGTCTCTCTAGGCTCTTGACAATAGGTAACAGTAGGTACTTTTCAATGGGTAAAACTGGATAGGAATAAATGAATTTCCGTAGTAGTCGTACTGAACTATGAGTCGTCAACATGGGCCTACAGAACATATTATGCGCTAGTTGTACCTAAAGATAGCATGCAATTAGACCTGGTCGAAGATGTGGTATGCATTTGTCCTCTAATCGATTATAATCATGCATCGATTCAATCGTCAAAATATTCACAACACTGGCTAAATACGAGTCAGTAGACAAGGATAGCTATTTGGAGAAAACGCTTTATTAGAAAGAGAGGCAATTTGCCTGACCAGTATAACTTGATCCCTCACTAGAACAAAAAATTATCATAATTTTGAGGATTATTTTACATTTCTGGGGATATTAAAATCGATTTAATAAATTTAGATATTTTATATGTATACTTTATTATATAATAATACGGTAAACAGTTTTATAAAAAAATAAGAAGTCGTGATTTTTTTGTTAAAGAGCATATTCCGTGAGGCCCGCGTAGTTCCTTAAACTGGCCGCTACTAAACGGCGCGTCACGTGGCGCTACGAGTGGGGTAGCAAATACAACCAGTGTTGATATACAAAAAATCCGCCGATGCCCTCCCCCTGATTTGAACCTATAAAAAATGGAATGGAATGGATGGTTTGAAATTCGAATATAAAATGAAAGCAAAAACAAGACAATATCGATTATCCGTTTATTCGCCCGGGACGGTGAAATAGCGTTGCCTACTATTTTTCCACTTCTGATATTGGCCGGGGAAATTAGATGTTAGGAGTTTCCTAATTCTTTTAGGAATTTTCTGGCAACGGCTTGGGTTCGTTTCACTTCATTACGTGGCGACCTTCGTCTTACCAGCGGTCAATGATATTGGATCTGGAATTGAAGATTTGTCTCTACTTTTCTCGATTCTTTTCTCTTTACACGGCTAAAGTAAAGTTATCAACGCGAAATTAACTATATTATGTTACTGATGTGAAAACTTGGCTAATATACCTATATATGTACTCTATACTATTATAGATAGATAACACTTAATATATATACAACAAACTCAAAATTAAAATGTGTTATATTTTACAATTGTATGAACATAATATAAGTAAAGGTTTAGATTGGAATTTCTCTGTAAGAGCTTCTCGTCAAGGGTCGCTAAGCGGCTCTTCGAGTATTTATACCCTCCCAAAGCTATAGCTATAGATAGAGACACGAAGCTATAGATAGAGCGCCAATTACATCTATCAGCTGCCCTTGCAATTCCTGTGATCTACCTCACAAGCAGTAGCAGTTAGGTATAGTGCCAACTTTTCTAAGAGATAGCTTATATAGCTAGCACAGATTATCACATCACACTAATCTTGCTAATATTAGATATAAACCAACGTGAAAGTTTGCAAGAATGGATGTCTGGATGTGTGTTTGTTACTTATTCACGCCTAAACGGGTGGACCGATTGAGCTGAAATTTCGTATAGAGATAGCTTAGACCCTGGAATAACACTAAGCTTCAGTACAGCGGGTGAAACCGCTGGGCGCGGCTAGTACGAGTATGTACAAGTAACATAAGTATTCTCACTAGGTTCTCCTTTCAACAATATTACAAAGACGGATTAAGAATAATCGCGGCAGGAGACCGCCTTGTTATACGTAAAAGCGAAAAACCGTCGGGGATGTGGGGTGAAATAGATTAATTAAATTTGCATAAGTCGGCACGCCGCGCCACCCGATAAGGGGGCGTCAAGACGTGATGTTTAAAATATGCTACAAAAGTCACGTACCAAGTTTGCCCCCATCTCCTCTAACCGTAGGGAAAACCTGTCGCATCTTGTAAACTGAGTATTTCACACATTGTCATAATTCATGCAATCGCTTGCCCTCTCCTTTTTGGTAAATAATTGAGCTACTTTTGGGTTGTACCTTCCTACCTTGCTTTTGTTTCTAGTATTTACTCTAATAATTTCTGTCTTTGTAAATAAAGGCTAAAGGATTTGTATTGTATTTGTATTGTATGTGTATGTTAGTTTGTTAAGGCTCTAACATTTAATCTGTTAAAAAAACTACCTGAATTTTGGTCCCCACAAATTAATATTTCTGTCTTGTGTTCATGAATATATTTTTTTATTTTTAATATTATAACGTTTACTAATCGCTGTAGTTAGTGCATGTTTACTCATACTCCCAACTTCCAGCTAAGAGTTGAGACTATTTTATGAAGTGGTGCATGTATTGGAATGGAATGAACTTTCGAAGTCCTACGCAGCACTATGATTGTAACTGGCTGACGTATCGAATTAAAGTTTTAAGCTTTACATATTCTCAGATTTTTTATTTTATTTTACACGATGCGATCTGGGACGTGCCTCCTATTAATATTTAGTATATTATGTAACTTTTAAGAAGCTATATATAGTAAGCTAAGGTTATTTGTTACCTATGATCAAAATTTACACAAAACGATACGCGCTCGTTACATCGCAATGTCGTCCTATTCTGATGTAAATCTAAAGCCAACGTAGGTACCTAACTAACACTTGAGACATCATAATCCTATTACGATAGAGGAAGCCTTACGCATGTGTTCCGTTGTTACAGGAGTACTGGTGGTGAATGTGACGTGGCGAGGGAAGACTTATGTCGGCACGCTGCTCGACTGCACCAGGCATGACTGGGCGCCGCCGAGGTTGGTTCTACATTTTTTTGTATCCTGTCTTCTTCTTGTCGAGCCTTATGCCTACGTAGATTAGGTTCTATCTGTGTGGTTTTACCCGCTCCTGTGTCCAGGTTCTATTATACTTAATTTTAGGTTAATAGGTTCAGCCGTTTAGGCATGAAAAGTTATAAACACCCACATCATCCACAAGGAAAGTCGCCAAACGGCAGTTATTTTATTATATCGAACTGGCCATAGGAGGCCTAATATTTAATGATTCCTGACGTATTTTTCCATATTACTCATTTTAATCGTTTAGCTAACAATAAAACACGTTTTTTCCAGATTTTGTGACTCACCGACCGAGGAGTTGGACGCGCGGACACCAAAAGGTCGCGCCAAGCGCGGCCGCGGCGCCGCACCCACTGACATGACAAACTTCACAGAAACACGGTCCTCCGTGCACAGCAAGCTACGCAACGGAGGCGCCAAGGGAAGGAGAGCATTACCTTCTCCCACTCCCTTCACCCCGCCTCGGCCGGACTCCAAGAGGAAACGGACGTCCGAAGCGGAGGAACGGCCGCCGACGCCGAAAGCGAAGCGACCGCCTCCCACGCCGTCTTCACCTCCCCCAGACCCAGTCCTCTTAGAATGTCCTGAGCCAAATTGCTCCAAGAAGTACAAGCACGCGAACGGTTTAAAGTACCACCGATCGCACGCGCACGGCACGGCGGAAGACGATGATAAAGACGGGTCGAGTTCAGAGCAGGAGGAAGCGACTGGTGAGCCAGCGTCGCCTCGGCCTCCGTCGCAGCCTGCTACGCCAGCCACGCCGGTGAAGTCTCCAACGCCGGCGAAGTCTCCGGAAGCGCCAGTTAAGGAGAAGAGTCCAGAGAAGTCTCCGGAGAAGGAGACGAGCGTGGAGTCCCCGGCGGTGGCGCGGTTCCCTGAGGAGCTGATCGTGCCCACGGAGCCGGCGCCGGCGCCCGAGCGCGTGCCCACGCCGCCGCCCGCGCCGCCTGTCACACCGGACCCACTGCCTGCTATCACACCCACGCAGTTCAAGGTAAAAGATCCTTTATGACATATCCTATTGCCTTTTGCACTCAAGACAACAAGAAACTGGCAGGAGGCAGCTGGGAGAATGATTAAAGGGAGGCCTATGTCCATTGGGTAATTGAAAGCTGATGGGGATAATGATGTTATGATGATGGCCTCTCAATCAAGCTTTGATTATTTTTCTCCCTTTTTTCTTGTCCCTCCAATCATCATAGTTCAAGTCAACACGTTTAAAGTTCTTCCCTTTTATTATATTTATTCCATTTTTTTCTGATATAGGGAAATTTGTCTGATACAGGATCCAACGAAGCTTCAGGCTTAATTCTGTAAAAAGATCGCAAATCAACCGAATCCCACTCAGAAAACTAGTACTGGACATCATTTGGACTCCTGGAGCTCAACCCTCAAGTCTTCTTATTGTTGTACTTCACAAATAACTGTGACTTTCCCCCAGGTGAAGCCCCGCTCAGCCCTGATGCCGTCAGAGGAGCGCAAGTCCACGGAGTCTCCTTTAGAAGAGTCTCCGGGCAAGCGACGGCGGCGCTCACCGACCCCCGGCGCCCGTTCTCCCGCCTACTCCGACATATCTGATGACGCAGCACCTACTGATGCTACCCCTGATGCTGAACATCGACCCTTCCCTGTATATCATCAGGTGATTAACACCCTATGTAGCATAGATTGTATGCCTATAGTCCTATTTTATTTATAGGTTTAGAAGATTTACTCGAATCCTATCTAGTCGGTCCACCCAGTTACTTTGGTTACCATACTGTCGCAGCCTTGATCTCAGCAAGAAAGTTTGCTTATATCGATTTTTAAAAGGTTTTATTATATTTGTCATAGAGAACATTTACGGTAGTTTTAAAAAGTATTTGTATATTAATACTATGAATACATATTTCAGTACTACGGTCAGCCCCCATACCTCCCTCCGGCGCACCCCCCCGCGGCTCCTCCTAACGCTGAAAAAGGCAAGGAAGACCTCACCAAGGGAGACCCTAAGGCTGATCTTAAAGTGAGTATAGCATTGTACCTACTATGAGATTCCCTATGGTATTGTAAATACATAGTTTAGCTAGGCACACCGGAAAATAGACCTGAAATTTTTTACTGGTGGTCAAAGATCCATTATGTTTTAGAATAATGGATAAGTTTCCGGATCCAGACAGGTTGACAAACCCCCAAAATTAGCAAAAGTTATTGAAAATTAAGACACGTAGTGAAAAGCTGGGTACAAACCAAACAATCGTTGACGCTGTGTGGACGACTATGCTAAGGCCAAACATATAGGCATAACCAATGAACGCATGGCGCAAACGCTATTTTTATGTAAGGTAAAAAGATGACCATGATGGTCTCCTAGTGAGAGATGATAACGCTGCCCATAATCAGTGCCACCCAGGATTTCACAATGATATAAAATTCTAGGTGCTTTACACCAACGCCTCTTACTCAATTTGTCAAAATCAGTAGTCAGGTTAGCCCTAGGGTAAATCTGACGGAACGCTGAGGCTGTTCCCATTGGCGAGTACCTACATTAAATTAACACACTATGTAAGCTTAAGCTAGAGCCAATAAATTATATAATTTTCATTTCATTTGGCCGCGTATTGTTGGATGTGTACTGTGTGCCTAGCAAAATATGAATATTAACTTGAAATGTGTTAAGCACTGACCCTTTTATATGCCAAAGATGTATTAACTAACTCCTTACTCTTACTCCCCTTAGGACGGTAAACCGGAATCGACTCCACCTAAGGTCTTGCCTCAGCATTTCTACCCTTACAACTACGTCCCAAATTTTCCCTACAACGTGGAGGGGGGCGCGCCTCCCCCTTTAGACGACAAGAGTAAAGAGGGGGACCGGAATAAGACTACTCCTAGCCCGCTTGACAAGAATAAACAAAGGTAAGAAATAAAACACTTTATCCTGTATAAAAATGTGAAAACTAATCTAATGTACATTTCCGACACTTGAACTATCTCGGTTCCAAATTTCATCTAAATCGGTTTAGTGGAGTGGCCCCCAGTACCTACTTATGTAGCCTATGTGTTATTCCAGGGTCTAAACTATTTCTATACAAAATTTCAGCCCAATCGGTCCACCCGTTTAGGCGTGAAAGAGTAACAGATCCTGACATCCATTCTTACAAACTTCACGTTTATAATATTAGTAAAATAATATAATCCTCGTAAATAAGATCCTTGCAAGATTTTCGCCTGAACGCTAACGTGTTTCGGAAGGCACGTAAAACTGTGGGTCCCGGCTGTTTCCTATAAGATATGTAGGAGGCAGTCGTTAGGTCATGTTGCAGGCCTTGTAGGAATCTCGGCGACCTGAAACTGCAACATATAGGTTCGCCACACGACCTATAAATTGTGATTTGACTCTGACAGTGTAAGTAGGGTAACCTGTTCTGTTGGAGTATAAACCCCAATTATTATTATTCTGTCGCTCTTAAACACGGACTAAGCCCGGGCCTTTTTATAGGCGTGCACGGAGACAAAAAGTCCAACGCGCAGAGACCCTTTTGAGCTTGTTATATAAATGTAATGGGTGACACTTATTGGAGTCTATCTGTGAGTCCATCTATACAAAATGGGCTCAAAGACAGTCTCCGACAAGTGACAGGACTATTGCTAATGAATGGAAACTACTTAGACTAGGCTATAGGCATGTGTATTCAAAATGGATGGTTAATGAGGCTATTGCTAGGACTACGGCACCTGCCACTTATTATTATTTTAGCTATTCTGGCGAGGAAGTCCTGCTACCCATAGCACGGGTCTAGAGCCTAGTTTGGGTAGCAGATTTCTTCAATATATCTGTATTTCTGTAGTGCCATTTATTGAATAAATTTTTATTTTTTTATTTTATTATTATTAAAATGTTTGTAGGCCTCCAGACGGCAAGGAGAACCCGGCGCGTCCTAATGAGAACCATCAGATTCTGAAGGAGAGCATCGAGATGAAGGCGCAGATGGGACCTTATGCCTTTCAGAGACCTCCACATGTTAGAGAGGATGAACTTAGGAGGTACGTTTATTTTTGAATGTTAGTTAAAGTAAAAAAAACTTGAGAGGTGTCAAGGGACACCCGGATGGAACGAAGTTCCCACGATTTACACGATTTATTATTTACAAAAAACCTGTATACACTCAACAAAAATAATCGTCGCAACACCACACTGTTCAATGCGAAATAGCTTACTATAGCAACAAGTGAATTAAATTAAAAAAAAAAACCCCCAACGCAGCGCTTTCAAAATATGTAATTAGCGGTTTTTTGGTGGCGGCCATCTTGAATTTTAAATTTATCATAGTGCGTTGTATTCTACTAGTTAAGCCATCCCCCCCCCCCCCATTCCCCCCTCCCCTCATTCCCTCCCCACTCACACCCCCATCATCCCCCCATTCCCCTCCCCCCCTCCCTCCCCCCTTTAAAGTAGTAAGTCTCTAAGACCGCTGTAGCGGCTGTAACGTTTAACTAAACTTTTTTCGGACCGCTATAGCGGTCGGGACGTTTGAGTGGATAGCAAAAAGTGTCTTGACAACTTTTCGTACGAATTTTTTCCGTCTAGTCCCCTTTCACAACGCGCGATAAGGAACTTCGTTCCAAAAATGTATCTTCGTTGGCAACGCATTATCCATTTTTTGGAAAGTTAAGTTAATGATAAATCCTTTATTCTACCAAAAAGTATGAGGGGTCTTTGGTTGGTGAAACACATTCTCAAGTTCACCTAACAATATTTTGATACAACACAACGATTTATTATACTTATTAATAGATCAGTTATATTTTAATAGACTTAACAAGAATCTTTTTTTATGTTCATCAATTAATTGTGTATGTTTATAAATTCAACTTATACTATACTATATATCACCCTACTCTTTCAATCAACCTCTCCATGCAAAGTCGGTTGCCTGGAATAGATCGCTTTAAGCGATAAGGCCGCCCATTGTGGACCAGTATTCTAAATTTAGTTTTAGTTAGTTTTAACCGTTGTATACTTAATATTATTTTTAAGCAAATTTTTTGTAAAATTTATTTAATATGGTCACAATAAAGAGTATTTGTATTGTAATTACTCAAGACTCCTGGACCGATTTGGATTTTTTGTTGTACAGGTTTATTGGTTTGAATTTTAACTTTCTTCTATCTGTATGCAGGATCGGTCATTATGAATTAAAAATTGTTTGTCCACGCGTATTCAAAGCGAGCTTAAAGTTGGTTTAATATATTTTTAATTACCTTGTTAATTATTGTAATGACACAACATGACACAGGTACTACATGAGTTTGGAGCAACGCCGCAAGGAAGGTGGCCCTGACGTGAAGCCACCGCCTGCGCCCGCGCCGACCCACCCGCGACCCAACCAACAACCACCGCACAAGGGGAAGGACAAGGAGGACAAACCTAAGGAGGAGGTCAAGGTGAGAAGTAATAGATACTGCATGAGTCTATAGCACCCGCCGCGACCCAACCAACAACCACCGCACAAGGGGAAGGACAAGGAGGACAAACCTAAGGAGGAAGTCAAGGTGAGAAGTAATAGATACTGCATGAGTCTATAGCACCCGCCGCGACCCAACCAACAACCACCGCACAAGGGGAAGGACAAGGAGGACAAACCTAAGGAGGAAGTCAAGGTGAGAAGTAATAGATACTGCATGAGTCTATAGCACCCGCCGCGACCCAACCAACAACCACCGCACAAGGGGAAGGACAAGGAGGACAAACCTAAGGAGGAAGTCAAGGTGAGAAGTAATAGATACTGCATGAGTCTATAGCACCCGCCGCGACCCAACCAACAACCACCGCACAAGGGGAAGGACAAGGAGGACAAACCTAAGGAGGAGGTCAAGGTGAGAAGTAATAGATACTGCATGAGTCTATAGCACCCGCCGCGACCCAACCAACAACCACCGCACAAGGGGAAGGACAAGGAGGACAAACCTAAGGAGGAGGTCAAGGTGATGAGGAAATACATACTTATAAGTAGATACTAAGTACATTGGTCAGCAACTACATCACAAGGGGAAAAAGAACCCTACATTTACCGGGGGTAGATTTCCTTTGCAGGAGCTCGTCTAGGTCGGTGCCCCAACAGTGCCAGTTATTCTACCACCTGAGCAGTAATATGCAAACATTACTCGTAAGAAGCGTTGGTTCAGTGCACCTAGTATTTCATTTGTGTCTTGCTCGTCTTCTTACTTCTTCACAACACACCAGGGCAAGGAGTGATATAAGGGCAAACTTCGTTTCTATCCTAGTCTTCTTGGAAACCTTCAGGCCTAAGTAGTCTTACTAAGTGGAACTAACCTAACCTAAGTAGAATTTTTCTACTGCTGGGCAGACAGGTCCCCTTAGTCTTCTTGATTGTTCAGTTATTGCAAAAGAAGTCTTGTAATCTCTGTATCGGCCCAGTGTGAACTCCCTCTCAGATTTTCAGTGATACCAAAAGTAGTATCTTTCGAACTCCTTGTTTTCTTTGCTGCTGTTACTATAATTATTATTATTAAATACTACAATGTACATAATGACAATACTATTATAGTGGAGCGATGGAGGCTGTACTAGTAATGAAATTGTATTACAGCTACCAAGGCCTTCCGTTTACATGTGTCTCCTTAAGCTACATACATATTATATATTAATGTTTAATTGGTTCCCAATTGTTGCAGGTGAAACAGGAAGGCCAGAAGCCAACAACGGAGACCCAAGGCCCCCCACCGCCGCCGACCTCCCAATACTACCTGCCTCCATACATGCAGACCCCCCACTACGGCGCACTTCCCTTCGACCCTGTGTACCGCGCCCCCTTGAGCCCCATGCTGGTGGGGGGGTTCCCGGGGGGCTGGTCCGTGCCTAGGTATCACGCGCCGGAAGACTTATCCAGGTAAGAATTTTAAAACTATAGTTTTACTGCTTATATTACGTTAGCACCTAAATGGAACTTCTAAGAACTTTGCTCGATGTATGTAGTGGGTTAATCAGCTGAATGAGGTCAGCAGGAAGCAGAGGAGAATAGCAAAATTGCCTAGCTTATGCCCAGCGAGGTTGATGATGATCCTAACACTGTAATGGATTTAGAGGTCGTAGGAGGTAAATAAGTTCAGCAGTAGACATCTTCTTACTGATAATGAAGTTCCTCATATATTTCTAAAAACGCGTCGGAGGATCTGTCTAGGCAAGGACTAATACTATAGTTAAGAGGTCCCTTCGACCTTGTGTACCGCGCCCCCTTGAGCTCCATGTTGGTGGGGGGTTCCCGGGGGGGCTGGTCCGTGCCTAGGTATCACGCGCCGGAGGATCTGTCTAGGTAAGGACTTAAAAACTATAGTGTATGTGTGTACCTAATTTTTGTAAAAGGTCAACTCCTTTGTACTATCATCCTTAATTAAATTTATAATAATCTGCCTGAGTCCTTTGACTATAGAACCGCCTATTCCACGTCTCCTGCACTATACATCTCTCTATTCTTCTCATTTTAACGATACCTCAAATAACATTTTTCTTCTCTGTTCGTTTGTAAGATTTCTAAGGTGAAGGGTGAAGATTAAACCAGTTAGAAAAGAATACAATTATTTCAATTTGATCCTATGTCATCCAGGCTGTTCAGGACGTGGCCAGTTTTATTTTTACAGTGTTCATGGATCAACTAGTTTTCTTACCCTTTCTTCTTCTTCTACTGAGCATTACCCGACTACTGCCAGGATCTGCTTTCCGGCTATATATCTTCCACTTCGCGAGATCTTGAGCATCCTCCTTAGTTAAATTATTGGCTCTTAAGTCATCCTTCAGCACGTCAAGGCAGCGTCGCTTGGGCCTACCGCGTGGTCTTGATCCGGTGACAACAAGGTCTAAACATTTATTCTCGACATACTCTGGCGGTCTACGCATAATTTTCTTACCCTTTCATCATCATAATTAGCCTATGTTCGTCCACTGCTGGTCATAGGCCTCTCCCATGGCACGCCACTCAATTCGGTCCTCCGTCTTTCTTCTCCACCCACCCCCAGCGACCCTCCGGATATCATCGCCCCATCTCGTCCGTGGGTGCTTTACACTACGTTACCCTTTAACACCTACAATTTCCTTTCAGACCGGGCGCCCCATCCAAGCTGGAGCTAATGGGTCCCGGTCACGGGCAGTACTACGCCCCGGCGCACAAGATCCACGAGCTGCAGGAACACGCCAAGTCTCCCGCCAGCAAGGGACCGCCGCGGCCCGACCGCGACCGCGACCGCGACCGCGACCGCGACCGCGACCGCGACCCGGCGACCAGCAAGGAAGCGCGGTCGCCACCGCCGCAGAGACATGTTCACACGCATCATCACACGCATGTCGGCCTCGGGTACCCCATCTACCCGCCGCCTTATCCTGGTCAGTACACCACATTTTTATAATACTCATTTTTAACCCCCGACGCAAAAACGACGGGGTGTTATAAGTTTGACGTGTCTGTCTGTCTGTCTGTCTGTCTGTGTGTGTGTGTGTGTGTGTATGTGTCTGTCTGTGGCATCGTAGCGTCCAAACGAATGAACGGATTTTGATTTAGTTTTTTTTGTTTGAAAGTAGAGTTAGTCGAGAGTGTTCTTAGCCATGTTTGGTGAAAATCGGTCCAAGATGGCCGCCGCTACAAAATGGCGGATTACTTTTTTCTTCCACGACCCCCTCAATATGGGTATCAAATGAAAGGGCTTAACGAGTAGAATACAGCCCACTATTTAAAATTTAAAATCCAAGATGGCCGCCATCAAAAAATGGTGAATTACGTATTGCGTTGGGGGTTTTTTTTAATTTTTAATTTAATTCACTTGTATAAATTACAATTATTGAATTCGATATTAGTACGCCTGCTAAGGCAGAATTTTGATGTAACCTATTAGTTTTAAGA
This sequence comes from Hemithea aestivaria, assembly GCA_947507615.1. Taxonomy (NCBI): domain Eukaryota; kingdom Metazoa; phylum Arthropoda; class Insecta; order Lepidoptera; family Geometridae; genus Hemithea; species Hemithea aestivaria. Next base: position 12,005,658 of record OX382339.1, on the reverse strand, counting down.
TCTTATTTATTGTACCAAAATTCTGACGAATCAATTATCTTATCTTATCTTAATAGTGTATAGTAAATTGTTCACCGTACTTAGGATGAGCCTTTACTTTTTATATGGTAATAATTATTGTAAATCGTGTTCTGGACTACACCCAATTTGTGAACCGAATAAATAAATAAAAAATAATAATAATGACCATTCAAATGACTAATATTATTTGCAATCATCGTAATACTGAATACTTTACATAAAAATATAAAGTTACAAAAAAGTTGTCGGTACATAAGTCATGTTGAGCCAATTGTATTTATTAACATTCAAATTTGTACCTATATCTAAAGTTACAATAAAGCATCAGAAGTCAAGAAAGAATAGAAAAAGTCACTCAGTAAAGAATAGAATACGAAACTTCCTTATAAATGTACTTTGCTTAGAATGTAGTATTTTGTGAAAAGAAATATTTTCTACATAGTCTTGTTTACTATCACAAACGCTAGAGCGGTCTTGTGACAAAGCATGTTTGCTTGGTTGCAGGCGCCCGATAGCATTCGGCCGGCAAGCGGGAGTGACTCGCTTGACAGTAAACAGCTAACAGAAGTTGTGTGTTGCAGCGGCGGCCGTCCTCGCGAGCACGCAGGCGGTCGTCAACTCATTCCCGACGCCGCCCAAATGAGAAAAGGATGCAGAAATCAAGAAGTAAACGAAGCGATAAGCGTAGCGCGCGTTTCCTAAAGCGTTGCGCACGCTTATCGAAGCGCAGCGCGTTCCCTAAAGCGTAGCGCGCGCTTAACAAAGCGTAGCGCACGCACCAAAGCGCAGTGAAGTGAAGTGACAGCGCGCAACGCGCAGACCGCGAGTGATAAATAGACTTCAGTGCGGTCGTATAATGCCAGTAGCCATAATTGAAACACTGTGATCTCGCGTAACCCACGATATGTGTATGTGAGCTTTGAATGTTTTAGAATGTCCGGACAGATAGTTACCCGTAGTTGAGTGTTACTCGCGAGTGTCGGTGGGAGGACTTTACCCATCGTTTGTAATCACTAGTGGAGCACAAACTAGATGTAAATATTAGTGTATGTGTACATTACCCTGTTCGCGAGAGTTTTAATGTAATATAAAACATTGGAATCCGATCTACAACCGGGCGTCGTACTGATGTTTGAGCCCTTATCGAATATACGGTCTCGTATCTTAGTTTAGTCTTCGTGCACAATGCGCAACGTAATCGTAACGTAAGCGAAATAAGCATTGCGTAATCGCGATTTAAGCGTAACGTGAATGTAGTTTAAGTGTAATGGCGGAATGAGTCGTATAACTTGAAGAAGATTGTATGCTATTCTTCAAACAGATTTTGAAGTCAATCAAAAAATCCACGAATTTAAATAAAACAAAATGATATTTAGCAAGACAATCATAAACTTTTACCATCTGCCATTATGTTATTCTCTTTCCTGTTCCTTGCAAATGTCACTCAACGACAGAAGGGACTATTTATAATTATTACGCTTACGCTACGATTACGTTGCGCGTCTTGTTCGAAGGCACTTATGTAAACTGCATTCCACGAGAACGAAAGCAAGTGCTAGTTTTAATATAGATGTTAAGTATTTAGATTAAGTTTAATGCGTCAATGTGATCACAATATGGTCATAGCGTGCACAAGTCGTTATACAACGTGTCACAAAAAGGTGAAGTTTTACTTTGATATTTGAAAAGTTAAAGTTGTACTTAGAGAAAAGATAAAATATAAATTATCTCAGACAAAATGAGCAAGCTATTTGGTTTAAAAAAAGTCAAATTCTCCACCGTTTAATATTAAATCTCAATTTGCAAATTTTGATTTGTGATTTCATGTTAAACAGTTTCATCTTTTGTAACACGTTGAGAGCGATCTAATATCGTATTGTAGCGAAGCGTTAGAGACTTCGTACACGAAGTGAGCGTAATTGTAGCGTTGAGATTACGCTAGTTGAAAATAGCATGTGATATGTTTGAAGATATTGCTTTGTATTATTGTATTGATCCAAAATTAAATGATAGGTGCCATTGGGAAGATATTTTAATCATGAGCTCTTAATGCTTTAAAGCGTTAGGAAGCTGGTGAAGATTTTAAAATCTTTGATTTCTTATATGCGAGATGTATTATTTTTATAATAAACTAATAAAATAAAGAAATTCCGTCAGAACATCAATTTGAAAAACAATTCTGTGGCATTTCTGATTGGATTAATACAGAAAAATAGCGCAAATCTCGCAAACACATCACCTTATTTAGTCAACTAGCGTATCGCCTACGCTGCGATTACGTTGCGGTCGTGTGCGGAGACGCTATAAGCTGTAGATGTCATGTGACGATGCGTGAGTAAGCGTGTAAATGTATGGCTTTGTATCGTAATAAACTTCTCATCAGATATTTTCTCTAAAAACGTATCTGCTCATAGTTGAAAAAGCACATCTAGAAATGAGCGAGGGATCGGTCCTTCTAGATTTAGTCTACCTTTGGCCGCATCATTAACAAGCTTAACACATTGGCTGTTTTAAAGAGGCGTTTTAAAGAGCTATCTCAAGGGCTTGAAATTTATTTTGTATGGAAAAATCCTTTTAATAAACACAATCTTTGTACTTTTCAGCAACCTGACAGCTTATTTTTTTCGCAGTTAATGTGTTAAGATCTGGCTAGATCGTGGGCAAAGACTAGCCTACTAAAAAAAATCGCAATTTGCGAAATAACGTCTCAGGTGGCTTTTAATATATATTTTTATAATAAAATTATGTTCAGGCGCTTGTTATTTCAATATGTATCTATTTTTGACTGAATCGAAACAGCGCCAAAACATTCTATTCAGTTTTTTTTATTTTTTAGAAATTAGATGCGCATTTTCAACTGGAGCAGATTAGAGTTCCGTACACTCTCTCTATTGCACAATAGATAAGGTTCCTTTGATGGATCGTTGATTTGGTGTTCCTTTTAACACTTTCACTGTAACACACATCTTGACTTTTGAATTACGTCTTGCGTGTTTTTGAGTAAAATGTCCATAATAATCTGATTAAGGAAAGCTCTTCAAGATTTTTCCACGTGAATTGACTAAGTATAACAATAAAACAATAATTGAGGTTTAGGTGCCTATAAACCAACAGAACAGGTTACCCTACTTGTGTAAGTAACTAAAATTACGATTGTGATTTGACTCTGACAGTGTTGTCAGAGTCAAATCACAATCGTAATTTTTATAGGTTGTGTTCTGACTCTTCAGTTACAGAAAACCTATAAGTAACCTCAGTTTCTTACTAGTTAAAGTAACGTGTATTTCTGTTCATTCTTCTCAAATGCTATAGAACACGTTAGGCATGTACAAAAATTCAAGGTGTGTGTTCAGTAGGAAATCTGTTATAAAAAGTACATAATCCTATTAGTGCTAAACGCGTGTAGCATTGACTTGTATGAGTAGAGAAAACCCTTCAAAATCTTCGCTCTGCAACTGTGACCTAAAGTTGTAAATAAGCTACTGCCTGGGTTTCAATTCTTTTACTCATACGTCAATGAGTAGTGTCTTTCGTAGTCTTCCAATGATTTGACGATGTCCTTCCTTTTTAAAATAATTTTGTCTACAGAAATCTTAAAGCAATTCATAATTTTGTCGTTTACTATGTATTAGTGTGCATTTCTACCAATCGGAGAAATAAAAAAGAAATTTGACATCTCTAATCCAGCACTGTGATTGGTTTATTTTAATGCATCGTTGTGTTACACAAATACATGTTAAGTATCTGTTGTGAATTGCAAACAAATTAAACTAATAGAAATGCACGCAATAAGTCATTACGCCACCAAGTACAAGTTATAAAGTTAAAATGACAGTAAAACGCATTTCTATTGTTTTATTATTAAGATTGATGTATCTACTTGTCTGAAGTGAAAATAAGTTAGTTTCAGTCGTTAAAATGATTCGTATAATAGCGAATACATACCCTTGGCAATAAATATTTTGTTCACTAAAATAAGAAATCTTTTGTACTAATTTGTGTCTTGTAATGCTTTTATAAAGCATTTTTGTTCGTTTAGCCTGATTGTTAGTAGATTAAAATTTGTGGTCTGAAATAATTAATAATGTTTTGGGCTAAATCACATGTAAAAATAGAGTCATTATAGAAATATGGCCGCCGCCAAACGCTGCGCTTATTTACGAAACGTAGCGCTGAGTTTCGTCTCTGTAGACATCTCTAAAACTCTGAAATAAATAATCGAATTGCTATTTTTTAACGCTTGGCTATTTTTTCACCATTCAAGACGCTGATTTTTATTCCATTCTTTTAGTTATGCTCAAATTTGGCGGCGAAAATGCTAGCAGTCTATTTCAACACAATTTCAAAGTACGCGCGTACCTGTCTTAAAAATAAAAGTATCAAATATTTTCTAGAAGAAATGGGGCCTAATGCTGAGATTTACTGATTGTTTTGAAGGACCAGTGGTTTTTATATGTTTATCAATGAATATCTACTTAGAAAGCAAAATTACTGCAAATTAAAATGTAACCCTAATTAAAAGGGATGTGTATTGATTATTATTACTTATTTCTTGAGATTATAACATTTTGATTGGGCGAATGTTTCTAATGCGTTTGCATTTAGTTTTTTTGCTATACGATTACAATTAACTATTTTGAGACGAGGGACTGATAAAAGCAGTTTTTAAAATTATAAAGCGCTCTCTGTCTTGCATTTTGTGCACTAGATTAATATATATTTTTTATTGTCTAGCCCTACTTGAAGCAAATGTTTCTAGCGTAAAAGATCGAAATATAAGAATGTCATACAAGCGCTTATTGTATAAAAATTTGACAGTTCGAAAATTTTACGCTAAGTGGAGCAAAACTTTACATACATTTTGAAAACTGATATGTCTTGTATTCTTATTTAGAAATATATAATATGCACCCCACTTGTTGAGCAAACATAATATTTATATTTTTTATTTGTATAAAGCCGTAAGAGCCGGAGTTGCATCTATTCAAAGATTTCAATAGTGCACTGTAGCGCTCATTTGCTTTATAACACTTTTTTTTTCAAATAAAATACTATGTAATGAAAAAAATACAGGGCACTGTGATTCTCAGGGCCACATCAAAGAGTACACATAAAACACAGTACTACACACAAACGCATAATATTATGTAAAAATCTAGTGTACAAAATGGCTAAATGCAAACGCAGTCATCAGTGCAAGTAGAATGAATGTACCTTTAGACACACATTGTGTGGTAGCTAATTAGCCATGATCTCAACTTCTGTGTGAAACAGACTGATTGTCCATCCCTTTCTAACAGGACATACGCAGAATCTTCTAGAAGATAACTCTACGCTTTCCTTCGTACGGTTAGTACGTTTGTATTTAATATAAAAAATATTTGTGTATTTTTTTGATGTACCAAGCAATGTTTGATTTATCTTAGAGAAGAATTCGAGACGTTGAAAAAGGAATAAAGATAAATTATTTCTTAAAATGTGTTTTATTTTGTTACACTTATGTATAAGGGTTTTGTGTCTATGATAATATAATAGATCAGGCGCGGATCCAGACCATAATTTTGGGGGGGGTCATCGGCTAGAATTTTTTTGGAGACTCGTTTCAGCGTAGTCTTGAAAATCTTACATTTTTCAGTACGAATGATGCGCGTTTTGCTTGCTCCGACTAGCAAGGAAACTAAATATTCTTACTTATAAAAGCGCGAGCAGCTCGCTGCGAGCACCGAGAAAATTTTGAATTTTTCAGCAAGAATGATGTGTGTTTATCTTGCTCCGAGAGGCAAGGAAACTAAATATTCCTATTTATAAAAGCGCAAGCAGCTCGCTGCGAGCGCCGAGAAAAATTTGGAATTTTCAGCACGTATGATGTGCGTTTAGCTTGTTTCGAGAGGCAAGGAAACTAAATATTCTTATTTATAAAAGCGCGAGCAGCTCGCTGCGAGCGCCGAGAAAATTTTGAATTTTTCAGCACGTATGACGTGCATTTAGCTTGCTCCGAGAGGCAAGGAAACAAAATATTCTTATTTTTAAGAGCGCGAGCAGCTCGCTGCGAGCGCCGAGAAAATTTTGAGTTTTTCACCACGAATGATGTGCGTTTAGCTTGCTCCGAGTAGCAAGGAAACTAAATATTTTTATTTATAGAGCGCAAGCAGTACGCTGCGAGCGCCGAGAAAAATTTGAAATTTTCAGCACGAATGAGGCGCGAGCAGCTCGAGAAAATTTTGAATCTTTCAGGATGAATGATCCGAGTTTTGCTCGCTCTGAGCAGTATGAAAATTAAATATTAATATTTATAGAGCGGGTGCAGCTCGCTGTGAGCGCAAAGACTTAGCTGCAAAGACGACGTAAAGCGCGAACAGCTTGCAGCAGTTAATATAATCCAACTAATCCCAAATATGAAAGACACTGTGCAGTTTGCTACGAGAACCTACGGATAATTCGTAGGCGAGAACTGAAAAAAAGTAGCTTGGTAAAAAAAAATTAAAACAGCGAAACAGTTTTATGAACTTGTACGTAAGCTTGCAGCTTAGCTTGCAGCTTAGAGAAAATTTCCTAATTCTAACTGTGAAAGTAGCGTAAAACCAGTTCATATGATCGGATTTTTTTTTCCGACTAGGATTTTGGGGGGGGTCATGACCCCCTTGACCCCCCCCCCCCTGGATCCGCGCCTGTAATGGATGTGGCCGATAAAATAACTTGGTAATATAATAGGTGTACATATAAAATTCTAGTCAGTGTTTGATATCAAACTCCTCTGAAACGGCTTGATGAGGCGAGTTTTTCTGAAAACATGAGGTGTTAACTGAGAATAGGTTGATCGAGCCTGAGTTATATAGGAGCAGTAAAATACTATATACATATTATACATGCTAAGTTTTTTATATAAACTTGAAGTCCAAGCAAATGTACACTAGTGCATTCGACCACATTCGTTATATTCATAGACAAATGTTACAGAATTACAAAAGGTACATACAAAAAATGTATATGTAGTCAAGTTCTATCTATTCTACTTTGAACAACCATTGGCTCTATTGACAAAACCCGTAAAAGTAAAATGTTTTTCACATAGAACGGCAAAGAAATGGAGTTTCTCAACCTTTTCACACAAATATAACGGATGTTTGATTGGCTTATAAATTAAGGTATATTTTTAGTTAGCCAATTGCCCCTTTTATTCAGTTACATAAAATTTAAAGGTCATGGCACAATATACCGGTCTGCAGGGATATTCACTTATCCGTCAGGGAACCGAACCGAAGACCGAATTGTCAAAAAGTATGAAATCACATATTAAATCGATACGACGTAATACGTCATTTCATACATTTTTTGATAAATCTGTCTTCGGTACGGTTTCCTGAAAAATAACCGCTCGGTATAACATGCCATGCACCTTTATTGTGATGTTTGACTAGGGACTTTGTAAAAACTTTAAATTAATACAGCACTAGCAAAATAAATATAATCAGTGCATCTGACGTCACGTCTTATGTACGGTGGTGGCATTTGGTTCCAAAATTCATCAAAATCACAAAATAATTACAATAATAAAAGTTTGTTTCAAGAAAGTTCATAATTGCTTACAGTAAAATCAAATTATCTTAAAATAATACTAATTCATTGGATTAAAATACGTGCTGTTCAAATAATACAGTGCATGGTAACCTAAATTAATAATTGTCATGATACAATATTTATACATATAATAATTTAATTAACTATACAAATTAATATGAAATATAAAGTTAAAAATTGGCAATATGTTTAGTTCATTTTGTGGGTATAACTATACATATATGTATTTTTGGCTTTACCCCTTATGTACAAGTATATAGTACATACGAGATCTATATTATTAATGTACAATCTTTCAAGCATATTGCATCAAACATCCTTTAAAAAAATTATTCTTGTTAAAATTGTGATATAAGTACATACTAAAAATACTACAATAAATTACAAATACTGTTAAAAAAGTAAAATAAACAAGTAAAAAGGTACAAATCATTGCATACAAACTGTTTATCTTTGGTTACTATATTACAGATTTACAAAAACATTAAAATGTAAAGGACATCTTACACAGACAGATTGTGTTGATATCGACCGTATATTTAATCCTTAAAAGTTCTTTCCTAGAGCAGTTATACAACAAATAAGGTTATAAAACATTGTCGAGATGATAACATTTAATAACAGTGTAAAAAGTAAGCACTTTGCTACATGTTAATAGCAAAGTAAACTATATAAAATCGTTTAAAATTTGTAACTCCATTTCCGAAATTGTTGTATAACATTTTGTTACATTGATGTTGTATAACATCACTAAACTTTTGTTACAAATTGTTTTATAATAAACTTAGAAATGTTATATCATATTTTCTAATTAACTGTATAACTGCCACGTTGAAGAACACAACTCTGTTATGTGTTTTAGCTAATACATGACAAATTTCATTATACTAAGGTCTAAATAAATTACTACATTTAATAATTTAGCAAGAAAAATCACAACCAATGGTTTTAAGTCCACAAATAGTCAAAACGACCATTTGTATTAAAATCATGTCAAATTGAAAAGTCAATTATGCGAATTATTTCATTATCGATGTTAGAATAAATAAAAATCACAGTAAAAAGATCATCAAAAATGTGATGATATTAAAAACTAAGTTCTTAATGAACAATCTAGTTCCTGTCAATCTAGTTTTTGAACTTTTGTGTTATTTTTCAAATAAGAGTACGTAAGAGCAGTAAGACTACGGTTAAAAGCGAGTTTTGGATCTTTGAATTTTTAAAAAATAAATAAATACAGGACATTTCACACAGCGCCACCTAGCCCCAAGCTAAGCAACATGCTTGTGTTATGGAGGACAAATTATTGATTTTTTTAAAAGTTTCGATGCTTAAATTTAAGCGGACGGCCTGCCTGACATTATATGAGCGGTTATCGTCGCCTATTTATGTCTATCACACCAATGATAATGAAAACGGGATGATGGACTAAATAATTGCACTTACTTAATTTTGATCCAAAATTCCCCAGTTTCCTCAAGTACATTTTTAGTTTGTTTTATTGCTATAGTATCACTGCGGTTATGGTGGTAGCCACTTGTTATGATAGGAAGTCAAAACTTGATTCCTCGATTACCAACAATTTTAGACCTAAATATCGTCAGTGCACTTTTATCATAATTTTGATCCAAAACTCTCCATCCTCAAGACTTTTGTGAACGAAAAGACAACAATTCACTCAAGTAATGTGGCTATCATTTGCGGCCATGTTAGGCCCACTTGTTATGACGAGAAGTCAAAACTTAGTCCCTCATTAAACTAACAATTTTTGCCCTAAATATCTACAGTGCACTTTTTATCAGCTTGCAATATAATATAATATACATAATTTGATCCAAAATTCCCCATCTCAAGACTTTTGTGAACGAAAAGTCAAAAATTCACTCAAGTAATGTGGCTATAGTCATCTGCGGCCATACTTAGCCTATTGTGGTAGCCACTTGTTATATTGAGAAGTCAAAACTTGGTCCCTCATAAACTTACAATTTCAAACCTAAATATCATCCGGCCTCAAATGCCTTTCGCCCTCATTCAAAAAGATCTTCATAGCTTTATACAGCAAATACAAACCAAGCATTCGTCTTTCCTTGTGAGGCCAAGTCGCCGGCAAGCCGTAGTATGTACCCCCTTTGAGATTTTTCAAGTTATTGATACCTGTAATAATAATTAATATATAATTAGTGAGTGGCAAGTCATCACCTGCCTATATATTTCCTAATGGGACGGAAGTGGCAGGTGCCATAGTCTCTAACAATAGCCTCATTTAACATCCATTTTGAATGCACATCCATGGCCTAATTTAAGTAATTTCCATTAATTATTATTAGCAATAGTTCTGTCACTTGGCGGAGACTGTCTTTGAGCCCCTTTTCTATAGACAGCAGACTCGTAGGCAAGCTGACGCCGCGCCGTGTAGTAAGGATGAAGAGGGTTTCACCGTGGTGCAGAGGAAAAAGCAGAAGCCCTCTCGTCGTAACTTGTGTGGCTCGGCGACGCCGGGATGTAACGATTCGCTGCGTCCCGAGGTACCTGTCACGCTGCTCTACGTGTCCCGACTGATGTGGTCTACGAAAGCCGTGGACGTCATAGACTACGTCCGAAAGAGGACCTCTTTCACTTTGAGGGTCGAACGGCTAGAATCTCGCCACAAAACGAATTTTAATTCCTTCGTGGTGAGGGTTCCGACCAGCCGTCTGCCGACCTTCATGAAGGAGGACTTCTGGCCGCAGGGAGTCGTGTTTCGGAAATTTCGAGGTCGACTTCCTGCTGACTCTGCGCGCAACACGTCGCCGGCGCCTAGTGTCACCTAGTTTTTAAGTTTATAAAAATTTTATGTATGTTAGTCTGTAAGGTATATATGATATGGGCCTCTTGTACACTGCGTCTGTGGCAGTGTACTATTGCCTGAAATAAATGATTTATTATTATTATAGATAGACTCCCTGATAAGTGTCACCCCTTACATTTATATTAAAAGCTCAAAAGGGCCTCTGCTTTTGTCTCTGTGTACGCCTATAAAAGCAACATAATAATTAAATACATTTATTCAGTCAACTTACATGGTTTGTAAGTAACATTCTCCTTAAGAGCGCTTATACAATTTGATGCTCACCCGCTCGCACTTTAATACATTTTGCAATAGAAATTCATGGAATTAACTTTTTGAAAATTCCTCTTTTTCGTTTGTTACTCTTTAACGCCTAAACGGGTGGACTGATTGAGCTGAAACTTGGTATAATACAGCGGGCAAAACTGCTGGGCGCAGCTAGTAAAACATATAAATAAGAAAATAATTACCGATAACATCTATCATGGCCGCTTCGTAAGTGAACGCCTCAGCCGGTATGACGTTTTGGAAGATATGGAGGCATATCACGCCGACGTTGTTGTGCCAAATGTCTAAAATGTGTTGTATTTTCTTGTCGTTGGACGTAGTGAACCCTCTTTTCCATAGAGTTAACGCTTGGTAGAGGTGCGCGTACGGTCTTGAGCGTTTGCCTGGAACAAGTGAATTAAAAAAATAATGACACCGAATAAAATCGTGATCGTCGTGTTGATGAATGATGTTATGAATGAATGAATGAAACCGTTTATTCGTGTACAAAGATTTTAGATACATGTAAAATAAAACATTAAACATAAGACATTTGTCCACGAAACCGTCGCTTAGCATGTTGCCGACTGAATAGCCAGAGCTGGTCTTCCGTTGCGGCCGTTTTGGCAAATTAAAAAACCCCTACCGAAAAAAAAAATTATGGTAAGAAAATACATTTATTTGCACAAATACACTACATACTGGGAGTTATTAATACTGGGTTGTTTAATACGCCATTATGTGGCGGCGGCCATCTTGGACCGATTTCCATCAAACATAGATAAGAACACTCCCGTCTAACTCACTTTTCAAACAAAAAAAGAAAATCAAATCGGTTGATCCGTTCGGGAGCTACGATGTCACATAAGGACACACAGATACACAGACACATCAAACTTATGACATGTAGTTTTTGCGTCGGGGGTTAAAAATGTAATTTTTAGTCTTCAAAATAAGAACGTAAAGCTCACAATTCGTTGGATTTTTACTGTATTTCCCGTTTTTTTTCTATGACTGCCATTGCCCTTCAGTTCGAAATACAGTAATTTCTATACACTACTGCTTGGCCAATCAACCAAAGATGGGGTATTTCCCCAGGTGGCTTATGCAATATAGCTACAACAGCCTCCCACTACAAAAAGAAATGTATTTTAACCAAACTCACCTTTGCCAACATAAAAAATGGAGTTAACAAAAGTAGTCCACATTTCCAGCTTGTTCTGTCCATCTTTGCCCGGCAGATTATCTGTTAATCTGGGATCTAATAGTAGATACGTGAAGGAAGTCTTAGACTTGCCTTCCCGCCAGGTTTTACTCGGGCAGGCGAAGTCTAAACGCGCGCGCTTGTCTAGGTCTTCATAGATGGTTAGGTTTTCCATCCATTCATCTGATCGCAGCGATTTTGCCATTTCTATGCTGTATGCTGTGGATTTTAAGATAATTGAATGAAAATGTATTGTTTAAAGTCATATAAATCTTCAGAAAACGTTCAAACTACGTCCGATCAGAATTCTTTGGATCGTTTATTCCCAGCAGTTATTTTAGACAGTTCTTTCAAAAGTACTAATGGGCAATGAAACTCTCTCGAACCTCGGGGAAGAAAAAGTTCCTTTGAAGTAGAATAGATCCATGAGTCTGAATTTTGATAGCTTAAATTCTCTCGTAGTAATACATCAGCGATTTCTTAGCGGCTAAAAGTTTTGGCAAGAATAATACATTGTTGTTGGTTTGGATATCCATACCTTTTTCCAATAAAAATTTGCTAGTTTTACTTGTAATTTTCAACAGTTTCACGACCATTTCGACTAAATTTAAATAGAAAATCCAAAATATAAATAAACTAAAGCTTATATAAATAAAAACCTATCAAAAATGACAATATTTGACAACACTGTTATCATCGTTTTCATTTAAAAAAGTTCTTGCTAAAAGCGCAAACACATTTGGAGGCATTTTATATAAAAAATAAATATATACGTCTCAAATTGTAAACCTCCTCCGTTTTTTTGTCGGTTAATGATAGATTGTATAGCCAACCTATATGTTGCAGTTTCAGGTCACCAATATTGCTTAAAGCTCCGTACAGGACCTAACAACTGCATTTCACAGTCTAAATTAATATTATTTTTAATTTAACAAATCAATACTCGTTTTTCCCATTAGCCACTGGTGCTTTGCGTGTACCCTAGCTTCAATAACTCGGCTCTGAGAGTAGCGTCGTCGTGTTGAAGAGAGGTAGGCAAGGATGAAGCTACAGAGTCTATGCTTTTATACATACCTGCTTGCTATTTTTTCTGCTGGTATGGCTTCGGCCGTGGCTAATTACTACTCACAGGACAAAACCGTGCTACCAAGCGGTCATTGTGACTGTTCCGGCATGTTGTTCAGCGAAGCCAGGGAGAGATTTATCTCGCCTTCTAGGTTTTGTCTGATACTATTAACGACTACATTGTCACTTAACATCGCGCCAGATCGTGGTCAAAGGCTTAATAAAAATATATAGATTACAATGTAATACTCACTTTTCCCATTAGCCACAGGTGGCGGAGGAGGGCATTTCTTCAATTCCTTCAACTTCCTAAGGTACAAGGTCCGTGTAGAGTCCTGTATGGGGCCTGCATTGTACCCTAGCTTCAATAACTCGGCTCTTAGAGTAGCATCATCATGTTGGAGAGCGGTGGGAAGGGATGAAGCTACAGAGACTATGCTCTCGTCTGCTGTACCTTCGGGTGTTTCTTCTACTGGGAGACTGGAATTAATCAAATCTAATATATAAAATTCTCGTGTCACAGTTTTCGTTGCCATACTCCTCCGAAACGGCTTGACCGATTTTGATGAAATTTTTTGTGCTTATCAGGTATATATGAGAATCGACCAACATCTATTTTTCATCCCCCTAAATGTTAGGGGTAGTCCACCCCTAAATATTTTTTTTTATTTTTTAGACAAAATTTTTAATGTCTATTTTTTTATGATATAACATACAAAAATACATACAATCCTCAATTTTCACCCTTCTACGATCAACCCTTATTTTTTAATAGCCATTTTAGTAATTTAATCATTTTTCATCTCCGGTCGAAAACTGATCAATCGTCATTTAATTAGTTATCCCCGCCAGATGTCTACAGGTGTCACTTCTGACCCAGTAAACAGCACGGAGTAGGGATGAGAACGAAGCCGGTCTCCTTTCTTTCTCACTCCCTACACAGTTGTCGGCCATCATTATTGTTTATGAATCAAGTGTAGTAGTAACGTTGACAATTATTATTTTGCTATCTCAGTGTAACTCTCATATTAACTTTTAATCATTCCTATTTTATCAATAATAATTAAATTATCAATTTTGAGTGTATTTTGCACGATTAGTTAATCAAGTGATTTTATAACCTCAAAAGTACTCAACACGTGACACGAGCTTCAAATAACAACGGATTTTGTGTTGTAAGTATACTTTTTTTTATTTATATCGAAAATGTTGTTGATCTTATAAAAATGTAATTTTAATTTAATTTTATTAAAAAAATGTAATTGAACAATTAAGATTTTCATAGTTTCCAAAAAATCAATCATTATGAATCTTTATTTTGAAATGTCAATGGAAATATTGGTTGTATGAAAAAATTATAAGAGACAATGTTTTCATAAAATTTTATTTTTTTCTTTTGTTTGAAAATTTTTTCTATAAAATAATGCTTATTTCACGCATATACCACATTCTTACATACATACAATATACACATTCTAAAATACATACATAATTCCAATAAGTAAGCTATTTTTTGTCTACACTAGAAATTACTAGGAAATTATTTATATGGCAAAACAACGTTTGCCGGGTAAGCTAGTAATATATTATAACCAATTAAAATTTCAATTTGGTCAGCTGCCTGCAAACAGTTCAGAACAATTTCAGTTTGCTACTTCATTGCTTCGCAGACTTAGCTACTCAACTACTTTTTTTATGTGATGAAGTAGAAGACGACCAAGACGCTCTCCTGATGTTAAGAGATAACGCTGACAATAATCAGTACAGTGCTACATAGGATTTCACAATAATGTGAAATTCCAGGAGCACTGCACCAACGCTTCTTACTCAAGAGTCATAAGATGTTAAGACTCTTTAGGCCAGTAATTTCACTAGCTACAGTGCCTTCCTACCGGAGCACAGTAATGTTTACACATCACTGCTCAGGCGGTAGAATAACTGGCACTGTTGGGGTACCCACCTAGATGACCTCCTGCAAAGGAAGTCTACCCCCGGTAGTGTCTACGGTATGGGCAGATGTTGCTCGCTTCACAAAGTATCGCCATTTCTCCACCCAATGCAGTTTTTATTTGGTCAGACTATGCAAATAGTTCATCCTTTTCCCAATATTCTAGCATCTAGCTGTTTCATGAATCGATGACCCTTGACTTATTTGTTATCAGCTTACCAATCGAAGATCTGTTTGATGTAGCTATTGACATAGGCGGCTCCAGGATTTTTATGTGGGGGCCTTGGCGACAAGGTTTTGTCCAGTGGGTGGTATCTAGCCACGACTTTAAAGTATATGTTTTGTTCTAGAAGACTACTCACATGACAGGTCGAGTGAGCATCCTCTTCTCATAGAAGACAGCGTCCTCCTCCTTGTCCTCATACTTGTATAGTTCAGTCTAGATAACAGGACGGTGCCTGAGAGCCACTCGTTCTAGAAGACTACTTACATGACAGGCCGAGTGAGCATCCTCTTCTCATAGAAGACAGCGTCCTCCTCCTTGTCCTCATACTTGTATAGTTCAGTCAAGCTGGCTAACAGAACAGTGCCAGCGCAGTACGCACTGCTTACTCCACTACTAGCGGAAGAACGTCTTGTATTGGTGCCTGAGAGCCATTCGTTTGTTCTGTTCTGGAATGTTCAAAGAAAAATATTACTTTTTCTATACTAAATAGGCCTACGTTTGACCACATCCCACCTGATGGAAAGTGAATATGCAATGAACGATGGATTGGTCACGTAAGATGCCTAGAAAGGTACCTATTCACTGGTGCCATGAAGATACCCAAGTTGTACTGCTCGGGAAACACGGAAGACGGCAAAGTGTTCCAAATGCGACCAGTTCTCTTTAAAAACGACGAACCAAAACGCTTGGTGCGGGCTTAGGGTATACTAGGCCAATAACAATGCGATAAGTGGCGACACAATGTCAAAGCAGCTGTAGGGTTTACATGATATAAATAATTATAGGCCAATCGACTCGACAAGAAGAAGAAGGGTATTCAAGAGAATTTTAATAAAAAAAAAATTTTCAAATGATATTTTAAGGTTTTTAGGGCAAGACAACCAGAGTTCCAACCAAAATTTCCAAAGGGACTTGTGTATGTGATTTTCTTGGAAGTTTCGAATTCATTTTGCACCTAATTTTTTGTTGAGTATACTTAGTGTAGTACTTATTTTCTTATCTTTAAGATATAATATAATATGGGGCTATTTAAACTGGTGAAAATAGCAAACATAGGTACAATCAAATTATGAAGTAGTTTAAATGTTATTGTGATTAATCAGCCGATCTGTGGTTAATAAAAGTGTTCTTTACTGCTGTAGTATTGTTATTTTGTTTTTCTCAATAAAGGCATTTGCCACCTTTTTAGTTATAGTCGGATATATCCGACGGTGGCGGTTAAAGGGTTAACCCTTTAACCGCCACCGTCGGATATATCCGACAAGCCTGTTCTGTTACGTAACCGCCAGAGTCGTATATTTCCGACAAGTCGTATTTTTCCGACTGCACTTTAAATCTACATTTTTTAAGTCATAACACTGTATTTTATAAAACTATACTCGTAATTAGATAAATAGTGAATAAAGTTATGATTTACAGTTGGTTTTATGCTTCTCTCCCAAATAGAATAAATATTAGACATCACTTTTATTGTAGGTATTTATAATTCAAAAAACTTGCCTGGCGCTAGGGGCACGACAAGTGATTTTAAGTCTGGCGGTTAAAGGGTTATTACGTTAGTTTTCAAAAGCGTAAAAAAGCTTAAAAGGTAACGGGTAAAGTTAAACTTTTAAAGAAAACACAAAGGTGGTCAAACACGTATCACAGTTGAGTAAATTTCAAGAGACCTAAGTAAACATTTGCTTTCTTCTGTATGACCACTTACACGCTATTCTATTGCGTTTATGATCGTAACTCGTACAAGAATAGCTAAAATATTGTATCTACACGCAGTTTAAAAAATATTCATTTATCAGAAGAAAGAAAGAAAAAGTTTTTTTCACGACAAATTACTGCATTAAGGTTCATAAAACACAGTAAGTATAATACATTTGCCGCAAAAAGGCCCCAGCTCAGCATATGTAGGTTCAAAAAAGGACCTACGCTGGTCTTCCGCTGGCACCAACGGCAGAAAATATAAACGGCAAGAATAATATAAATTATATGAGAAAGGCTCAAAACCACTCAAACTCTAGTGCATACATTTTGGCATAATCTAGAAACATTTAGAAACTAAAATCAATAGGAAAAGCAATAGGAGTTTTGATGATAAAGCTTTGACATATCAGCCAAACGCAGTGTCGGTCGTCCAGCAGCCAGATGGATGGACGATTTGATAAAAGTGGCGGGTCGCACATGGACCAGATTGGCACAGGACAGGGTTGAGTGGCATAACATGAAGGAGGCCTATGCCCAGCAGTGGGATGTAGAGGGCTATGGATGATGATGATGATATCAGCCAATAAGATCCAAGTGTTTTACTTTTTAACCCCCGACGCAAAAGCGACGTGGTGTTAAAATGGATGAACGGATTTTGATTTAATTTTTTTTTGTTTTTACGGATTTTGATTTATTTATATGTCTAAATATATAAAATAAAAGAGTTACTGACTGACTGATCTATCAACGCCTAAACCGCTGAACCGATTGGGTTAAAATTTAAAATACAGATAGGTTTTATGACGTAGACCTGAACTAAGAAAGGTTTTGGCTACGCGGGCAAAGCAGCGAGATAAGCTAGTACAAAAAGAGGGTATAAGATATAATAATTACCTGTACAACAGCCAATGCCTTGTCCAAAGATCCATCACTAGAATCAATAGTCAACTTATCGAACTCCGCACTCAAAGTCTGTCCTTTACACTGGCTCTTACACCTCAGGCTACTTTTAGTATTATAATTCTTATGCGTTATATTCTGCGGCGACCCGGGCAAGGAGAAATTCTCATAGACGCTTACTCTTTGTTTTAAACTCGAATCTGATGCATCTAGTTTCTTAACACCACTTATATTCACAGATCTATTCGATAGACACGTTCTGAATGTAGTATTTGTTATGTCCTTTCTTGATAGATCATTACAAGTGATGTCTAATGTAATGTTTTTATTCCAATCGTCTATGAGATATGTCTCGCTGAGTATCGTTGGGTATAATTTGTTGATGATTAAACTGTTGGTGTCACACCAATCTCGGACCATTTCCGACTTTCTGTACGTGTTTTTTGTTTGTTCTTCTGTCACTGGTTCGTATTCTGCTATTACTTGTTCGGTGGTTACTAGGATTTTGTCTGAAATAAATCAATTGTTTTATTTACGAGCTAAACTTTGTCTCTTTAAACATTCCCGTCATAGATTAAGAGCGTACCTATATATCGAGTGACGCTCTCTGGCTCGCCCTATTTGACAAATTTTGATATATAAATTCATAGAATTAATTTATTGAAAATTCCTTAAGAACAGCCCTCCATAATATTATTGCACACATTTTAAAAGTGTTTCCAGTTTGATATATTTAAAAATGGCATTAAAAAGGATTTTTGAAAAAAAAAATTCTTTCTTTTTGATACTAGCTTATGCTTGGCTTTGCCCGCATGGCGCAATCCTTTCTTAGCGAAGGTCTACATCATAAAACCTGTGTGTGTTCCAAATTTCAACCCAATCCGTCCAGTGGTTTAGGCTGTGCGTTGATCAGTCAGTGACTTTTTCCTTTTATATATTTAGATATATGCTCTTAAAATGTACTTTGCGTCATTCTCAGAGCTCAATCAAATACTGAAATATAATCGAAAAATTTGGTGAAACCAGGGAGATATTTATCCCACCTTTAAGGTTTAGTCTGGTATTATCTTAGGCTATGTTGTTGCTTAAATTCAAGCGAGATAATGGTCAAAGGTCATAAAAGATCAGTAATGGACAAAGCAGCTCAAGTTTTATATTTTTTCAGATTAATAATAAAAAATAGCAGTCAAAGACTACAATGGTATATTATGTAGGTTGCAGTAGTTACACTGGATAGATGCAATTTAAAACCAAATGATTCATAACAGTTTATTTTTTTAAAGTTGGATACAGTCGTCTTGGGTAACTTTAAATCTTGGTCTAATTTTGAATGCAGTTGTAAAAATGGTAGTACTTTAGTTTTTGTATTTAGAAAATATTTTAAGTATCTGTTGTACGCATATGTTTTTATTAAAACATCTATAATTATGTCTCCATGCAATAAATTAGTAAACCACATTAAAAAACCTCCGACCTAAAAGTTCAAACTTACCAAGATGACTGACTGTACCTTATCTTAATAGCTATCATTATTTAAATTAGTAGGTACAGTCAACTACAAAGAGATGTATCCATGTTAGTGTTACAAAATAAAAAAAATGAAAAATACTTTTAAAAAACAAGCTTTAATTATTCTTACCATCTTGCATCATAAAGTACTTGTCAAGACGAATTAAATGAACCCAAACTCGATGGGGTTGCGTTGTTTAATGACAGAGTTCCTATAGCCACCTTCCAGCTCCATCATCAGATCAGCTCGATGTCATAAAAATATTGCATTGTCATCCGATTTACACACGCATGCAAATTTTCAGCTCAATTGGAAACCGGGAAGTGGGTCAAATAAAACTTGCAAGATTTGATTACAGACAGACAGACAATAGACAGGTGAAAGTAATATAAAGCTTGTAATGAAGAAACTTTTAGTATGCAAAAATTATTCACCCTTTGTGACATTTTCAGTATCCACCAAATCTTATACTATATTCGATTCATTTTAAATGCTATTATTATGTATCACATAAGGAAAAGTAGTGGGATACATCATTGTTGCATATTAAACGAGTCGATGATAATATAAAGTTTGATTGCTACTAGAAATGTCACAAACCAAGGGTAGTTCATTGTAGCAAATGAAAATTTACTTCATTTTGTAAGCCTAACATGGATACATCTCTTTGTAGTTGACTGTACCTACTTGGAATTTACAGAGAGCAGATGTTATCAATTACTTTGACACAAGTGATCCTATAATAAGCTTAATCTTAAGGGTCATGAGCCAAGTAAGTACCAATTACCGTTGACTCATAATTGAAAAATCCAATAATTTAATGAACTAATAAGAGTAACTACTATAGATTAAGACTGATAACTGACGAGGTCAAACTTTGAGGAATATACTACAGGGAGGTATTTACGAGGGCAGGATTTTCCCCCTTTTATATTTTCCCCCAGGTTTTGTCTGCTATCATCCATGTCTGCATCGTCGCTTAAGGGGTTAATAGTCGCTGAGCCTCTGTCTCGCTCGCACGATATAACTGATTGTCAAATAACAATTGATAAAATTTACTTTTTGGAAATGTGTTAAATTGAAAATTTAGCTCATATTTTTATACTATTTTTATTAGTATTCCCAGTTTGCTACCTTAAGGTAACAACAATGGCATTCTCAATTATATGAAAAATATCTATCTTTTAAACATGCCTCAACCATTTTATAACGTATCAAACTAGTTCATCATCTTCCTGCCCTTATCCCAGACTAGGTAGGGTCGGCACAACACGTTTTTCTCCTCCATTCTACTCTATCATCCGTCAAATCTTCATCCACTCCCTTTGCACGCATATCGTCTTTCACACAGTTCATCCAAACCTTTTTTGGGCGTCCCCTTCCCGAATTACCACCAATGACCTTATTAATACTTTAAAAAATAGTATAAAAATATGAGCTAAATTTTCAATTTAACTCATTTCCAATAAGTAAATTTTATCAATTGTTATTTGAAAATTTGTTGTATCGTGCGAGGGAGACAGAGGTTCAGCGACTATTAACCCCTTAACATCACGCGAGATTGTGATCTAAGGCTAAACAATTATGTATAAAAAAACTACGTGTTAAATAGCTGAATCACTACGTCTGTCCCTATGTATGCTGATATCTTTAAAACTACGCAACGGACTTTGATGCGGTTTTCATTACTATAAAAAATACTTCGTTTCAAAAACAAAGATAATTTTTGCGGGGTTCGAAGGTTGTATATCTATGAAAATATCATAGATATATTCACAAAAACTGTTATATCCGATATATCTTATGATATCAGATATTTTATGAAAAATATCCGATATATATCCAATTTATTAAGATATTGATCCTTTAAACCCTGCAAATTAGCTAAAAGATAGATAGAGTTATTCAAGGGGAAGGTTTATATGTATAATACATGCATAATAAAGTAGAGAAACACTGTCATTTATTGCCATAGTTCCCTGAGTAATTTAGTATCTAGCACTACTGTATGTACATAAATTAATAAATTTTCTATTAAGAGTGCCGAAGTGCGCGCGGGTCTAAAAAATATATCAGGGTACCTATGTAAGGAGATTCTAGATTCTAGACCCCTAGAATATGTACAAATTAGGGCAAAGCGACACATAAACCTGCAGATATGAAGGGAGAAAACAAGCGGCAATCACAATAGGCTGCACTGATTCTACAAATGCATAATTTAAAAACTCGATAACTCAATGCGTTATGGAGTTAGAGGGTCTTGACAGACAGACAGACAGCCGGATGCACAATGCACAAGTGATCCTAAGGGTTTCGTTTTTTCCTTTAGAGGTACTCGAAGCAAGAGAGTCTATCCAGGTGTTGGATGGAGGGGTCGCGAGGTTGTCTACTCAGCCCCATATTGATGCTATGAGGCTTGGTTAACATACCTTTTTTTTTTGTCTAGGAAAAATACGTTACGCATCGTCACCCTGAGTCTCGGGCAGTATGTGGGTCTCCCCCGTCGAAGATGGGCGCACCGGGAATACTCACTAAAAACCTGGGGGTGTTCCTGCGGGACGCCATAATGCCGGGGCAGCAGGTACGCCGAAGCACTTATCCGCGGTGATATTGACTTACCTAAGTCAAGTGTATAAGCACACTTGGAGTCCTCATCACTCAAGTCAATAACATTCTTCAAGTAGTCATACACATCCCACTGCTGTTCTCTAACGGCATATTCGAAGCAGGAGAGTCTGTCCAGGTCTTGTATGGAAGGGTCGCCCCCACAACCTATGAGGAGGCGTAGGTTGTCCACTCGGCCCCATATTGATGCTAAGGGGCTAATAATGATAACATACCTTTTTTAGACCTGGGAAAAATACGTTACGCATCGTCACCCTGAGTCATCACGCTGAAGGGCGCAGGGCGGTATGCGCCGAAGACATGCTCACCGGAGATACCCATTAAAAACCATTATGTGTTTCTGTGGGATGCTATAATGCCGGGGCAACGGGTACGCCGAAGCACTCATCCGCAGTTTGATAATTATAACATACCTAAGTCAAGTGTATAAGCACACTTGGAGTCCTCATCACTCAAGTCAATAACATTCTTCAAGTAGTCATACACATCCCACTGCTGTTCTCTAACGGCATACTCGAAGCAGGAGAGTCCGTCCAGGTCTTGGATGGAAGGGTCGCCCCCACAACCTATGAGGAGGCGTAGGTTGTCCACTCGGCCCCATATTGATGCTATGTGGAGGGGTGTGAGGCCGTCGTCATTACTGAAATAAAGGGTGTCCTTATGATATTGATACTGTAATATTATAATTGATAGACAATTTCTGATTGTTAGTAACATAAAACATTTTCAATTTTTTTTTTAAATATGTGGCAAATGCCTTTATTGAGAAAAACAAACTAACAATACTACAGCAGTAAAGAACACTTTTATTAACAGACGCAGATCAGCCACAAGCCGATCTACAGAAAATCCAAGTGCTCCAAACCACTGTCAGATGGCAGAGTGCCCAGAATGCTTTATTTCAAATTGATTTTTTAATGGACCCAAACCAATGGTTTCTATTTACTATTATATTTCTATTTAGCAGATTTTTTTCACACTAAGGCTTGAAAATCCTTTTTGTGTGCAGGTGAGGATCTGAAGAATTTCAAAAGGCCCTTCTGTCTGAAGTGTCTTCTGACTTTCTTGCAGATTTAATATACCAAAAAATTATTCCCATTCAATACTTAAGAACTTTATAACTTCTTAACCAATTTTGATAAAATTTTACTATACTCTTTTAACACATTGGCTGCGACAACATTTGTATAGAAAATTTCTTTGACAAAACACACCGTTTGTGTGTTTCAGCACTCACGTTCCAATCTCAAAAACACACCATCAGATAAATTAATTTACCAAAATAGTCAAGGCATCCTCAAATCATCAATGAACATACATAAAAAAAAGATTCTATGTAACAAATTGTAAACCTACTCCGTTATTTTTCCTAGGTAAAAAATATTATGTCTCTGAACTTACCATAAATTAGGGTCACCTCCATGCTTGAGGAGTAGTTCAGTACATTCTTTGGACTTGTCCAAAGGGTCAACACCCACTGCTAAATGCAGAACTCCGATACCTTTGCATGGTAATATTATATTCACATCTATTGCATTCTCTGATAGAAATGATTTTACAGAGCTGAAAAATAAATAATTTGTTAATGTTTGCTACCATTCCACATCAAAAGTTTTGAGTTAGGTAAATGGGCTCAAAATAAGAATTAAATGAGGAATAAAAATATGTTTATGTGTTTATATTATTAGAAGGATTGGGAATAATTTGAAAAATGTGATGCAATGATTTTGAAATAATAATGGAAGTTGTCGCAATTATGTGTAACAATCTAATAAGCAAAGGTAGGCCTTTTGCTGTAGCTTTTTACAAAATTGTAACAGAATTTTTCACTTTATATAGTAGTAATTTAATACATACCTTGTGTCACCGTTTTGTATTAAATCGTAAAGTTTAAAAAGTTCCTTGAATACTGTTCCCATGATTTCAAATTTGTAATTCGAAAGTGATTCATCCACTTCGCGACCGCAATCGCTTCCTGTGGGGCTTCCGTTCGCGAATAATTTTTTACACTACACCATGATACCGTTTCTCTTCTTCGAATGCTAGAGATTGTCTTCGCATTATCTTAACTCTGTGATAACAAATTTAATAATACATTTTAATTATCATTTTATCGCACTTCCTTCTTTTGTTTTATTTTGAGTTTTTCAAATTAACGTCAGTGGTTTGTTTACGTTCGGAGATTGCGCTCCGGTCCACGTAAATTAAGCGTTATTTTAACTCACGTTAGTATACAAAATAACATGAGAATTATTGAAACTAAGATAATTATAGTAGGAATCATGTAATATTTTATAGATGAAAATATAAATCTCACTTATAACTAATATTTTATTATGTACTTACTTATTAAAAAAGAAATTGTTACCAATCTTGAAATTGGTTTAATATTTTATCTTGAGCAACTGCGTTAAATGAGACGCATTGTTAAAGTTGTACACCATAAATTAAAGATGGCGCTACATGAGCGATTTTTTGCCTAGGTTGAAAATTCATCAAAACAGATGGCTCTTTTTTACAAACATGCTCCTGCAACTTGCAATGTGCTAAGAAAAAGATTATCCCGTTCCTTTGTATCCACCTGCCATATACAAGAGAGATATATACCGCGCTTAGGTCATTTTTTGTATGAAAACAAAGTCACCAAAACATGGTGGGGTGCGGGGGATGGGTGGCTAGATTTGATTGGCTCGTTCAAGGTGACGTCACAGTTACGCCACAGATTAGGTAATAGTTAGAGGCATAACATGACTTTCTAGTGATGTGGTAAAGTCGCTATATCGTATCGATAAGAAAATATAAGTTACTGTTATTCTTAAGTTTAATGAGAAAGTTCGTTGTATTGTATACGAGAGATATTTTAATATAACTTCAATTATTGTTTTATTATAGCTTAAATGTTTTCTCATCTCTATTACCTCCCAAAGTACCCGAATAAACATTTTATATGGTTTCACTAAAATATAAATAGGTCCATCGCTCGCATAAAATTTTTAGTCCTAATTTTAAAAAATTATGCGTGCGAATACGCACCCTATAAGAATAAACAATAAATGTTAGATAGCGAATTATTTGTTTTTAAATTAGTGACAAATTTAACATTATGTATTTTAAAAGCTTCGTTACACTTCTCTTATTATAAGCTTCATAATAACCATTCATGAATTAAATACCAGTAACCCTGTATAATATTAAACCCCGATAATTTTGGTACCTTAATATACCTAATACCTACCTACTTCAAAAATTTCAATAACATTTTTGTCGATAAAATTTAAATTTGTGTCTTATCACTAGTTTATCCGGGCGTAAGAGAGAACGAGATAATGTTATACAAATTTACCAAGAAAGAATGAGACGAAAAGAAACTTGGCCATTTTTATATTGCATTTTATGTTAAACATTTTTCAATGATTATTATCGGAATAATAACTTGCCTGTGTAATAAGATTTTGTCTTTTGCGTAACTAATTGCGTAATTATGTGATTTTAATATTTTGTACTATGGTGAATAACTGAAATAAATGAATTGAAATTGAAATTGAAATTGAAATTGTAACTGAATGTAGCGCTAGTCTTTCCGCGCCTTTTTATTGAAAAATACGGCATTTTTATTAATTATTTTTCATTAAGTATGTGAATGTCACGCTGTCAATGTCGGCCGTGGAATGAACACGAAAAAGAGGCGGAGCTACGAGCTTATGTTGATTCAGGCATATGACTTGGCGACTGTTACCTCATTTTAGCTTCCATCTCTAGCTTTATGATCTGTGCCACCTGCGCTCCAGATGCATCATTAAATTAAATTAATGCCGCAGCTGGCACTTACAAAACAGAACTATACTGGTTTCATAACATCTGCTGTAAAAGACAGGTCGTATAACTGGAATTAGTATATTAGTTTATTTTTAAACGGTCTAAAATTGTAAATAAAAATGACAGTAGATAAAAAAATAGTTACTCACCTACAAGCCGTGTAACACAAATTATTCTTTCAATTTATTTCGTAGTAAGTAGATATTCTTCCTACCTACTGCTAAACTGCACACATAAAAAATCATTTGTTTTTTTATTAAACAAAAGGAAGGTACATAATATTAATTTCCAAATTTTAGATAGGAAGGTAGGACAAATTAATTAATACCTACGATTATTAATCTACATAAAAAAAATATGATAAAAACTTCGGTGTCAACGGGAGAGCCCAACGTTTATCTTTGAACTGTTTCATACAGAGAATACCTTTGAACTACGACTGGTGGTCACTTTTTATCTGAGAAAGTTAATCAAAAGCGTGGGCGGTATCTTTATTATTGGACCGTCCTACGCACGTAATGCCGTAACAGCATATTCTAGCATTCCCTTCACTTGAGATGGTAGCCCTTTTACATATTTAATTCTGTAACTTAATAGCGAGGAGTCATGAGTTCATCGTCGCTTCGGTTTTATGAGTAGAAAGTTAGGGAACAATGCAATGGTTAAAACGGGTTTACGTTAGTAAGTAGGGTACTTTGTCCTTCGTTTTGGTAAAGCCTGCTCATAGGCGTACCCAGCTTCTGCACTAGGGGGGGGCAGGCAAGGCCGGATTCAGATTTTTTTTACTGAACTTGAACTTTGTGACTGTGTTATGTGCCTATATGTTTTAATGTTGAGCAGGTAGGACCTATTTAAAAGTACGCCATACTTTGATTTCAGCTCGCACATAGCGTAAGACAATTAAAATATTCTTCCTTTAAATAGCGCGAGCAGCTGGCTGCGAGCCCCGAGAAAATTTTATATTTTTGGTAGCGAAAATGCTGCAGTAAATTTGCTGCGAGTGGTAGAAAAATTAAAATATACTTCCATTATGAAAGCGCGAGCAGCTCGCTCAAAGCGCCAAAAAAATTAAATATTTTTAGCAAGGAAAAAAGTGCGGTTAACTTGCTCCGAGAGGTAAAAAAAAAAAATTATTCTTTTTTAAAACAGCGCGAGCAGCTTACTGCGCACCCCGAGAAAATTTTATATTTTGCACTACGAAAAGAGTGAAGTTATCTTTCCCTGAGGGGTTAGAAATTTAAATATTCGGACATACGTACTTATAGGAGCGCACACAGCTTGCTGCGTGCGGCAAGAAAATTTAATATATTCGACAACGAAAAAGTGCAGTTCATTTGCTTCGAGCAAAATTCAGGAAATTTTTAATATTCTTCCGTAAAATAGTGCAAGCAGCTTGCTGCTATTTCCAAGAAAATTGTATATATTTGACAACGAAAAACGTGCAGTTATCTTTTTCTGAGCGGTTAGAAATTTAAATATTTTCATTTATAAGAGCGCGTACAGCTTACGAGCGCCGAGTATTTTTTTTTATATTTCTGACTACGAAAGGTGAGCTTAGTTTGTTTCGAGCTGCAAAAAATTTGAATGTTCTTACTAATAAAAGCACAAGGAGTTTGCTGCGAGCCGAGAAAAATTCAAATCTTGATTATGAAGAATGTGCGATCGGCTTATTTCGAGCCCCAAGAAAATATCCTATTTCTGACCACGAAAGTTACATGTAAGAGATATACTACTACTACCTCTATAGCTACCTACGAATTTGGTGCAAGTGCCAAGAAATTTTATAAATATGATGACAAAAAGTGTGCATTTTTTTTAAGCTCTAAGTGGTGAAAAATTAAATATTGTTATTAAAATGCTAAAAAAATATATAATTCTGACTACGAAACGTGTGTGATCACCTTATTCCGAGCGCCAAGAAAATTTTATTTCTTGTTCTACAGATATAATATAAGACATTCGCTTTCAAGGGGGGGGGGGGCAGCTGCCCCCCCCCTGCTCCCCCCTGGGTACGCCTATGCCTGCTTTATACTATATATGGGCGTGAACTCTTGCCAAGAAGTCTTGGCGTGAGCTTCGCGCGCGTTGTTATTGGAGCGTTGTTGTAGTTGGTCTGGAGTCTAGAGCGGGATTAAGATAAGACGAGATGAGATTTTTTGTTTCTTTTTTCAGAATAGCTTCTCATGTCATTATTTAATATATGACAATGAAAACACTTTTAAAATCTGTGCAATAATATTGTGCAGCGACCCTCTTGAGGATTTTTCAACAAGTTAAATCTATGAATAGGTATACCATGGGCGTACCCAGCTTCTGACCCAGGGGGGGGCAAGCAAGGACGAACTCAATTATTTTTTACCAAACTTGAACTTTATGCCTGTATGTATATTATGTTTTAACGTTGAGCAGGTATCTATTTAAAAGGTGCTTTGCTTTTAGCTCACGAAAAGCCAAGAAAATTTTATATTTTTTACAATAAAAAAGTACTGTTAACTTCCTCCGAGCGGTAGGAAAATTAAAATATTATTCCCTAAAATATCGCGAGCAGCTTGCTGCGAGCGCCGAGAAATTTTTTTTTTTGACAACGAAAACAGTGTGGTCAAGTTTCTCCGAGCGGTAAGAAAATTAAAATATTATTTAAAATAGCGCGAGCAGCTTGCTGCGAGCACCGAGAAAATTTTATGTTTTGGACAACGAAAAAAATGCGGTCTGAGCGGTTAGAAATTTAAATATTCTCGCTTATACAGCTTGCTGCAAGCGCCGAGTATTTTTAACATTTTTGACTACGAAAGGTGAGCTTTGTTCGTACCGAGCTGCAAGAAACTTAAACATTCTTAGTACCTACTAAGTGCGTGAGTAGTTAATCTTGATTATGAAGAATGTACGAACTACTTAACGGCAAGAAAATACTATATTTCTGACCATGATCGCTACTTATATGAGATATACTATAAATGCTACTACCTATAGCTACCTACGAACTTGCCGCAATTGCCAATTTTGAATAGGTACATGATTACAAAAAGTATGCACTTAATATGCTCCGAGTGGTGAAAAATGAAATAATCTTACTAAAAGCTAAAAAAAATATCCTTACTATGAAACGTGTGTGCAAAAAAAATTTTTTTTTTATTCTACAGATATAATACGAGAAATTCGATTTCCAGGGGGGGGGGCAGCTGCCCCCCCTGCCCCCCCCTGGGTACGCCTATGGGTATACCTATTATATTTTAAAATGTGTCAAATAGTGCGAGCGATAAAGCGTTCCGCGGACTAAACGCTCTTATTATAATAAAAGTGTTAATATAGAGTAACTTGCATAAAAAATACCAAGATCTTATAGTTTTAGTTATAAGTCTAATTTTTTTTATGCTGAAATAAATACTTTTGCATGCCAATATTAAACAATTTATTCGCATTAATCATTTATCTACATACTTACTTACAGTATTCTTAAGAATCCAGTGGAATTCAAGATAAATAGGTACACCTGAAAACACTTGAAAACGAATTAACATTTTAATGAGATAAGATGGGGTAATGTGAACGACCCGCGGAAGACACGTGTTTAACGCAGAACTGAGGACTTCCACTACCTATTCAAAGAAATTAATTTATTTCTACAGTACAATTTGTCAGATGGCAGATTGGTTGTTTTCTCTTTACCTCTACAGCTTCACAAAATGCAAAACTAAATTGCTGAATTAAAATAGCAGAATATCAAATTCGGATATTGATTTGCGCACATCCGTTCCGAAATTGTCAAACCGAATGTATACCTACCATGCAGCATTGTAGCATGGTCCATGGTCCATGCTCTTTAGGACGTCCGCCCACTGGTCACGCTGAATAATATTTTATGCTAGCTTATAGAATAAAATAGATTTTTTTATACAACGAAGTAAGAAGACGAGCAAGACGCATTCCTAATGATAAGAGATAACGCTGACCATTATTAATACAGTGCTACCCAGGATTTTACAAATGGTAAAATCTGGATGCACTGCGCCAACGCTTCTTACTTGAGAGTAAGAAGAGAGAGTCATAAGATGTTAGGGCTCTTCAGCCCAGTAATTTCACTAGCTGCAGTGCCCTCTTACCGAAGCACAGTAATGTGTGCACACTGCTCAGGCGGTAGAATAACTGGCACTGTTGGGGTACCCATCTAGTCGACCTCCAGCAAAGGAAATCTACCCCCGGTAAATCTAATAGTAATGTGCCGCCACAGATCATAAAGCTAGAGATGGAAGCTAAAATGAGGTAACAGTCGCCAAGTCATATGCCTGAATCAACATAAGCTCGTAGCTCCGCCTCTTTTTCGTGTTCATTCCACGGCCGACATTGACAGCGTGACATTCACATACTTAATGAAAAATAATTAATAAAAATGCCGTATTGTTCAATAAAAAGGCGCGGAAAGACTAGCGCTACATTCAGTTACGCAAAAGACGAAATCTTATTACACAGGCAAATTATTATTCCGATAATAATCATTGAAAAATGTTTAACATAAAATGCAATATAAAAATGGCCAAGTTTCTTTTCGTCTCATTCTTTCTTGGTAAATTTGTATAACATTATCTCGTTCTCTCTTACGCACGGATAAACTAGTGATAAGACACAAATTTAAATTTACACCACAAATTTTATCGACAAAAATGTTATTGAAATTTTTGAAGTAGGTAGGTATTAAGTATATTGAGGTACCAAAATTATCGGGGTTTTATATTATACAGGGTTACTGGTATTTAATTCATGAATGGTTATTATGAAGCTTATCATAAGAGAAGTGTTACGAAGCTTTTAAAATACATAATGTTAAATTTGTCACTAATTTAAAAACAAATCATTCGCTATCTAACATTTATTGTTTATTCTTATAGGGCGCGTTTTCGCACGCATAATTTTTTAAAATTAGGACTAAAAATTTTATGCGAGCGATGGACCTATTTATATTTTAGTGAAACCATATAAAATGTTTATTCGGGTACTTTGGGAGGTAATAGAGATGAGAAAACATTTAAGCTATAATAAAACAATAATTGAAGTTATATTAAAATATCTCTCGTATACAATACAACGAACTTTCTCATTAAACTTAAGAATAACAGTAACTTATATTTTCTTATCGATACGATATAGCGACTTTACCACATCACTAGAAAGTCATGTTATGCCTCTAACTATTACCTAATCTGTGGCGTAACTGTGACGTGACCTTGAACGAGAAAATCAAATTTAGCCACCCATCCCCCGCACCCCACCATGT
Source organism: Hemithea aestivaria (assembly GCA_947507615.1). NCBI lineage: Eukaryota > Metazoa > Arthropoda > Insecta > Lepidoptera > Geometridae > Hemithea > Hemithea aestivaria. The sequence goes on along the minus strand of OX382339.1, from coordinate 11,974,704 downwards.
TTTGGTGACTTTGTTTTCATACAAAAAATGACCTAAGCGCGGTATATATCTCTCTAGTATATGTGTGCCGCGGATGAGTGCTTCGGCGTACCCGCTGTCCTGGCATTATGGCGTCCAGGCGTGGCAGGCAGTGGCGGATTTGCCCTAAGGCCCAGTAGGCCCGGGCCTAGGGCGGCCAGATATTAGGGGCGGCCAATCGTGACAAAAAAATCACTGATGACAAGAAATAACTAAAAGTACGTAAATATTTTGAAGGCTTCAAGGGGCCATGGGTTTTTCTCGGCGGCTCTGCTCTATAATAAGAATATTTATTTTCTCACCGCTCAGAACACATCTTTTGTAGCCTGAAATATAAAATTTTCTCGGCACTCGCAGCTAGCTGCTCGCGCAATTATAAATAGAATATTATGTATTTTGCTCACCACTCAGAACGAGCTCATTGCACACAGTACCGGCGTTAAGGTGGGGCGCGGTTGGGCGACCGCCCAGGGCGCTTGATAAAAGGGGCGCCACAGGCTCTATAATGGGGCGTGGCGCCCCATTCGTTCTGAAAAATTCAATATTCTCGGTGCTCGTAGCAAGCTGCTCGCGCTTTTATAAGAACATTTAGTTTCTTTGCCACTCGAAGGAAGATAAACGCACATCATTCGTGCCTCGGCGCTCGCAGCGAGCTGCTCGCGCTTTTATAAATGAGAAAATTTACTTTCTTTGCCATTCGAAGCAAGATAAACGCACATCATTTGTGCTGAAAAATTCAAATTTTTTTCGGCGCTCGCAGCGAGTTACTCGCGCTTTTATAAATAAGGACATTTAGTTTCTTTGCCACTCGAAGCTAGCTAAACGCACAACATTCGTGCTGAAAAATTAAAAATTTTCTCGGCGCTCGCAGCGAGCAGCTCGCGCTTTTATAAATAAGAACATTTCCTTTCTTTGCCACTCGAAGCAAGCTTAACGCACATCATTCGTGCTGAAAAATTCAAAATTTTCTCGGAACTCGCAGCAAGCTGGAAAAGTGGATTTTTTTCTAGATACGCCCATGATTTTGCCCATCGGAATCGGCCCAGAAAAAAATCCTGGAATTTTTTCCTTTTTAGTATAGGTTTGTATTGCTTTTTAGAGGGCGCCGTAGAAATCTCGCCCAGGGCGCTGGTAATGTTAAAACCGGCTCTGATTGCACATCTTTTGTAGTCTGAAACGTAAAATTTTCTCGGCGCTCGCAGCAAGCTGCTCGCGCATTACAAGGTTTTTAAAATTTTATTCTATTCGGAACGAGTTTAACGCACACGTTCTTGTCAGAGATATAACATTTCCTATTTTAGAGATTCAAATTGTAGGTAAACGTTGAAATGTACAAACCTACCTATAAATGTACTACCAAAAAATGTTGGATCCGCCACTGTTTAAGGAGTAAGTAGGAGTAGACATGTTATATACGACGTAGGTGCAGGTATTACATGGACTGGGGCCTAGGGCGGCCTAGACTGTAAATCCGCCACTGGTGGCAGGAACACCCGCAGGAGTCCCACATACCACCCCGCGCCCCCCGTGAGCGTGGGGTGATGATGCGTAACGCATTTTTCATGAAACAAAAAATAATAATAAGATCAGTAGTATCTAAATTGATGCTTACATTATACAACAATTTAATGATTAACTTTGCGCTACCTTGTAGGTAGGTACCTATATATGATATACTAATTAATTTATTAGTTTTATACCGCACGATATAATCTACTTTTTATATGGAAATGTGGTATTTACACTTCACACTTCATTACCTTTTATATTATGTATGAAGTAGTTATCTTCTGCACTTGAATTTAGTTAAATAATAAATTTAATTAATTTTGGTTCACTTATTGCGAGAGTTTTCTGTGAGTTAATTCTGAGTTAAGAATAGACACAAAAATTAAAAGGTAAGTTTGCAACTAAGTATGTAATGATAAAAGTCATATTTTTATATTATAATACCTCTATATCAGCATAAAGTTATGTTATTTAAGATATTATGTACATGAAATAATGTAAAAATAGTGTGTGAACCATAAATAAATAACTATTTTATCATATCAATTATATATATATTAGACTATACCATATACTCTCATAAATAAATAAATAATTTGGGTTTATACTCCAACAAAACAGGTTACCCTACTTACACTGTCAGAGTCAAATCACAATTTATAGGTTGTGTGGCGAACCTATATGTTGCAGTTTCAGGTCGCCGAGATTACTACAGGGCCTGCAACATGACCTAAAGACTGCCGACATAGGTATCTTATAGGAAACAGCCGGGTCCCAAGTCCCACAGTCCCACAGCACTCATATAACGTTGAATAATATTTTAGAATATTCCATCGTGCTTATGGAAATAGCAACAAATTTTTGCTATTGTATAAATAGTAGGCGTTTACAATAAAACCATATTATGATTTTTTTTGTTATTATTTGATGTGCAGTGCAGCGAAAGTTTTAAAAATACTCTAAATGTATAATTTACTCAGGGTATTCAGTATATTTCCAGATGTGGTTCTTCCCCCTGCTTCTGGCATTCCTATCGCCAGTCTATAGTTTAAACAACGGCTTGGCCCGGACCCCTCCCATGGGCTGGCTCACATTTGAGCGGTTCAGATGTATCACTGACTGTGAGAAGTACCCTGATGAATGTATTAGGTAAGTTAGTTTTATATTGGACCCGTCTGGCCAACCAGATGTTCCGGAGGTATGGGGCAACAGTGTGCATTTTTAAATAGGACGGGATTAATGTCATCTTTATCATTTGAATTAAATCTTTATATTTTAAGCTATTGCATAGCTTCTATCGCGGGCCTTGAGCGTGGGGACCGAATCGAGAAATTCCGTACTCCTGCTACATGTCATCGTAGCGCAGCGCAGTGGTTAAACCGGCCGGCGCGGCGCGGCGAGTTCGATCCACACTGAAGCAAGGCTATACAAATCGAACTTTTTGCGGCATTTTTTTTAAGCTATTTTGTTTTGCCAGCTTTGTTTATTATTTTTTAACGTGATTAATACATTTTGCAACCATTACTTGATAAATTTAATATGGTGGCGCATTATTATTTTGTAAAAGATACTTAAAATACACTAAATTATATTAATAAATATCAAATTAAAAATAATTTATTAAAATCTGTTAACATGACATGGAAATATTGTGTAGAAAAATCAACACAATATTTCAAGCAATAAAGTTCATTTATTGCTCAACTTGAGAACCACTAACGCCATCTGTTGAGGTGTCATGGAACTAACAAACTCGTTTCGTTCCATTCATTTTCAACAGATGGCGTAGTAGTAGTAGTTTCCAAGTTGGCCAAATTTCGATTTGTTTTCAAACAAATCTGGGGGCACGGTAGTGCCCCCGCCAAGTCGAGCGCGAAGCAAGCACTGCCGTACCATCTTTACAGGAACCATTTCGTGGCATTTTCAGGCCCCTATTTGAGAACCTCTGGCTAAGACCAGAACACAGAAATTTTCGTCATCCAGTAAGCTATAATTACATACTTAAAATCCAAAATTTCAAGTCTGTAGGTCATTAAGTTCCGAAGTTAAGCGAAAGCAAAGTTTCGCATTTTCGACACTCACTCACTCATGATCATCAAAATAGAACTAGTACTTCCCATAAACTCAGAAAGCTGAAATTTGGTACATACTTAGAATTTATTGTATAAGCCATAGGAAAACTAAAAAAACATGCAATTTCGGTCTCGTTTTCGAGATAATTCATCTGCATAAATAACTTTGTAATCTCATATAAATGTATAGGATTACAAAGTTACATTTGCAGTCAATGGTTAAAATTGTGTAATATCCAACTTATTAATTCAAAATATATTTAAGGCATAGTATATGTATATGTGAGTGTGTATATGTTTCGTAAATCGTCAGTTATGATCAGGCGATATCTAGCGTGGCCAACTAAAATAAGAGCCCAACCAAACTATTAGAAGAGATCGACATACCGCCTTTACTACAAGCTTTTATTTACTTTCACCTGTCGGTCTGTCTGTCTGTAATTAAATCTTGCAAGTTTAATTATGCTCACTTCCCGGTATAATATTATGATGCATTGGACTAAGAGTGAACGCACACGTATCTAGATGGCGCTGACTGTATTTTAAAACGCGCTTACGGTTTGTATTTCTGATAACCTTATAATATAGCGTTTCTACAAAAATAAGTGAAATCCCACCAAAAACATTCTGTAAAAAACTAGCCAAGTCTCGATGGAGCTGCTTGTTTATCTCTTAAAAGTAATGAAATCTAGACAAAGTCGTGCCAAGTATAAGGTTCCTTACTGCGATTTCTTTATTATTATAGTTAATGTTGTGTGACTTGGCCGTTGAAGGGTACACAAGGGTATTATACCAGGTGCTCCATGACACTATTGCACCAATCTGTCCGCTACCCATTCACGATAGAAAATTTCCACTTGGAAAACGTTGATTGGATAACCAGTCAATTGTAGGCTTGATAAAGCTGCGTATTTCAATAATACTTATGTTTAGGCGATCCAAGTGTCATGGAGCATCTGGTTTTGTACCCATGTGTACCCTTCAACGGCCAAGTCACACAACATTAACTATAATAATAAAGAAATCGCAGTAAGGAACCTTATACTTGGCACGACTTTGTCTAGATTTCATTACTTTTAAGAGATAAACAAGCAGCTCCATCGAGACTTGGCTAGTTTTTTACAGAATGTTTTTGGTGGGATTATAATTTACAAAATTTCACAAGTGTTTAGTTTATTTGTATGTAAGTAGGTACTTAGCATGTTTATTCTGAAGTTTTCCCTATTGGGGAGATTTTAAACATTTGGTTTAACCATTGGTGAAGCGCAAATGCCTTTTTAATCTATTTCATTTGTCTAGGAGATATAAATTCTTATATAGTCAAATAACATATACCCTCCCTAATTTACTAGTAATGCCATCTATGCAATTTATGCGGTAAACTGGAAAGTTACGGAGCGACGCTCGACTGACGCTTCAAGGAATGTCTCAGTGACGCTTCATGATCGATGCAGTGGTGGCGCTGGCCATGAATGCACGCGCCCCGCCGCCGGCACTCTCCCGCCGCACCCGCTCGCCGCTGCACGCGGCTACTATAATTTAGACACGCGGCAGCGAGTCAAGCCAAGTTCAAGCAAAGGAACTGGCGACCGCGCCGTGTGTTATATTACACGAACCGTCCAAAGCGCGTTTTGACGACTTTTTACACCCTCGTTATACAAAAACTATTACACATAGACAAGTCAAATTTGGCACATATACTTAAATATACGAACTATATCTCTGTTCCAAATTCCAATAACACAGCTCTAACGGTTATTTAGATATAAACATCCAGTAATCGGTGAAGTTAATACATACTGAGGGATAGATCAAAAGTAATATCCCAGTTCCAGATGACCTAGAAAGCTGAAATTTGGCATCCCGATAGGTAATGTCGTAGTAACAAAGGGAAAAATCAGAAACTAGTATTTTTTTATCATTTTAAATTATTATTAATTTTTTAAAAATGTATGATATTAAAGTTTGGGACGCCTAGGAACGCATAAAGCAATACATGTTGCATGTTGCTATAATTTTTGTGTAGGCGGTTTTTTCTGTTAGATACTACGAAGTGCGCGCGAGTCCACTATTCCTACTAATATAATTATAAATATAAATACAAACTTTATACCTACTGTACGTATGTATATATGTTTTTTACTTTTTCACGCCTAAACGGGTGGGCCGATTGACTTTAAATTTGGTATAATAAAAAATATAGCTTAGACCCCTGGAATAACATAATATACACTACTGTACCAAACTGTATAGCGGGTAAAACAGTTAGGCACAGCTAGTCACTAATAAAAATAGGTTCCTGGTACCTACGTAACAATTGTATATCCTATGTACGAGTAAATACCTATCAATATATCGACTCACCAGCACAAGGCGGCTCAGTAACATAGAGGTAATAATATTAACATTGTTTAAAATAAAAATAATGTATATCGCCTTAGGTGCTAGTTGGTGTAAACATTTTAGATACCTACGTACCTGTAACGTATAGTCATAATATTATAGGTATGTGGCGGTATATGGGGGCACGGCAGTGCCCACGCCAAGTCGTCGTCATTACAAGTCTTGTCGGCTTAGGTTTCTTTTGATCGAAATTCTAATCCAGTTCTAGATGATCTAAAAAGTTAAATTTTCATCCAAGTAGGCGGTAGGTATAAGATAGCTGAGTGAATATAGATAAATTTATCAGTAACTAGTATTGTTTAAAAATCAATTGATTAGGTACAATATTCAAATCAATAGTGCACATAAATGCTATATATAAATAAGTACTAAATTAATTATAGGTATAGGTATATCGAAGCACGGCGAGGCTCACGGGCCGCCGCGCCGTGCGCGGTGCGACGGCCGTGCCATGGAGCAGTGGGGTGGGGGATGTGCAATAAAATAATCATTTGGTATTAATCTTATTATGACTGGGTGTCTTAAACCTAATACATACCACGGTAAAGAGATATATACAGTAGTTCGACTCCATAGAAAAAGTCGGAATATGGGAGTAGGTAGATGTCGGTAGATGTGGGTAGAAGTGGGTATATAATCCAGAAGCGGGTGCCACGCAGCGACGGGCGGACGTCGCGATAGTTTTTTGCAAGTATTTAGTGTAATTTACGTTATTTACTTTTGACGTATGTATACATAATATAATAAATTATATAAAATGGCAAAAAAATAGCATGCGATATTATGCTGTTTTTGAGGTAAGTTAGTAAGAAGTTATTTTTTATTTTATTTTTAAAAGTATTCTGCTGAAGTAAGAGTGCGAGTAAGAGTCCAAGTAAGAGTCCGAGTAAGAGTGCAAGTAAGTAACTGAGTGAGAATTCGAGTAAGACTGCGTGTAAGTGTCCGAGTAAGAGTGTGAGTAATAGTCCGAGTAAGAGTGCGATTAAGATTCCGAATAAGAGTGCGAGTAAGAGTGCGAGTAAGAGACCGAGTAAGAGTGCGAATAAGAGTAAGAGTCCGAGTAAGAGTTCGAGTAAGAGTCCGAGTAAGAGTCCGAGTAAGAGTTTAAGTAAGAGTGCGAGTAAGAGTTCGAGTAAGAGTCCGAGTAAGAGTCCGAGTAAGAGTTCAAGTAAAAGTGCGAGTAAGAGTTCGAGTAAGAGTGCGAGTAAGAGTCCAAGTCTTGTCTTGTCTTGTCTCTTGTCTTGTCTCTTGTCTTGTCTCTTGTCTTGTCTCTTGTCTTGTCTCTTGTCTTGTCTCTTGTCTTGTCTCTTGTCTTGTCTCTTGTCTTGTCTCTTGTCTTGTCTCTTGTCTTGTCTCTTGTCTTGTCTCTTGTCTTGTCTCTTGTCTTGTCTCTTGTCTTGTCTCTTGTCTTGTCTCTTGTCTTGTCTCTTGTCTTGTCTCTTGTCTTGTCTCTTGTCTTGTCTCTTGTCTTGTCTTGTCTCTTGTCTTGTCTTGTCTCTTGTCTTGTCTCTTGACTTGTCTCTTGTCTTGTCTCTTGTCTTGTCTCTTGTCTTGTCTCTTGTCTTGTCTCTTGTCTTGTCTCTTGTCTTGTCTCTTGTCTTGTCTCTTGTCTTGCCTCTTGTCTTGTCTCTTGTCTTGTCTCTTGTCTTGTCTCTTGTCTTGTCTCTTGACTTGTCTCTTGACTTGTCTCTTGTCTTGTCTCTTGTCTTGTCTCTGGTCTTGTCTCTTGTCTTGTCTCTTGTCTTGTCTCTTGTCTTGTCTCTTGTCTTGTCTTGTCTCTTGTCTTGTTTCTTGTCTCTTGTCTTGTCTCTTGTCTTGTCTCTTGTCTTGTCTCTTGTCTTGTCTCTTGTCTTGTCTCTTGTCTTGTCTCTTGTCTTGTCTCTTGTCTTGTCTCTTGTCTTGTCTCTTGTCTTGTCTCTTGTCTTGTCTCTTGTCTTGTCTCTTGTCTTGTTTCTTGTCTTGTCTCTTGTGTCTTGTCTTGTCTCTTGTCTTGTCTCGTGTCTTGTCTCATGTCTTGTCTTGTCTCTTGTCTTGTCTTGTCTTGTCTCTTGTCTTGTCTTGTCTCTTGTCTTGTCTTTTGTCTTGTCTTGGGTTTCAATATACGCCGCCACGACATGATAGGTAAGTAGGTAGGTATCCCTACTATGCTGGAATAATACCTATTGTAGTTCCCAGATTAGGCTTGTTAATTATGAACCAACTTACTCGTAAGTTTTAATTTACCTGTTATTATGTACCTACTTTTTATTGAATTGAAGAGTGATCAATCGTATTTATTTTTAACTCCCGACGCAAAGACGAAGTGGTGTGATAAGTTTGACGTGTCTGTCTCATAGATTCGATTTAGATTTTGTTTGAAAAGTAAGTTAGGCGGAAGTGTTCTTAGGTATTTTTAGTCCTAGCCGCAAAAAACGCGGGATGAAGGGTGTACTAAGCAGGCGCGGATCCAGGGGGGGGGGTCAAGGGGGTCATGACCCCCCCCAAAATCCTAGTCGGAAAAAAAATCCGATTATATCGACTAGGTTTACGCTTCTTTTATAGTAAGAATTAGAAAATTTTCTCTTAGCAGCAAACTTTACGTATAAGTAGGGATTGCAATCCGGTGTCATTTTCAATCCGGCCGGATCCGGCCGGATTTCCGTCAATCCGGCCGGATCCGACCGGATCCGGCCGGATTGATCAAATCAGGATGATTTTTGCTTTTTACTACAATAAGTGATTTAATCAAGTCACTACTCTCATATTACGTAATACAAGCTGCGCCCAGCGGTTTCACCCGCTGTACTGTAACCTATGTGTTGTTCCAGGGTCTAAGCTATATCAAATTTCAGACCAATCGGTCCACTCATTTAGACGTAAATGAGTAACAAACATACATCCAGACACCCATTCTTACAAACTTTCACGTTTATAATATTAGTAAGATGAAGGTAGTTAAAATCGACTTTATTGCCTAACCAATGTTAAGACCGTTAAGACAAATAGATAAAAACATATTTTCATTCAGAACAATTAAAATTTAGTAGGTAGTGTAGAATTAGACGACATTCTGAATTAGTCACGTCGAATTCCTCAGTGTCTGAAAACCAGGCTTTACAACCAGAGGGCCTATTGGCTAATTCTCACCCACTACGATTGATGACAACTTCAATATACATTGAGGAGGTTTAAGCAAATAATGTGTTTTACATATCGTTTGACGATAGCCTTCAGTGCATCCTGCCCACCATGACATACGCCGCCGAGACATGGACGCTAACACATGAGGCTGTCTACCGCATCAAGGTAGCACAGAGAGCCATGGAGCGCGCCATGCTTGACATCAAACTTCAAGATCAAGTTCCAAACATCGAAATTAGGCGAAGAACAAAAGTTCAAGATGCCGGAACGAGAGTAATGGGACTCAAATGGAGTTGGGCAGGTCACCTGGCTAGGCGAGGTGACGACAGGTGGAGTAAGATGTTGACTGAATGGTGACCAAGGACAGGCAAACGCAGTGTCGGTCGTCCAGCAGCCAGATGGATGGACGATTTGGTAGAATTTGCGGGTCGCACATGGACTAGATTGGCACAGGACAGGGTTGACTGGCATAACCTGAGGAAGGTCTATTCCCAGTAGTGGGATGTAGAGGGCGGTGGATGATGATGACGAAGTAGAGTAGGTAATACTTATAATTTTACGAAGCAACGAGTAACTCAGTCTTTCTAGATTTCACTTTCACAGATTTATTTATAAGTAGGTAACAATATTAATTATTATGTAGTATTTAATAGATACAATAGTTATACCTTACTCTCGGTGACGAAAAACTCGCACGCATGAATACCACACGCATTAAAAGTACCTAGTACCTACGCATGCAACAGCTATATTATTTTGCCACAAACTACTAGCACCGGATCCGGTCTCCGGATCCGGTATATTTGTACCGGATCCGGTAACCGTTAAATGTGCCGGATCCGGCCGGATTACCGGATCCGTTTTCCGGATTGCAATCCCTACGTATAAGTTCATAAATTTGTTTCGCTTTTGATAGCACATTGAGCAATTTGTGTACTTAATTTTTTTTTCAGTCCTCGACTACAAATTATCCGTAGGTTCTCGTAGCAAGCTGCACAGCTTCTTTCATAGTTAGGATTAATTGGTTTATATATTAAATGCTGCAAGCTGTTCGCGCTTTATGTTGTCTTTGTAGCTCAGCCTTTGCGCTTGCAGCGAGGTTCTTGCGTATGTATGACAGTAATTCTTTTTGCCACATTTTTCAATAACTAAATTTTTCTCGCCGCTCGCAGCGAGCTGCTCGCGCTTTCATAAATAAGAATAACATGTGTTTCCTTGCTACTCGGAGCAAGCTAAACGCACCTCATTCGTGCTGAATAATTCAAAATTTTCTCGGCGCTCGCAGCGATCTGCTCGCGCTTTATAAATAAGAATATTTAATTTCCTTGCCGCTCGGAGCAAGCTCAACGCACATCATTCGAATTCAAAATTTTCTCGGCATTTATAACTAAGAATATTTAGTTTCCTTGCTATTCTGAGCAAGCTAAACGCACATCATTCGAGCTGAAAAATTCAAATTTTCTCGGCGCTCGCAACGAGTTGCTCGCGCTTTCATAAATAAGAATAATATGTGTTTCCTTGCTACTCGGAGCAAGCTAAACGCACATCATTCGTGCTGAATAATTCAAAATTTTCTCAGCGCTCGCAGCGAGCTGCTCGCGCATTTATTAAATAAGAATATTTGATTTCCTTGCTATTCTGAGCAAGCTAAACGCACATCATTCGTGCTGAAAAATTCAAAATTTTCTCGGCGCTCGCAACGAGTTGCTCGCGCTTTCGTAAATAAGAATAATATAATATGTGTTTCCTTGCTACTCGGAGCAAGCTAAACGCACCTCATTCGTGCTGAATAATTCAAAATTTTCTCGGCATTTATAAATAAGAATATTTAGTTTCCTTGCCGCTCGGAGCAAGCTCAACGCACATCATTCGTGCTGAATAATTTAAAATTTTCTCGGCATTTATAAATAAGAATATTTAGTTTCCTTGCCGCTCGGAGCAAGCTCAACGCACATCATTCGTGCTGAATAATTCAAAATTTTCTCGGCATTTATAAATAAGAATATTTAGTTTCCTTGCCGCTCGGAGCAAGCTCAACGCACATGATTCGTGCTGAAAAATTCTAAATTTTCTCGGCGCTCGCAACGAGTTGCTCGCGCTTTTATAAATAAGAATAATATGTGTTTCCTTGCTACTCGGAGCAAGCTAAACGCACCTCATTCGTGCTGAATAATCCAAAATTTTCTCGGCGCTCGCAGCGAGCTGCTCGCGCTTTATAAATAAGAATATTTAATTTCCTTGCCGCTCGGAGCAAGCTCAACGCACATCATTCGTGCTAAATAATTTAAAATTTTCTCGGCGTTCGCAACGAGTTGCCCGCACTTTCATACATAAGAATATTCTTTAGTTTCCTTGCCATTCGGAGCAAGCTCAACGCACATCATTCGTGCTGAAAAATTCAAAATGTTTTCGAGAAATATTCTAGCCGATGACCCACCCCAAAATCATGGTCTGGATCCGCGCCTGGTACTAAGTTTGATACAATACATTTTCAAATCTCATTTGACTGTTGCATTTTTGTAACCGGACATTTAGTGGTTCCTAAGCGGACATAAGTAGGTAGGTAAATATAGGTAGGTAATTTGAAAATGAAATAAAAGCTTGTAATAAAAATATCAATAAATGTACAAAAATAATATAATTAATTTACAATAACTTATCTAGATAGTAGCTCAAGTAAGTAGATGATATGAAATAGGTAGGTACCTACTGTATGCGGGCAGCGGCTGCCCGGCAGCCCTATGACTTGCGCATGTACCGCGAGACTGTAGGTATTTATGTTCAAAAATCACGCTCAGTCAAACTACTGTATATCTCTTTACCGTGTACATACTAAAAAGTACTGTACAAAAAGCAATGATATCCCATCAAAAACATAAATGTGAAAAGAGAGCCAAGTTCAATATTACGATGTATGTACTCATAGTTACCTATGATTTGGTAGTTGACTTCAACGACAAAAGAAGTGAGATATAAATGGGTGCCAAGTTCAATGGTCAGTCCTGAAAAATATTTACAACAACATAAAATATTTTATTACAACTTAAAAGATATTATTTCTTCTTATCACTTAGAATTAATATTATTATTTTGAAGCCCAAAGTTTGACTTGGCTAGTTCTCATGGGTACCATACGACGAAGTATCATTAGGATAAGACAATAGATACTTTATTGTACACCACATAATGTTACAGAAAATACATAAGTACATAATTAAAATTAAAAATTACAATGTACATGTGGCGGTCTTATCGTTAAAGAGCGATTTCTTCCAGACAACCAATGGATGGAGGGGACTAATTTACACGATAAAAGACGGTGGCGCACTAATTAGCATTAAGTGCGTTTAATAGTGATCAAGCTAAAGTTAAGAGAGTATCTACCTAGTATATTATGAGAACTGGCCAAGTCAGTCTTTAGGCTTCAAAATAATATTAATTCTAAGTGATAAGAAGAAATAATATCTTTTAAGTTGTAATAAAATATTTTATGTTGTTGTAAATATTTTTCAGGACTGACCATTGAACTTGGCACCCATTTATATCTCACTTCTTTTGTCGTTGAAGTCAACTACCAAATCATAGGTAACTATGAGTACATACATCGTAATATTGAACTTGGCTCTCTTTTCACATTTATGTTTTTGATGGGATCGCCTTTACGCTAACGGCGCGCACGTCGCTCATAAAAAATCGCGCCTTGTGCAAATTCTTCTTTCTATCATCGCCTGTTTATCACAATATTTTTCGCAATCTTATTTTAACGCCGCTCCGTGTACGGCTTGCCTGAATACTCTCTCTGGGGATACCTGTGCCGTGGTTTGTGGACTTCTGGACTGTGTAGTGCGTGCAAAGTGCTTTCTACTGGTCGGCCTGAAGCCTAGCTGGATACCCTGGAGAGTGAAGGTAAGCGCCTGCTTCGTGACTTTCCTTGTTCACCGCAATTTAAATACATAATTTGTTTTCTTTAAACAACGCATAAAAAATAATAACCCATTCCCCGCACCGCGTGTTTCGGCTATTTACACGCCGAAACACCACCATAATTTTGGTCCTTCTTAGCCCGGATATATACCTATTATATACCGAACAATAATTTAATTTGTATTTGTGTTATTTGACTATAGAATCTACGTAATTTTTGGTAGGTAATTCTCGTTCTAGTAATGCAATACAACGCTTAGGTTTTTTTACGTTATATTGGTAAAATCCCATCTAAATGAGCCTGTGCAGTGCCTGAGCAGTGATGTGCAAATATCACTGTGCTCCGGTAGGAGGGCACTGTAGCTAGTGAAATTACTGGGCTAAAGAGTCTTTAACATCTCATGACTCTTGAGTAAGAAGCGTTGGTGCAGTGCTCCTAGAATTTCACATAATTGTGAAATCCTAGGTAACACTGTACTGATTATGGGCAGCCGTTATCTCTTAACATCAGGAGAGCGTCTTGCTCGTCTTCTACTTCATCACATAAAAAAAAAAAAAAATTCGCATATTCCTATATTTTATTATTCGTGTAACTTCATTTACACGATAATAACGCTCAAATATACTTAGTTTTCATCGAAATAGCTAAAATAGTTTGTGTATGAAACATTTTTGTCTACCTTCGAAATTTCACAAAAAAGAAAACGCTCATAAATCGCTCAAATTATACTATTTCTGCATAATTTTACTTGTTTTACATTAATAATATTAAATACCAGTGAATTATTGCATCATTATTTAGTAAACAATTTGTACCTATTTTACGTAAATATTGGTAAAATATCGCAACATAAAATTTTCTATAAGTCGGTGGCCATTTTATTTATTTCAAGTCTTGTGTCAAATTAGGTACTTACTTAGCTATTGTTCTCGGAACCGCAGACGCATTTTTTGTAACATCGTTATCTTAACTTTGCATAATTTGTTTACATTGTTATCTTAACTTAGCATTTGTTTTTATCGGTGATTGTTTTTTAATAAATAGTAAACATGTCTATTAAAACGAGCCCAGAAACAATGCTAACTATCTTATTACAAAAACGCGAACTTTTATTCGGACGTATTAATAAATTATATGATATGTCTCGAAAAATATCTACCTTTGACAAAACAATGAGATCGAACGAAGACTTTATGGCTGACTCAGAAACTATAGACAGTATATACGGGATAAATACGAATCGCTTGTAGATGAAATAAATAAACTTAACCTTTTAATAAATCCCGACGCAACTCTCGACTACGCTTGTTTAGATTCTTTTGAAGATTTATATAATCGAGAAATAAAATTGATGCCTCGCTGAGTCCTACAGATTCGCGATCGCGCTCCGAATCGACGCCTATAGTGAAGTTGCAACCGTTAATAATTCCGAGTTTCGACGGCAGGCCCGAAAATTGGAACATATTCTACCAGAGTTTCAAGGCCAATATTCACTCTAACGAACAGCTGACTGACTCGCAGCGTGTACAATATTTAATTAGCAAGCTTACTCACGACGCTCGCAAATTCACTGATGGTATTGTACCTACAGGTGAAACTTACCATGTTATATGGGATAGCTTAATTAAAAAATTTCAAGATGAGCGTGCCTTAGGTATTCATTACCTTAATAATATCTTAGACGCAAAGGCATGTACTGATACCGCCCACAGTTTAGATTCCTTTATAAGTAAATATTCCGCTTCGATCTCCGCGCTGCGTATATTGAAACCCTACCTCTATTCAGCACCGCGACCGAACTGAGATGCGGGAGCCTTTCCATAGGTGAATTCTCAAAATGCCACTTTAATCCCTTCCGCTATTCAGCACCGCGACCGATCTGAGCTGCGGGAGCCTTTACGTGCATTTATTCTCTAATTGCGACTTTAATCCCTTCCGCTATTCAGATCGACCAATGTTTAGTGTTTGTTTGCTACTAATTTTAGTTCTGAATACTGAATGAGACGTTGACGCATTGTTAAGGAAATGTAATAAATAAATACGAAAATATAATTATTCTATAAACTTTAATTTATTTTTATTATTGATATACGTAATATGGAATATGGTATACCTACTTGTATAAATATAAAGTACAGACCTTGCAATATAATTTTTTTCTTTTTGAAACTCAGTCTTGCCTCTTGTCTTGCCTCTTGTCCTGTCGCATGTCCTTCCTGTCTCTTTTGTATTGTCTTTTTAGTCTTGTCTCTTTTGTCTTGTCTCCTCTGTCTTGTCTCTTGTCCTGTCTCTTGTCTTGTCTCGTCTCTTGAATGACTAAAGGTATGTAGTATTTGTAGACTGTTGTACGCGCTACGAAGTGCGCGCGGGTCCACTAGTAATACATAAACTTTCCTCTTGAATCACAATCAAATTTCGTTGCGTGGTTTTAGGGGCCGTTCAAGTATTACGTAAGCAGATTTCTTACCATTTTTTACCCCCCCCCGCCCCCCTTGTCATCAAAAGTAAGCAAAGCACTTACCCCCTCCCCCTATGCTTACGTAAACATTTTTAGTTATAAATGTTTTTTATTTTTAAAATAGGAAAATTCATGAAAATATTAGGTTTAACTGATACACATAGAGTAAGGGACAAAAAAATAAATTCAGAAATAAAGAACATACCATTTTTTACCAGGGGTAGACTTCCTTTGCAGGAGGTCGTCTAGGTGGGTACCTAGGGAATGCAATCCCGATCCCGCGGGATCCCGATCCCGCGAGATCCCGGCTCATATCTCGGGATCAATCCCGTGGCATAAAATGACGAGATCCCGGCCGGGATTGAAGGGCAGTAGTGTGGGACGCATCGCTCGCTATTTATGCATCTGTGCACACGCACGGGCGGCGACGCTGACAGGTAGAAAACTAAGACGAATTGCCTTTTTTACAAGATTTTATTTACTTTCACATGTCTGTTGTCTGTCTGTCTGTCTGTAATCAAATCTTCCAAGTTTAATTTGACCCACTTCCCGGTGTCCTATTAACCTGAAATTTGGCATGCATGTATAAATCGGATGACAATGCAATTTTTATGACATCGAGCTGATCTGATGATGGAGCTGGAAGGTGGCCATAGGAACTCCGTTATTAAACGACGTAACCCCATCGAGTTTGGTCTCTTTTGATTCGTCTTGACGAGTACTTTATGATGCTAGATGGTAATAATAATAATGGCCTGCATTTAAAAAGTTTTTATTAAATTTCACTTGTCTATGAGTGCAGAGGATATAAGTGCTGCTACTGCTTCAGCAAAGACTAACACGAAACTTCAAGAGGAATAATTAGAAAAGACTCTGAGTGCCTGTTAGGATCCTTTCGTATACGTATACGCGTTTCTACTAATATAGAAAAGATAGAGTCACATATTGAAAAATAAATGGATCTTTATGAGTGTGGAGAACAAGGAATAAATTTTTACAGTTTACTTGTAACAGCTTACTCATGCTATACTATACTCATGCTATGCTTAGCGTTGAGTCAGAGAAGGCATTTTCAGCAGCTGGTCACATACTGACATTAGATGCCGGTTGTCAGATTCTACTTTGCTCATTGTTTTTTGAGGGTTGTTTTCAAAATCACTTATAATAAATTATAATGATCTGAAAAAAATCAACAAGGTGTGCTTGAAGTATTATTACACTTAATGTGTTTTGATTAATTATAATACATACATTAAATAAATTAAAATAGTAAATTCCAATAAATATAATGTTCCATTTTAAATTATATGTATAGTGTAGTACTTTACTTGCATCATATTTATAACTAACTTTTTCCGTCGCTTTTGTTTATAAGTTGAGTTTTTTTTATTCACACGAGATCCCGAAAATCCCGAAAATTCCGGGATTGAAATTTCTAATCCCGGCGGGATCCCGATTTACCGATCCCGCCTCGGGATTGCATTCCCTATGGGTACCCCAACAGTGCCAGTTATTCTACCGCCTGAGCAGTGATGTGCAAACATTACTGTGCTCCGGTAGGAGGGCACTGTAGCTAGTGAAATTACTGGGCTAAAGAGTCTTAACACCTTATGACTCTTGAGTAAGAAGCGTTGGTGCAGTGCTCCTAGCATTTCACATAATTGTGAAATCCTAGGTAACACTGTACTGATTATGGGTAGCCGTTATCTTTTAACATCAGGAGAGCGTCTTGCTCGTGTTTCTACATCATCACATAAAAAAAAAAACATAACAAACATAAAGAATATTTTTGGTACACATTAACAGTCTTCAGTCCATGAAACCTGAATCCATGATTCTAAGTTATCGATGACATTGGATTGCTGCTCAGTGTTGTGAGTCTGCTCACTTTCATCCGATTTTGGAATGTCTACGTCACTCTCATCGAGCCATTCAACATCTTGGTGCTCTAAATTTTGAATAATGCACATCAGTTCATTAGCACGACGAGCAGCGACTCTTACAGGTCTAACTTTTCCCTCTGTGGTGTGCGTGTTTACTTTTTTATGGATCTTCTCGATGTGACGATTTAATGATTTGACGGAAGCATGATAAAGACCACACGTTTTGCATATTCGGCTTGAGAGCCTCAATTTTCCCCGAAAAAACGTAAATAACTAACGATGACGTAATCATCAAATAGACCCCCTAGCCCCCATGTCATCGAAAATAAGCAAAACAGAGACCCCCCACCCCCCCTTAGTGCTTACGTAATAGTAGAACGGCCCCTTAAAGATCTAAGCAAACATACGACAAACAAGCGTTTTCATCAAACAGATTTAAATATTACCCTGGAATCAATCCCCGAGTTCAGATCGGTCGATCTGAATAGCGGAAGGGATTAAAGTCGCAATTACAGAATGAATGCACGTAAAGGCTCCCGCAGCTCAGATCGGTCGCGGTGCTGAATAGCGGAAGGGATTAAAGTCGCATTTTGAGAATTCACGTATGGAAAGGCTCCCGCATCTCAGTTCGGTCGCGGTGCTGAATAGAGGTAGGGTTTCAATATACGCCTCCGCGCTAAAACAATTACAAATTCCTGACCTGACTGATTTTATAACATTACATTGTGCGTTGCGTAAAATTGATACTCAAACTTTGCAAGCCTTTGAGTTGTCGGTCAGAGATGTTAAAATACCTACGTCCAAGGATTTGATATCATTTGTTCAGGATCAAGCAAAGGTTTTAGAGCGATCGAACCCGCGTAGTTCTGTGAACTACTCCAACACCAAACCGCCCGCGCCCGCAGCGACCTCTCGCGCTCATCAATCGAAATCGTTCGTCGCGAGTGAGGTACCTATACCACGGTAAAGAGATATACAGTAGTTTGACTGAGCGTGATTTTTGAACATAAATACCTACAGTCGCGCGGTACATGCGCAAGTCATAGGGCTGCCGGGCAGCCGCTGCCCGCATACAGTAGGTACCTACCTATCTCATATCATCTACTTACTTGAGCTACCTACCTACTACCTACTTACCTATCATGTCGTGGCGGCGTATATTAAAACCCAAGACAAGACAAAAGACAAGACAAGAGACAAGACAAGAGACAAGACAAGAGACAAGAAAAGAGACAAGACAAGAGACAAGACATGAGATAAGACAAGAGACAAGACAAGACAACCTCTTCCCCTTCCCCCTCCCCTTCCCCTCCACCCCTCCCCCTCCCCCCTCCCCCCCTCCTTCCCCATCCTCCCCTTCCCCCTCCCCTCCTTCCCCATCCTCCCCTTCCCCTCCCCTCCTTCCCCCCTCCTCCCCTTCCCCCCTCCTCCCCCCCCTTCCCCTCCTCCCCTTCCCCCTCCTCCTCCCCTTTTTAACTAACTGACCTTTTTAATTTTATTACCTTTCCATGTTGCTTGATAAACAAGTGAATTAAATTAAAAATTTAAAAAACCCCCAACGCAATACGCAATTCTTCATTTTGTGGTGGCGGCCATCTTGGATTTTTAATTTTATATAATGGGTTGTATTCTACTAGTTAAGCCCTTTCATTTGATACCCATATTGAGGGGGTCGCGGAAGAAAAAAGAAATACGCCATTTTGTAGCGGCGGCCATCTTGGACCGATTTCCACCAAACATGTCTGAGAACACTCTCTACTAACTCTACTTTCAAACAAAAAAAACTAAATCAAAATCCGTTCATCCGTTCGGGAGCTACGGTGCCACAGACAGACACACACACACACAGAGACAGACAGACAGACAGACAGACACGTCAAACTTATAACACCCCGTCGATTTTGCGTCGGGGGTTAATAATGTTATTTCTCGATTTCCTGATAAGTTCAAGCTACCAAAAACAGCATAATATAGTATGCTATTTTTTTGCCATTTTTATATAATTTTATATAATTTATTATATTATGTATACATACGTCAAAAGTAAATAACGTAAATAACACTAAATACTTGCAAAAAACTACCGCGACGTCCGCCCGTCGCTGCGTGGCACCCGCTTCTGGATTATATACCCACTTCTACCCACATCTACCGACATCTATTCACTTCCATTTTCCGCCCGTTTCTATGGAGTCAAACTACTGTATATCTCTTTACCGTGCCTATACCTACTCGCTCCGCGTCTGCGGCGCCCGCGTCTGCGTGTGTGTGTTGCGCAAGTAGTGATCACACGCATTTATATAACTGCGCGAAATTTAAAAATCTTAATAACGCTAAAGCGCGCTTTGATTTTATAAAATCTAAACACGGATGTGTAAATTGTTTAAGCACCGTGCATAACCTTTTAACTTGTCGCTCGACTTCTGTCTGCGGCACATGTAAAAAACGCCATCATACACTCTTGCACTTTGGTGATGAGTGTAAAAATGATAAAACCCGCTCGCATACAGTAATTGTAAATACTGAGGTACATTCGACACGTCCAGTGGTGTCGAGCGTTCCTTCAGTTACTCCCGCCCCGCTCGCCGCGTCTTCCCCTTCTAGTGGGGGACTTTAGTGCAAAACCTGTTTTTTTCTTGCAGAAGCATGAAACTTGGCACATTGATTCCTTATGTCAAAATAAGCTGATTTCAATCGGTAGCCTAATGGAAGGGGCCCTCAGGTAGCGAGGAGGGGGGGTGGAAGGTGCGCTCTACCCGGTTTTGTTTTAAAAATTCTGGAAGACCACGCATAGCTAATATGTCAAGTTTGGTATCAATTTCGGATAAATCGAGGACGTAGATTTCATTTCTAGTATAAAAAAATGACATTTATGATGATTTGTTTCACAAAAAAATTAAAAATTAGGATTACGTAACTTAGTTTTTATTGTTCAAATTACTGTAAATTCAAAAATACTAGTTTTTTTAATAAACAAAAAATATGTTAATAAAGTCTAGTTTATGTAAATTAAAAAATATATAATTTTATATTACTTTTCTTAATAACAAACCGCATAAAAAAATCTTTTGCTGTCCCGGGCCGCAATTTTCTTTTTACCGCCATGGTAAGGGTTGTTAGTAAAAACTTACTATTTCATGCAGAAGTTTAAAACTTGCTACAATTACTATTTCTTATGTTAAAATAAGCCGATTAGAATCGGTAGCCGTCGGTAACCAGCCTTCTGACAGCGGGGAGGGGGGGTGAAAGGGGCGCACCACCCAGCTTCACTTTAAAAAATCTGGAAGACCACGTATAGCTAATACGTCAAGTTTGGTATCGATTTCGAATAAATCAAGGACGTAGATTTCATTTCTGATATTAAAAAACGCATTTTCTGGATTTTTAACTAAATTAAAACACAAAAATAATACTTAGTTTTTTTTATTTAGAGGCACTTTAATTCTAAATTATAATAATATTTTTAATAAACATAAATTTTTTTTAAAAGTTTATTTCAAGTAGATTAAATAAAATAGAACCTATTAATTAATTTTATCAACATTAACTCGTACATTTTTTTTAAGAGACTAGAGTCGCTATTTTCTTCTCACCGCTGCGCTGCGTTGTAAACGCCTATCAACTGCAAAATACGACTATGTACATTCATTTAACATGTTATTGATATAAGAACTTGATATTATCGAACATAAAATACAGAAAAATCCTATGGCACATCATAATTTACTCTCCTTGAGACAAACTTTTAAAAAATAGGTGCGATAAAACGAGATCAAATCGCGGAACAGAAACTGCTAAACATTGTTATGAATCAAACTGTTTCAACAAAATTTTATGTAGCAAAATTATAAATACTCCAGGTTTAAAGCTTTTTTTATATCAGTATGTTACATTCCAAGACTGATTCTTCCAAAGATAATATTATTATTATCGCTCATTACATTTTAAAACCGTCTTCATGCAGTTTTGCATCAATCTCAGCAATCCGCCTGCGGCGCGGGGGAAGGTCACCCCCGACACACGCAGATAGGTAGGTAGGTTCTACTGTGGGTGTGTGAGTAAAAAAACAGCTCTTTTAAACACAGCTTTAATGTCCGTAACAGTTACACAGCCGCACACGCAATTCCGCACTTTGGTAGGTACAAATAGCACTGGGTCACTGGCCTGAACACTGGGACACTCGCGGCACGACGCAGTAGGCGTCGCCTCCTTCCTCGTCCTCCAGCAGCCCTCAGCGACTGCCCCGTAGGTAGACAGCAGTAGCAGCGCCGAGTAGGTAGCGGCCAGCCCAGCCAAGGTCCAGGCAGCCGGCAACGGTGGCTCTGGGCAAGGCTAGGTAGAAGCCGAAGAAGCCCGTAGAATCTAGTCGTACAAACTACCCCGAAGAATCCTGGAACGGATACAGGTATCCGAGTGTTAGAGTGGTACCAAGTAAAGTGCCTGCCAAGCCTCATCGCTAACGGTCGCGCAGCGTTAGTCCGCGACCCGAGTGATTTGAATACCAGCCGTTAGCCGCGGTGAAAAGCTAGGCAGAGCAGCATGAAGATGTTACAAAGGTTCTATAGTGCGTGGGAAGGTAATAGGTGATAGTAAAGCACAATAAAAACTCACCCTAGAGGGATTCCGTAAGGTTTTAGTACTTGTGACGTTAGATAGACCGGCCGCACGTATGCTTCGTAAGGTGAGCGTGCAGCTCGGACCGCAGCTGATCGCGGAATGCCGGGTCGGTTGCCCCGCACTCCGCACCCCGCCTGCGCCCGCGCAATGACGCATCGCGTCGCCGGCTTTTGGGGTCCCGTGGTGTTTTATTCAGTTATTAGAAAACCCTTGCGTATATTTATTTTTACGAAATTAATTTATACGTAAGTTTTATGAAATTGTAAATAGTTATTTTAGGCTTTATTAATTTTTAGTTTTATCATTGGTAAGTAGTTAGGTAGTAATTTATGTTAAATTGAGATTAATCTGTCGTAGAACGGAATATAATAATTTCAAACTCAGGGCCATAGAACAACATGTCCATTAGTCTCTGCTGAGTTGCAGGTCCATTAGTCAACCCAAAAGGAACAGTGGTAAAGCGATAGGTTCCTCGATTAGGTATATAGAAAGCTGTTTTGTCACGATCCTGCTCTGCAATGGGTAGCTGCCAGTACGCACGTGAGAGATCAATACTGGACAAAAATCTAGCGTTCTTTAAGTTGTCTAGTATCTCCGATACGTAAGGTAATTTGTAGGCGTCTTTTTTAGTTACCGTGTTTAATTTACGGCTGTCTAGGCAAAATCTTAAAGAACCATCCTTTTTAGGGGTCAGCAATACTGGTGAAGACCAGGGACTCTCGCAAGGCTCGACTACACCTAAGCGCAACATCTCGTCTAGCTCTGAGCCCAATATGCGTTGTTTCTCTGGTGAGAGTCGGTAGTAACGCTGCCTGATAGGGGCAGAGTCGCCTGTATCGATACAATGCTCCACCAAATGTGTACGACCTAAACCGCGCTTTTCCGAGGAGATATCTTTAAATTGCTCAACGACATTGTCAGCAGTAACGCGTTGAGCTTCGGTCAATTTTTCATAGGAGTGTAACATTCCTGATGGTTGACTCACTTCAGCAATGCAGCTCACAGACTCGCTAGTTAGAGTTATGGTACTTAGAAATTTCGGGCACAATTCGAACTTCTTCCAAAAGTCTACACCTAAAATAAGAGACTGTTTAACTGAAGGTATCACGTAGGCTTTTAGAATGTGAAAATTATTTTCAAAAGAGACGGGTAGGTTGATAAATCCTAACGCCGATAATGCATGACCACCAGCAGCCTCAAAGGTATCAGTAACGTCGTTATCTAACAAGGTAAGACCCGTGTCTAGTAGATGTAGGTGTGAGTTATTACCTAGTATTGTCACAGCAGCTCCCGAGTCCAGTAACCCACAGACAGACAAGGCACCTACTTTAACCGTGACATATGGACGAACGTCATTATCAGGTTTGCGATCTAAGATCGATGCAATAGAATACGAGGAAGAAAAAAGTCTTACAAAATTTAGCCATTCCTTCCATTCTTCTTCATTAGTAGCACTAGTTTTAGAATCATTAATAGGACTAATATTGCAACGATCCGATTCTATTAGTTTTTTGGATTGGTACTATTAGGATTGCATTTAGTGCAATCTGGAAACTTAACACCATTCGCACCACACTTAAAACAAATGAGGAACCGGTTTTGCTTGCACTGATGTAAGCTATGCGAATTGCCTCGACAGCGTGGGCAGTAACGCATTCTACCTTCCTGCGCGTTAGCATTTATAGGCGCAACAGGTGTGGAGGACGCAGCAGCAGCACTCCCAGCTTTGTTAGAATTAAACCTATTCCTATCAGTATAAGACTGGCTTGGCCCAACAGCGCTACGATAGGCATTATTATTGTTGTACCTATAAAACGGTTTATGCGAAGTTTCCTGAGGCCTAGAAAAAGCTAAATCAGGTGCCAACGTTCCTGTGGTAACCCTAGGCGGTTCCCGAAACTGAGCAGATAAGGCTTGAATCTTTTCATAATTACGGCACAGTGTGCGCAGCGTATCTATTGAGTTGATGCTACTACCGTGAGAAGCAAGCACGTTAGCATACACTGGCCTAATATTGTGAAGCAATATTTCCAGTTTTTCGGCTTCCGAAATAGGTTTCGACAGCCTCCCAAATAGTTCTGACATAATAGCTAAGTAAATGACAATATTTTCCGTATCACCCTGAGTCCGGCTACGAATCTCAGACATTAGGCGGTAGTCATAATCAAACTGACTGAAATCGGCTACGGGTGATTCCTGAGAGACAAAATTTTACGTGTCTGGGGGAATAAACTACCCGTAACATAAAAATTCTACCCAAAGGTATTTTTTTTCTGTTAGTTTAAGGTTTAATCTACTTAATGCAAGATAAACATCAGCTTAAATTTAGTTGCAAGTACCTGAAAAAAAATGTAAAAGCCCAAAAATTTGATTACCGTGGGGTGTCCCTTACACATTTTTGGAACAAAATATATTTTTTACACTAACTTATAATAGGAATTTAATTAATTGCTGTGATCTAAGCTGTAAAGGGTGAACTGTTATATGATTAAAAAAATACGCGAAGGCTGTACTCAGCGAAATTTTAGAAAAAATAACAAATTTAGGTTTGTCCCCGGACAAAAAGTGATTCCCATGGCGCGCGACATAACTACCCACATTTCACAAACCACAAGACTTAGAAGCTTGTACGCCCGCTGTTGGCTAAGTTCAATTGCGCTCTAAACATCATGAAGAGGGGTTGCTCCTCTCGTTGTTATAAACTGGATTTACGAAGGTGAGAAACTGATTACCGTGGTTTTGGTTCACTAGATCATTGATTACCATTTCCATGTTTAAAAATATTTATTTATCTTTTACGGTTTTTTGACTAGGGTGTGTAGTTAGGAAAAGGGTATTGTTTATCAAATATTTTATTATTATTGGTCTATAATTATGGTATTTAAAAATATTGACCAAAAACTATACAATTTTGATTTCTATGGTATTGATTCTCATGGCGTTTTACCACGGTAATCAATTTTCCCCTGAGTTTTCTTGCGCATTCTTTCACTTTTTATACTTTTTACTCGACTACAGCGAAGCCAGGCAAGAAAGTGATTATATATGAGTCTTTATATGTATATTTCATTTGAACCAGATGGTTTTTTTTTATTGTACTATAGTAGACTGCCGCTCTGGCTTATGTGGCACCATTACGACCCACCATAAAAATAATCAGAAAAACCAAACTGAACTGAATAACCAAACTGATATGAATCAGATGGTACATTCATATCAGTTTGGTTATTCTAAACTGAAGTTCTAGCCAGCCTGTAGTCTAGTTCTTCAATAGGAATACCTCATAGGTGAGCCTTCATCCCAGAAACTGTCATGTGATTGAATTTTAACATCAGTTTGGTTAATCTGGACTGAAGTTGCAGCCAGTTTCGTTTTAAATAAGCAAATTTTTTTATTTGATGCGCCTTTACCCCGGAAGATATCATAATCAGATTGTATATTCATAACAGTTTGGTTATTCTAAACTGAAGTTCCAACCAGCCCATAAATTCGTTTTGAATTAGCAGCTTTTGTTTGATGGGCTAAAAATAGCTACATAAGATGTCATCATAATGTGCCTTAATCTATGGGATCAAATAGGAACTCTATAAAACATAAATAGCTTGGCGGGAACCTCAGTCCAGAATAACCAAACTTATATTATTAATATATATTCTAATGACATCTTCTGGAGAAAGGCTCACCTGTGAGGTATGCTGCATAGACATAGCGAAACTATGGGCTGGCTGGAACTTCAGTCCAGGGATATTAATATACCATAATATGATGGTGAAATTTTCCCGAGTAAAGGCGCATCAGTAAAGAAATTTTCTAATTCAAAACGAAACTATGGGCTGGCTACAACTTCGTTCCAGATTAACCAAACTGATGTTATAATTCGGTATAAATAATAAAATTATTACATCCGGCTTGTGATCCGGAGGCCCTGGGTTCAAATCTCAGTGTGGCAAAAACTTTTCGCCGGACGCTACCGTGTTTCGGAAGGCACGTAACACTGTGGGTCCCGGCTGTTTCCAATAAGATATGTAGGAGGCAGTCGTTAGGTCATGTTGCAGGCCTTGTAGGAATCTTGGCGACCTGAAGCTGCAACATATAGATTGGCCACACAACCTATAAATTGTGATTTGGCTCTGACAGTGTAGGTAGGGTAACCTGTTCTGTTGGAGTATAAACCCCAATTATTATTATTATGTCGCTCTTAAACACGGGCTAAACCCGGACCTTTTTATAGGAGCAAGTGGCTGGAGGGGGAGAGGTGTCCCTGGACTTTAAACACGTAGGCCAACTCGCCACTTATGCTTCACATCCTCCCTCCGAGCGTGCAGCTCTCGCGACTCCACTCTGGGCGGTCAATGAAGGCAAGCACAGAGGTGGGGGACTGTTCCTCGTCAGTGTTCACTCCGACCGGCCGGTGAAGGCAAGCCGGAGATGTGGAACAGAATCCTCCCCCGGGAGCACTCGGGTCCGTGGGGTCGCTACTCCCCAACAGCTCGCCATAAGCTGCCCTGCGGTGCTCGGGTCCGTGGGGTCGCTACTCCCCAACAGCTCGCCATAACCGCCCTGCAGTTTATATTATTATTATTATAACTTGCTATTAAGCTTAGCGTTTCTGGACTTTGAGAAAGCTTTGATTCAGTGAAAACACGGACTGTGCGCGAGTTATTTCAGCGATGCCATATTGACTATCGGTTCATTAAAGTGTTGAAGTGTTTGTTTTCTAACGCCACTATGTTGGTCTGAGTACAGGAGAAGAGCACGAAGTTAATTCCTTTGAGAAGAGGAGTATTTAAGACAGAGAGATGTTATATCTCCGAAACTGTTTACTGCGGTAATGGGAGACGCGTTCAAGCTCTTGGAATGGCAAGGACTTGGCATCAATATCAACGGCGACCACATTGCTCATCTTCGGTTTACTCACGACATCGTGGTCATGGCGAAGTCGATAGAGGCACTCAGCATGATGCTCTATGACCTCAAACAAGTTTCACAACGGGTGAGCTTAAAATGAACATGGACAAGATCAAACTTAAGTCAAATTCCAATGTTGTGCCTTCCCCAGTATCTGTTAGAGGTCCGGTACTCGAATTTGTTAACTCCATACAGCTACCTAGAATAAGTAGTCCAATTCGGTAGGACCCAACTTCGAGAAAGAGGTCGTCCGCCGAATTTAGCTCGGTTGGGCAGCTTCTTTGAGTTGGCCTCGTCTCGAATCTTAAAGTCGCTCAGCGAGCTATGGAGAGAGCTATACTCGGGGTTTCTCTACGTGATCGAATCAGGAAAAAGAAGATCTGAAGAAAAACCAAAGTCACTGACATATCCCAGCGGATTAAGAAGCTGAAGTGGTAATGGGCAGGCTACATAGCACGCAGCGTGGATGGCTGATGTAGTCGAAAAGTGTTCGACTGGATACCACGGACAAGCAAACGCAGCGTAGAACGTCCACCCACAAGTGTGGCAGACGACCTTATAAAGGTCGCTGAAAGACGCTGGAAGCAGGTCGCTTCCAACCGATATATATGGAGGTCTAAAGGGGAGGTCTATGTTCAGCAGTAGACGTCCTATGGCTAAGATGATATGAGGTATGCTGCAAAAATAAAACGAAACTATGGGCTGACTTCAACTTCAGTCCAGATTAACCTTACTAATGATAAATATACAATCGGAGGGCTTCTGGAGTGAATCTTGTCAGTGATTGTGACTGGGAAAAAAAATCTCATATTCTAGGACTATTTATTCAATAATTTTACATTGTTTAAGACAGCAATACGTTGATTTTATTTAGTTTACATGATTATTATATAGACTGCCAATATATAGCTTTTTAATACGTTATGTTTGGTGTATATTCATTTGGATTACCGTTTTTAATCATTTCTATTTTATATGATTAGTATGTAACATTTAGATAATAACTTAGAATTCAAACAAAATTGTTTTAATTTTGATTCCCATGGCACACTTTATTGATTCCCGTGGCACCAAAAATTGAAATTGAAATATCTTCTGAACAAAACAAGTTATAATGATGCCTATTTGATGGATGTACTTATATTTATGTGATATTTGATGTTTTACATGTAAAATTCAATAATACTAAGATTTAAAATCTGCCACGAGAATCACTTAAATACGCCCGATCTCAGGATTTACCCCTACCAGCTGAGCGGTCAGATCCTCCCATGTGTTTACCTCATTTTTAATACTGCGATACCAATGCAAGGCGTGATCAGTAAATATTTCAGTAGCATAAGTTAGTATTTTCTTATGTGAGATATTCCTCGAGACACAAAACTCATTCACTCTTTGTATAAAAACATGCACACATGACTTCCCATTGAATCTTAGTTTTTGTAGATCAGATATGTGATTACGAACGCAGCCAAATGATTCATTAGACGGAGCACTAACATCCGTAGCCTGAGCAGTGTTTTGCTCGTCTACACCTACCGAGCGTAAGGAACTACCTTGATATGTATGGAATATTTTAGTTAGTAAGCTATATTGACTATTGTAGTCTCTTTGTAATTTTGCGACTTCCTCAACTATTCCAGATTTATCTATCCTAAGTAGACGGTAATAAATATGATGAGCCAGTGCTTTAGTACGGTCAAAAAGATTTTGATCATATTTATCTTGCAAGGTTTTTATACGCGTAACCATCTCCTTGAAAGACAACAAAACGCCAGAAAAATCAGTCTCTGAGTCAATTCCCGATTCCTGTATATCGTTAGAGGGTATTAACGCGGTTAATTTGTTTATCTGATTCCGTAACTTAAGAACTGTAGAAGCCGGTTCGTCACCTCTAATGAGTACTTCGTAAGATAGTTCATTTTTATTTAATAGTAGGAATTTTATAGGGTGAGTTTCCATTTTGTATTTAAGCGGCCAACAAATAAAAGCAACAAACTAGTACAATCTACAATGATAATATAATAAGTGCGAGTAAAATGCTAGAACACTACTGCATTAACAATATAATAATAAAAAAAATATGGCCTAAATACACCTGTGTTTTTATTTCCGGCGAGCAGCAACTGCCGAGCACTAAAGAAAAAAAATTGGCTGTCTGTTACAATAATGGAAAAAACTAATTACGGATGGCAACTAATGAAAACTACACTAAGTTAAATAAATAAACTACTTGCGAACCGTTACAATAAAAGCAAAATAAAGCACAAAATGTGGGTAGATTATGTTAGCAAATAACAAATGCGCAAGTACGTACCAGTTCTGTTGGTCACCTCTCCGTTTACACCATATAACAAAAACACCGGGCTAACTGGAAAATAATAAGTACGGAAGTGCTAGGCTGTGTAACTATAACCACGTTGGGCGCCACTGCGGCGCGGGGGGGGAAGGTCACCCCCGACACACGCAGATAGGTAGGTAGGTTCTACTGTGGGTGTGTGAGTAAAAAAACAGCTCTTTTAAACACAGCTTTAATGTCCGTAACAGTTACACAGCCGCACACGCAATTCCGCACTTTGGTAGGTACAAATAGCACTGGGTCACTGGCCTGAACACTGGGACACTCGCGGCACGACGCAGTAGGCGTCGCCTCCTTCCTCGTCCTCCAGCAGCCCTCAGCGACTGCCCCGTAGGTAGACAGCAGTAGCAGCGCCGAGTAGGTAGCGGCCAGCCCAGCCAAGGTCCAGGCAGCCGGCAACGGTGGCTCTGGGCAAGGCTAGGTAGAAGCCGAAGAAGCCCGTAGAATCTAGTCGTAGAAACTACCCCGAAGAATCCTGGAACGGATACAGGTATCCGAGTGTTAGAGTGGTACCAAGTAAAGTGCCTGCCAAGCCTCATCGCTAACGGTCGCGCAGCGTTAGTCCGCGACCCGAGTGATTTGAATACCAGCCGTTAGCCGCGGTGAAAAGCTAGGCAGAGCAGCATGAAGATGTTACAAAGGTTCTATAGTGCGTGGGAAGGTAATAGGTGATAGTAAAGCACAATAAAAACTCACCCTAGAGGGATTCCGTAAGGTTTTAGTACTTGTGACGTTAGATAGACCGGCCGCACGTATGCTTCGTAAGGTGAGCGTGCAGCTCGGACCGCAGCTGATCGCGGAATGCCGGGTCGGTTGCCCCGCACTCCGCACCCCGCCTGCGGCCGCGCAATGACGCATCGCGTCGCCGGCTTTTGGGGTCCCGTGGTGTTTTATTCAGTTATTAGAAAACCCTTGCGTATATTTATTTTTACGAAATTAATTTATACGTAAGTTTTATGAAATTGTAAATAGTTATTTTAGGCTTTATTAATTTTTAGTTTTATCATTGGTAAGTAGTTAGGTAGTAATTTATGTTAAATTGAGATTAATCTGTCGTAGAACGGAATATAAGTTAGTGTTCCGTCTAATATCTTTAAATTTAAGTAACGTCCTAGACGCAACGTTACACGCCCTTTATTTATATATTAAGTCAGTTTCGTGCATAATATACTGGCCACCAAAACGGTGTTAGATAAATAAGGTGTCCCTTTGTTTGCTTATTGCTTCTAAAACCAAGCAGGAGGCTGGAAAATAGCAAGACTCGTATCCTTCAACTGGCATAAAAGTGCCGGACTCTACCTATATGGTTTTGATATGATGTTTTGCGGTCAATGAAACTGCAGATCAAGCAGTAATTACTACTTGACAATCAATAACTATGTAGGAAACACCTTATCACAAAAAAACACTGTTTGGAAAATATACTTCTACTTCCATGATGGGTCTGTATACCAGCATTTGTTATACGCAGTTTACAAGGAACTTTGTTTGAGAGACGCTAGGCATAACTTCTTGGTTAAGTCTAACCCATCCTCTCTTTTGGTTTAGGAATCAAGAAACAGACCATTCCTTTGTCTGACAACCTTTCAGTTGCCAGAATATTGAGCATGGAACTGATTAAATAAATAAATGCAAGGCTTATCATAATTCGTCATAAAATGTTTTGAGCTATATTATTATTATATTATATATGGAGCATCCGTCTTGGGAAACAACATAACGATATAAATAAGCTGTAGGTAGGTGCTAGTAGTATTTATAATTTTGCAACATTACATTTAATTGAAAAATAGATGCATAACTTTGGTTAGCCGTTTATTATTAAAGAGATACGACTTTCGCGCCTATTTTTTAAAAGTTTGTCTTCGGGAGAGTAAATTATGATGTACCATAGGATTTTTCTGTATTTTATGTTTAACAATATCAAGTTCTTATATCAATAACATGTTAAATGAATGTACATAGTCGTATTTTACAGTTGATGGGGGTTTACAACGCAGCGCAGCGGTGAGAAGAAAATAGCGACTCTAGTCTCTTAAAAAAATTGTACGAGTTAATGTTAATAAAAATAATATAAAAGTTCTATTTTATTTAATGTACTTGAAATAAACTTTTAAAAAATATTTATGTTTATTAAAAATATTATTATAATTTAGAATTAAAGTGCCTCTAAATAAAAAAAAACTAAGTGTTATTTTTGTGTTTTAATTTAGTTAAAAATCCAGAAAATGCGTTTTTTAATATCAGAAATGAAATCTACGTCCTTGATTTATTCGAAATCGATACCAAACTTGACGTATTAGCTATACGTGGTCTTCCAGATTTTTTAAAGTGAAGCTGGGTGGTGCGCCCCTTTCACCCCCCCCCTCCCCGCTGTCAGAAGGCTGGTTACCGACGGCTACCGATTCTAATCGGCTTATTTTAACATAAGAAATAGTAATTGTAGCAAGTTTTAAACTTCTGCATGAAATAGTAAGTTTTTTACTAACAACCCTTACCATGGCGGTAAAAAGAAAATTGCGGCCCGGGACAGCAAAAGATTTTTTTATGCGGTTTGTTATTAAGAAAAGTAATATAAAATTATATATTTTTTAATCTACATAAACTAGACTTTATTAACATATTTTTTGTTTATTAAAAAAACTAGTATTTTTGAATTTACAGTAATTTGAACAATAAAAACTAAGTTACGTAATTCTAATTTTTAATTTTTTTGTGAAACAAATCATCACAAATGTCATTTTTTTATACTAGAAATGAAATCTACGTCCTCGATTTATCCGAAATTGATACCAAACTTGACCTATTAGCTATGTGTGGTCTCCCAGAATTTTTAAAATGAAGCCGGGTGGAGCGCCCCTTAAACCCCCCTCCTCGCTGCCAGAGGGGGTGCTACCGAGGGCTACCGATCGAAATTAGCTTATTTTTACATTAGGAATCAATGTGCCAAGTTTCATGCTTCTGCATGAAAAAAACAGGTTTGACCCATTTTTGTCGCTTAGTGACTCCACTATTCGCTGGACGTACCTCCGCGCGCCGCGGACACAACTTCGCTCGCCGGTCAGAGCGTACCACCGCCGTCGGTGACGTCACCACATACTCCCGCGGTATTGCTCGCTTCTGATACACTGGCTAAGTCGACTATATTGTTGTCCACTGCACAAGTGTATGCGCGTCCTAAAAATAGTGCTGGGAATAAGAACGTGATTAGATGCCTAATTGATAATGGCTCGCAAAATAGGTAATTTGATTACAACAGATTGTTGTCGCTCCTTGAATCTACACATTATACCTCTGAGTAATTCTTTTGTCAAGGGTGTAGGTTCCAGTTCACGTCCAATAATCGGGTATGTTTATTTGGACATTGAATCCCACGTTTACCCCGAACACAAGTACACTATCCACGCGTTGGTAGTGGATTGTATTACGGATCAATTGCCATCTCATTTTATTGAGTGGAATCGCAACTTAGAATTTCATGACTTACCGCTCGCTGATTTAACCTGGAATATCCGCGGAGATATCGATGTTGTACTGGGTGCTCAACTCTTCCCGTATATTTACTTGGGGAATAAAGTCGAACGTGGCCCACGTGTCCCACCCGTTTTGTTGACGACATTCGGATATGTACTAATGGGTGATTATCCGCGCAGTGACGTTGTACCTACTGCGTCCTTTACTGCACTCGCTCTTAATGATATGGTTCAAAGGTTCTGGGAACTTGAGGAAGTACCCACCAAGCGCTATTTGTCTCCCGAAGAGACTGAATGCGAAAATATTTTTACGTCCACTGTGACGCGCGATGATTCTGGACGTTACACTGTTTCGTTGCCTTTTTGTAGGGTTCCATCGGAACTTGGTAATTCTCATGCTGTCGCTCTTCGTCGCTTCACATCTTTGGAAAGGAAATGTCGCCAGTCACCTGATTTAAGGGAAAATTACAACAAAGTAATTCAAGATCACATAGATAACGGTTACCTCAGTCCTGTTGATGACTCAGAATCATTCGCTAATGGTTATTTTATACCGCACCACGCTGTAGTTCGCCCTGACAAACCTATGCCGCGTATCGTTTTAGACGCTAGTGCGAAAACGCACACTGGCTTGTCTCTCAATGACGTGTTGCACATAGGTCCCAACCTGCAAGCAGATTTATTCTTGCTGCTTTTGTCGTTCCGCTTATTTCCAATCGCTTTGAACGCTGATATAAAGTCGATGTACTTACGCGTAGGTGTCCCTGATGATCAGCGTAAATACATACAAATTTTATTCCGCTTCAATGCCGCTAAAAATTTCTACCATGTGGCTGGTGTTGAGAATCCCAGCGATTGTGTATCACGTGGTATGCTACCTGCGCAACTTGTATCGCACGATCTTTGGTGGAACGGCCCCTCGTGGATGCGTAGTGCTCCCGAAGATTGGCCAATCAAACCGTTCGCTCCCACCAATTGTAGTGAACTTCCTGAGCTTAAGACTAACGTACTCGCTACCACCGCTCGCTTAGATCAACCAGTTCTGTACGAGTTGGCTCTTCGCACCTCGTCTTGGGAAAAGTTACTACACATCGTAGCTTACGTGCTTAAATTCACGCGACCGAAGCTTAACTTCGAACCTCGCTCTGTTCAAGGACTGACAGCTGCGGAACACTTGTTGTTGCTTGCTGTTCAATCTGTACACTTCGCTGATGATATTAAGCTCATCAAATCGAGCAAACCTCCCTCAAATAAGCTTCGAAACTTGGCCGTCTTCTTAGACAAAGAAGGTCTCTTGAGGATTGGAGGAAGGCTTTCTAAAGCTGATCTTCCCTTTGATGTAAAACACCCGATTTTTCTCCCCAAACATGACCATGTTGTTGACTTGATTATACAGCATTATCACGTTGTCAATTGTCACACTGGTCCTGGACTTCTTATGTCCATTTTACGCCAACGCTTCTGGATATTAGATGCCAGAACTGTCATCCGCTCTAAATTACGCAAGTGCAACACTTGTTTTAGGGTTAATCCCACGCATCCAACGCCAATGATGGCTGATCTCCCTGCGTACCGTGTGTCGGAGGCAGGAGCTTTTCAGCACACCGGTGTAGATTACGCCGGCCCAATTCGCATAACGCTCTCACGACGTAGAGGCCAACGCTCTCAGAAGGCCTATATCTGCTTGTTCGTGTGCCTTGTCACGAAAGCTGTCCATATCGAGTTAGTTTCTGATTTGACTTCGGACATGTTTTTAGCGACTTTCAATCGTTTTATATCCAGACGTGGTCCAGTGTCCTGTCTCTACTCGGACAATGGTACCGCATTTATTGGAGCAAAGGCTCAGTTAGATGAACTGTATAGTTTTCTGTTGAGTTCGAATTTCAAATCCGCGCTCTCTAATGAGCTTTTATCGCGACGCATCGAGTGGAAGACGATTCCGCCTCGATCTCCCCATTTCGGTGGAATATGGGAGTCAAATATTAAGAGTCTGAAGACGCACCTATACCGTGTGGTCGGTACTCAACTTCTCACTTATGAGGAGCTTCAGACTGTATTAGCACAGATTGAACGCATCATGAATTCGCGCCCTCTGTGTGTTTTGTCTTCGGATCCACACCCAGAGGTGCTTACGCCCGCTCACTTTCTGATGTCTACGCCGCTGCAGTATCTCCCTGCCCCTGACTTGTCTCAACAGCGTCTCAATCTTGTAGACCGCAAACACTTGTTGGACAGCATGGTCCAATCATTCTGGACAAAGTGGAGAGTAGAATACTTGCACACTTTGCAAGTGCGTCAGAAATGGGCAACCGCTGATAAACCCGTTGAAGTTGGAACCGTGGTGCTCGTGGAGCAAGAGAATTCTATCCCTCTCAATTGGCCCTTAGGCATTATTACCGAGGTCTTTAAGGGTACCGATTAGACATGTGCGCCGATTATAAAACGATCGGCGGCGGCGTCTGGTCGAAAAATGACCGGCGGCGGCGGCGTAATCGGCGTGAAATCGGCGTGGGGGTAAAATTCTTCAAAAATCAAAATAAAGGGTGCTAAATCACATTTCGTGATATTTAATGAAATTAGCTTTTATTTTGTGGAAATCAATGATAATTATGAATGAAATATCAATAAATAGTGGGAATAATGTGGAATTCCGCTCCAATTTGACGCTAAAGAGGTGGTGAGGAATTTAAACGATACACTATGTAATAGTGAGCATTAATTCCACCACCTAATGCACCACCCTAACTTTCGCATATGTCTGCATTAAGGGTTAATGACAGTTATTAACCCTAATTGTTTGTTAGTAAGTCATCATCTCAGCCATAGGACATTCACTGCTGAACATAAGCCTCCCCTTTGGACTGCCGTATATACCTGTTGGAAGCGACCTGCATCCAGCGTTTATCGGCGACCTTTAGAAGGTCGTCTGTCCACCTAGTGGGTGGACGTCCTACCCTGCGTTTGCTAGTCCGTGGTCTCCTC
The DNA here is from genome assembly GCA_947507615.1 of Hemithea aestivaria. NCBI lineage: Eukaryota > Metazoa > Arthropoda > Insecta > Lepidoptera > Geometridae > Hemithea > Hemithea aestivaria. Next base: position 11,938,977 of record OX382339.1, on the reverse strand, counting down.
TCGAGCACTTTTCGACCCCATCGGCCATCCGCTCTACGTGCTATGTGGCCTTCCCATTGGCACTTCACGTCTTTAGTTCGTCTACGGATCTCCTCATTCCTGATTCGATCGCGTAGAAACCTTAGAGTATAGCTCTCTCCATAGCTCACTGAGTGACTTTGAGCTTTAAGATGAGGTCAATAGTAAAAGATCACGTTTCAGTGCCGTAAGTCAACATGGTAACTCACATTGATTGAAGACTTTCATCATGAGGGTCAGTTGAAACTAGACTCCTACAGAAACTTACAACGACGACGATGATCAAAACTGCTGCAGGTATTGCTACGATAAAAATAGTAAACAACGAGCGAGCTTACATGTTTTTCGCTTCTACACGAGGCGTCCTTAGAGACTTGACTCACCGACCGCTCGTTGTAATATGGGGAAGGGAGATTTAATATAAAAGCCGTGTTCGTAGGGGTCATTCCGGACTGTTCAGCGGTTGGCGTTACATTGGCCTTTTTCTTTTTTTTTCTTGGGGTATATGGGTCTACCTCGTTAATAATGGGCGCGGCGGGGATACCCACTAAAAAGCTGGGAGTGTTCCTGCGGACGCCATAGTGCCGGGGTAGCGGGAACACTGAAGCACTCATCCACAGCCCCGACAGGAGGACCCCACCCTCCAAAGCGCACCACCTCGTGGGTCGGTTTGTCAGCGACGAGTAGCCCTGTACTCCGTCTAGACCTAGGTAGGGGGATGGAGAAGGGCGTGGAAGATGCGCCTCCGACGCCTTGTTCTCCGGGCACGCATAGGGAGGACGGTGGTGAACTCCCGTTAGCGTTTCGCGATCCCCTTCTGCGATAGTGTCCTCTCGCAGAATGAGACCGCGGCCTGCCACGACTTTTCGCTTGAAACCATGGCTCTTTCCATGGTTGATAGTGTGAGTTCCTCCCCCATAACTGCGATGAGGGTACGGTGCTCACTGACCCATGCTGGGCACGCGTATCCACTGCGCAACTACAGAGGTGGCAAGCAGGGGTCGGTTCTCTGCCGGCTACGTGATGCATGCAAGTACTTTCCGAACCATCCGTACCCGGAAAACATCTGCACGAGGCTGAAGGTCGAGGACCCGTGCTCTCTGTCCATCTACCGCTGGAGTAGCGGACGGATCAGAAGGGGAGACAACCGGGCAAAGTGCTCCCGGAAATTGCACTGCCCATCGAGAACGAGTCCAAGATATTTCAACGAGGGTTCGACCGCGATGTAATGTGACCCTGGCGTTATGTTGGACTTCACAGCGACAACGATCAAGGCAAGTCCACACAGCGACAACGATTGCCAACGAACCCCATCGTTGGCCTTCGCTTCGCTTGTTTGGTGTGGAATATAATGGTGGAAAGTGAAGATCATAGTTTCATACAACAATCATACGTTTAATTTCACAAAATGTAAGTAATTTACTACTTGGGTAGCAATAGCAACAGTTAGTGGTAGTTGCGTGTCGACCCGAGGCCCCGACTAGTTTAATTCTCTTCTATTCTTTTACATAAATTTGTACGTGGACATACCGTATAAATTTATATTTAACCCCTTTCAAGTCGTTTAAATTTATGTGGGACATTTCTTGTGTCTTCACTTATTTGAATTCGATGATAATGATGATAACAATATTATAATAACGTTAATAAAGTGAAAAAAAAGTCACGCTGATTTCACGCCGATAAAATGACCGGCGGCGGCGGCGTGACCAAAATGACCGGCAGCGGCGGCGCGGCGGCACGGCGCACACGTCTAGTACCGATAACATTGCTCGTGTCGCGATGGTTAAAACCAATTCCGGTCTTTACAAACGCCCCATCATTAAGTTGTATCCAATTCCTACGCAATAATTACTCGTATTTTCTATTTAGTTAGGTTTAGGATCAATCTTATTTCATACGCAAATTATAATCGCTATTTCGCTTAGTTTCTTAATTTTATTCCGCGTAACATTACAATAAGTTAGCCTACTTATGTTAGTTAACTTTCGCATTGTGTTGAAAGTTCCGTGCGACCTTTCAAGGCGGGGAGCATGGTGAAGCGCAAATGCCTTTTTAATCTATTTCATTTGTCTAGGAGATATAAATTCTTATATAGTCAAATAACATATACCCTCCCTAATTTACTAGTAATGCCATCTATGCAATTTATGCGGTAAACTGGAAAGTTACGGAGCGACGCTCGACTGACGCTTCAAGGAATGTCTCAGTGACGCTTCATGATCGATGCAGTGGTGGCGCTGGCCATGAATGCACGCGCCCCGCCGCCGGCACTCTCCCGCCGCACCCGCTCGCCGCTGCACGCGGCTACTATAATCGCCTTTACGCTAACGGCGCGCACGTCGCTCATAAAAAATCGCGCCTTGTGCAAATTCTTCTTTCTATCATCGCCTGTTTATCACAATATTTTTCGCAATCTTATTTTAACGCCGCTCCGTGTACGGCTTGCCTGAATACTCTCTCTGGGGATACCTGTGCCGTGGTTTGTGGACTTCTGGACTGTGTAGTGCGTGCAAAGTGCTTTCTACTGGTCGGCCTGAAGCCTAGCTGGATACCCTGGAGAGTGAAGGTAAGCGCCTGCTTCGTGACTTTCCTTGTTCACCGCAATTTAGATACATAATTTGTTTTCTTTAAACAACGCAAAAAAAATAATGACCCTTACCCGCACCGCGTGTTTCGGCTATTTACACGCCGAAACACCAACCATTATTTAACAAAATTGTGTTAAATTTGCAACACAAGTTCTAAATCGATTTTGATTCCAAAATAACAATCAATCCGACCGGCACAGCGGTGATACTTTTTAGTTTTTCCATTTCTCTTTCGTTTTTTTATCGGTAACCACGCTCAAAGTGTAACTTGAATTTTTTCCATCTCTCTTTTGTTTTTTTCTCTTTTGTTTTTTGCTGTCGAAAAAAATACTGCATTAATAAAATAAATAAATAATTATAATTGCATAAGTTGGTAAAAAATGCTATGCAATAGCTTTACCGCGGCAGTCTCCGAGTGCCACACGTCTTTTTTTTATAATACCAGCGGTACCAGCGTACCAGCGGTACCCCTGGTATTGCAGGTATCCATAGGCGACGGTAGCCACTCACCATCAGGTGGGCCATCTGCTTGTTAGTCACCTATTACATAAAAAAAATCCTCTTTTTAATCAACAACAACAAAATTGTCAATACCCCGATGGTTGGTGTTGGTGTTAGCAATAATACAGCATAATGTGCCTTTTTTCCCAGCGAGAATCTCATCAGAAGAACAGCAGACCTGCTAGTAAGCGGTGGGTACTTGCAAGCTGGATACAACTACGTCATCATAGATGACTGCTGGCTCGCCAGGAGGAGGAGCCGTGATGGACGTCTGGTGGCTGACCCTGTGCGCTTCCCGAATGGAATTAGAGCGCTTTCTGATTACGTTAGTAGAGGAGAGATATAACTAGTCATAGAATCTGGTAGTTTTCTAATGATAGTGAATTAAGGAGAATCCCAGAAGAAGAGGTGACCTGCTAGTGACCCAATGGAATTAGAACAGTTTCTGGTTATTAAAGTAAAATTAAAAAGTCAACTCGAGTTGGCACATCACTCGAGTCGTCAACTGGAGTCAGCAACTCGTGTTGGCAACTACAGAGTTCCAGAACTCTGGTTTTGGTTCAACTCCGGAGTTTGGAATAATTACAGCATCGTTTTTAAAAACCGAAGTTTCATAGTCTTTTGGCCGGAGTTTCAAATTTAACAAAAAATGCAATCATAGGTATCGCTCTCTACATAGTATACACTACATAGTATCATAAATCATAATATATAAAGTCCTCTAGTAGAGATATATTAATATAATTTTTAGGTTCATAGCAAAGGCCTTAAGATCGGAATATTCGAGAACCTTGGAAACAGTACCTGCGAAGGGTACCCAGGCATCCAGGGCCATGAGAGACTTGACGTCCAGACGCTGGTGGATTGGGATATTGACTACCTCAAGCTTGGTGGATGCCGGTTCGATACTGACCGTTTGGATGAAGGTAAAAGGCTATAATGATTGGGATTGGATTGAGATTATATTATATTAATGATTGGGGTTTTATACTCCAGGAGAAAATTTAACCCTATTTACACCATAAGAGTCAAATCCGTATGGGAGTTAGCAGCATCCGCGTCCGTAGGGATTTGCCCCCGACACCCTACACGTGACTCCTGGTTGGCGCTAAATGGATGCTCAAATCTGGTGGTAGGCTTCGGCCGTGGCTTGTCACCACCCCCCGATCAAAACCATGCCGCCTGAGTGGCTTGCCGCGCTCCGGCATGATGGTTGGTGTAGCCATCCCTGAAGGACGGGTCAGAACAGTTGCCTTGTGCTAGATACAGAACGTAGTGACTCATTCTGCGTTGCTTCACCCTGAAACTAGATCTGGAGGGTAGCGGGATCCGAGGCACGGTGCACCGCTGGCCGACCGCAGGTAGTTGGGGGCCCAAGTAGTAAGCTAGCCACTTATGAAAGGCTGCCCCGCCAACTGTGAAAAATCCCGGGATGCGCCATCGTGCCGGTCGGCGACCGGATGAGAGGGCCCGATGGACATCCCCGGGGGGGCTCGGGCGTCCCCGCAGTCTCCTGTCTAGTTTCTCTTGGGTGCCGTATTTTCAGCTTTAGTCTAGTGTTCTGTAGCATAAGGCCTCGTTCTACTTCTGTCCTTCTGTACCTTCCCACACTTAAATAATATTATATGAATCTGAGAAATAAGAGAACGGTTACACAGCGGCAGCACTCTCTCTCATTAAAAGTGCACCTCTCTAACATTCGAGGTCTGCACTCCAATCTCGTAGCAGTCCACCACCACCTCGAGACTGATAAACCCGCTCTCTTGTTCCTCACGGAGACGCAGATAGGTCCGCCGTCAGACGTGTCTTATCTTTGTTATCCAGGGTTCTCCCTGGAACACAATTTTAAGCCACGTGCGGGGGTATGTATGTACGCCCGCAACGACATCTGCTATCGGCGCCTCCGGAACCTTGAAGATCCAAGTTTCTCCGTGGTGTGGGTGCTGGTAGATACCGGAATAGAGAAGATTCTCTATGCCTGTGTCTACCGGTCGCACAGCGGTGATTGCGAGATGACCAGGTTGACTGATTACCTGTATGAGGCGGCTGATGAGGCTCAGCAGAGGTATCCTACGGCCCAACTAGTGTTACTGGGGGACTTTAATGCCCACCATCAAGAGTGGCTCTTCCCATACCAGTGCACTGACCATGCGGGCAGAGAGACGCGAAGGCTCGCCTTAGCGTTAAATCTCACCCAGCTGGTTAATGGTGCGACCCGGATACCCGATGTTGACTCTCACACAGCTAATTGCCTGGACCTTCTACTGACAACAGATCCAGACAGTTACTCGGTGTCGATATCATCGCCACTTGGTAGTTCAGACCACTGTCTGGTGAAATCTGTGTCGACCTACACTTCGCTCGACTTTTGCCCAACGGGCACTCGGCGGATTTGGCGATACAAGTCAGCAGATTGGGACGAGATGCGTTCTTTCTTCGCATCTTACCCTTGGTTGCCCACTTGCTTCTCTTCGCACGATCCTTCGACTTGTGCGGATGCAGTGACGGATGTGTTGCGTCAGGGAATGGAATACTATATCCCATTCTCAGATGTGCCATTGTCTGTCAAAACCCGACCATGGTATGGAGCAGAATGTAGACTCGCTGAAGCGAAGAAACATGAAGCTTACCTAGCATGGGCGGAAGCGCGGAAACGCAAGACGAAGGATATTCGTAGTAAGAAGAGAGCCTATAACAGGGCAGCCAAGTCCTGCAAAAAAGCTTTGCGGAAAGCAAGGTTCAACCGGATTAGGCGGATTGGGAACAAACTGGCTTCTTACCCTGCGGGTAGCAAAGCCTTTTGGACCCTTGCCAAATCGGTGGAAACTAATTTCTGTCGCCCCTCATTTCCTCCACTACTCAGGCCTGACGGATCGCTGGCTCACACTGCCAAAGATAAGGCGAATTTATTCTCCTCTCTTTTTGCGGAATCTTCACGTCTAGATACTGCTGGCGAGATACCTCCAGTCTTGCCGGATTGTGGGACTTCAATGTCTGACATACACATCCGGCAATCAGAGGTTCGTAGAACGCTGCGGAATCTTGACGTGAATAAGGCTAGTGGACCGGACGGAATACCAGCGATAGTGTTGAGGACTTGTGCACCTGAGCTCACTCCGATCTTGACACGCCTATTTCGCCTCTCTCTCAAAACTGGTGTAGTGCCCAGTTCTTGGAAGCTTGCCAACGTGCAACCAGTGCCCAAAAAAGGCAGTCGTACTGACCCATCCAACTACAGGCCAATCTCGGTCACATCCATACTCTGTAAGTGTATGGAGCGTGTTCTGAACAACAGGCTTCTGACATACCTTGAAGCGAATGATCTCCTCAGTGATCGGCAATACGGGTTCCGTCGTGGCAGATCTACTGGGGATCTTCTTACGTATGTCACCCACATCTGTAGTGAGGCCATCGAGAAACACGGAGAAGCAATCGCTGTTTCTCTTGACATCTCGAAGGCCTTTGATAGGGTCTGGCATGACAGCCTTGTCGGTAAGCTTCCCTCGTTCGGGTTACCCGTTGGCTTATGCGCGTGGATTTCAGACTTCTTGAGGGAACGATCGATTCGAGTAGTCGTTGACGGCAGCTCGTCCGATCAATTAGCTATTAATGCTGGGGTACCTCAAGGGTCAGTTCTCTCTGCTACATTTTTCCTGCTGCACATCAATGACCTGCTTAAGCCAGGTATTGTTGGGTATGCAGACGACAGCACGGTAGTTGAGCGATATACATCTAGCGCTAGAGCCAACGGAGATGAAATCCAGTCATGCAGAGAGGCCATGGTTGAGCGTATGAGCTTGGCCTTAAAAGCTGTTTCCGATTGGGGAGTAGCTAATTTGGTTAAGTTTAACGCTACAAAAACCCAGGCGTGTCTATTTACCGCTAAAAGGAGTCTATTCAACGAAGCTCCTTCTTTCCAAAATGTTTCTTTACCGATAACTAACCAGCTTGAGTTACTAGGAGTTACTCTCACGTCTGACCTTAATTTTGGGAGTTACATCGAATCTAAGGCTCAATTGGCTGCCAGGAAGCTGGGTATTTTGGCAAAGGTGAGGCAATACTTCACACCGGGACAGCTGCTAACGCTGTACCAAGCACAAGTCCGGTCGTGTATGGAGTACTGTTCTCATCTTTGGGATGGTACTGCCAAATACCAGCTTCAGACACTGGAGTCGATTGAGAGACGTGCCAAAAAGCTCGTAGATGACCAAAAGCTCACGGAATCTCGGCTGCAGAGCCTTGAACACCGTAGAATGGTCGCCTCGTTATCGGTCTTCTATAGGATTCATTTTGGAGAGTGTGCGCAGGAATTACACGAACTAATTCCTTCAAGCCCATTCTACCGACGTACGTCGCGGCAGACGGCAAAGCGGCATCCTTACTTAGTGGCGTTACCTACTGCCCGCACCAAGCGTTTTGCTTCGTCGTTCTTAATGAGAACTGGTCGCGTTTGGAACACTTTGCCGTCATCCGTGTTTCCCGAGCGGTACAACTTGGGTATCTTCAAGGCACGAGTGAATAGGTACCTTTCTAGGCATCTTACGTGATCCATCGTCGACCGCATTTTCACTTTCCATCAGGTGGGATGTGGTCAAACGTAGGCCTATCTCGTATAAAAAAAAAAAAAAAAAATCACAATATTGGGAAAATTTACAAATTGACTTGGCAAAATTACGATATTCTTAAGAACTCTTAAAGGTGTTACAAAATTATTATGAAATTCGTAGGTACTTGTATATATTAGAGTACCTACGGCTTGAAATTCTTTTTATTTTCAGCTTATCCAGCTATAGGGAGGTTGCTGAATGCAACCGGTCGTCAGGTGTTTTATGCTTGCAGCTGGGCATCATACCTGGAACGTATTGGAGAAAAGGTAAGTTGCAATAACTTCTAGACCTGTGATATACAAGCGTCATCACCTGTTATCTGCGTTAAGGCAAACCTTTGCCACTTTGAAGCTGATGTGTCACATGTGGCTTGTCCAGTATCCACACCTATGAGAAAGAATTTCAGGTCCATAGGTACACACTCTATGTCCCCGTGTCAAATTTCCAAGCAAAACTAAACGTCATAAGCTTTTTGAATGAGGACACTACCCGCGAATATTCGCATAAAGTGGGGTGCAGAGTGGAGGTAAGCCTTCACCCCCCTCCTTTAAGTAGATAAAATAATCTATGGTCCACACAATGTCATCATAGTTTTCTAATTCCCAGCCAAACTACGCAGCAATATCAGCGACCTGCAACTCTGGTCGGTTCTGGCTGGACATTGAAGACTCCTGGGCCTCTCTCACCTGCATCATCAACTGGCTCGGCAACAACCAACAACGACTGGCTCCCTACGCTGGACCTGGCTACTGGAATGATCCTGACCAGGTAACATATGGAACCACCAGGTATGGTAGGAACTGTCACATCAATTGGACTGGCGACAATAAGCGACATCTGGCCGGCTACGCTGGACCCAACTACTGGAATGATCCTGATTAGGCAAATATCCATCAGCTGATCTGACAATAACCAGCAATGACTGAAATAAGCATCCAGATCTAGAAACCTTTTGACTGACAAGAACTTATCTTCTAAAGAGCCCAGTGTGTCAAAATGTCGAATAATTAATAGCGGGAGACTGGGACTTCTTAGTTAGAAGATCATGCAACATTTACAGCATCCCTCTACCTCCACCATCATGAACTAGTTTGGCAATAACCAAGAATGATTGGTCAGTGCCGCGTTCTTGGAATGATTCTGATTTTATCTTCTCTGCTAGCCAACTGCCTTAACATCTCAGTTTTTTTGGTTAGCCACAAGCGTTGATTGCTTGTCTTGGGAGGGGGAGGGTCTGGTAATTAAGACAAAATAGGTGGTATAAAACCTCTTTATTTTTATTATTATTTCATAAGCTTTTATTTACTTTCATCTGTATGTTGTCTGTCTGTCTGTCATCAAATCTTGCAAGTTTAATTTGACCCGCTTCCGGTATCAGATTGAGCTGAAATTTTGCATGCATGCATAAATCGGATGACAATGCAATATAATTATGACATTGAGCTGATCTGACGATGGAGCTGGGAAGCCATAGTAACTCCGTAATTAAACGACGCAACCCCATCGAATTTGGACTCATTTGATTCGTCTTGCACGAGCACTTTGGTGCTGGATGGTAATAACAATAAGCTTGTTTTAAAAAGGTAAAATCGGTAGGTTTAATATTGTAACTTTCCTTTCAGCTCATAATAGGCGACTTCGCTCTCACAGATGACCAGGCTCGCGTGCAGATGTCAGTATGGGCGGTCGCAGCGTCTCCACTCATCATGAGCGTAGACCTGGCCACTATCAAACCGATTTACAAGGAGATCTTGCTGAACAAGGCCGTTATTGCCGTTAACCAGGACCTTCTGGGCAAGCAGGGGTTGAGGGTTTGGAAGAATAAAGGTTGCGAAACCGTTAAGGTAAGTTTTTTAGATATAATTTCTTTATTTCCAAAAAATACAGTGGTTTTAAGCTTAAAACTAACTTACATCTAGACAAAGGTTTAATCAAGGAACTTCTTATTACCTAATGTTTAACAATTTAACTCTATTTGAGTAGTAGGTAGGTAGGTATACTAATAAGAATTGCGTAACTAGAATAAATTTAGCAAATTTTATAAAATAGTTTCTAAATTCCTCGGGGACAAAGATAGACACTGCTGTTTTAAACTATCAAGCTATTTTACAAATACAAATGGTCAGGAATGCTACCTTATTGGATTGTAGAACAAGTTGCTAAAATTACTTTTATACCAAAATTATATTTATTGCCGTTTGGTTACTGGTAGATACAGTTACAGTTATTATAATCTATAGCTTTAAGCTTATTTTCTGGGCCCTAATATTTAGGTACTCAAAGCAGTAAGACACCAGCATATTATTTGAAACTAAGAGTTTTATAACTGACTTATATGAGTTTCAAAAGTTTATTTGCTGTGAAAGAGTGTATCCCAATTTCGTATTAGGTACATGCTTATGCTGTAGTCTGACAGCACAGATCATAAAGCTAGAGATGGAAGCTAAAATGAGGTAACAGTCGCCAAGTCATATGCCTGAATCAACATAAGCTCGTAGCTCCGCCTCTTTTTCGTGTTCATTCCACGGCCGACATTGACAGCGTGACATTCACATACTTAATGAAAAATAATTAATAAAAATGCCGTATTGTTCAATAAAAAGGCGCGGAAAGACTAGCGCTACATTCAGTTACGCAAAAGACGAAATCTTATTACACAGGCAAGTTATTATTCCGATAATAATCATTGAAAATTGTTTAACATAAAATGCAATATAAAAATGGCCAAGTTTCTTTTCGTCTCATTCTTTCTTGGTAAATTTGTATAACATTATCTCGTTCTCTCTTACGCCCGGATAAACTAGTGATAAGACACAAATTTAAATTTACACCACAAATTTTATCGACAAAAATGTTATTGAAATTTTTGAAGTAGGTAGGTATTAGGTATATTAAGGTACCAAAATTATCGGGGTTTAATATTATACAGGGTTACTGGTATTTAATTCATGAATGGTTATTATGAAGCTTATAATAAGAGAAGTGTAACGAAGCTTTTAAAATACATAATGTTAAATTTGTCACTAATTTAAAAACAAATAATTCGCTATGTAACATTTATTGTTTATTCTTATAGGGTGCGTATTCGCACGCATAATTTTTTAAAATTAGGACTAAAAATTTTATGCGAGCGATGGACCTATTTATATTTTAGTGAAACCATATAAAATGTTTATTCGGGTACTTTGGGAGGTAATAGAGATGAGAAAACATTTAAGCTATAATAAAACAATAATTGAAGTTATATTAAAATATCTCTCGTATACAATACAACGAACTTTCTCATTAAACTTAAGAATAACAGTAACTTATATTTTCTTATCGATACGATATAGCGACTTTACCACATCACTAGAAAGTCATGTTATGCCTCTAACTATTACCTAATCTGTGGCGTAACTGTGACGTCACCTTGAACGAGCCAATCAAATCTAGCCACCCATCCCCCGCACCCCACCATGTTTTGGTGACTTTGTTTTCATCATATACAAGAGAGATATATATACCGCGCTTAGGTCATTTTTTTGTATGAAAACAAAGTTGAGAGAGTTGTGTTGAGAGATATTTTAATATAACTTCAATTATTGTTTTATTATAGCCTAACGGCCGTTCCCAATATTATACCGGCGATGAAGGATAGATAGCTATCCCTAATCGTTAGTAATCTGGTAATCTATCTTTCTAGTCGTCCCAATAATACAGATAAGTGTGACCTATCTCTAGCTAACGGTAGATAGGCCGCCTATCTGCGTCCTCTCTTACGTTCCAAAGTACGCAGCATCACCCGTGATCCAATAATTTCTAGCCGGAATTAAACAACATTTTATTGTTGAAATATTCAAAAGTATTGTCACTAAGATTTTATTAAACATGTTTTGTAAATAATTATCTTAAATTTGTATTAAGATACATGATATTATTATTTTTAATTCTTTATTATCCATAATCTACAACTTTAAAATTTTGAAACGGAACGTTCCATGTTGGACTATTATATTCTAATGTCCAACATGTGTCACCATTGGCATCTGCATCTGGCCATCCCGCGCTTTGTGTTAGTAAAACAATAACATTATAAAGGCGAAAGTTTTTGAATGTGTATTATTTTTGTTACTTATACTTTGTACAGCTACTGTTAAACCACTGGGCGTAGTAGCTAGGAATGATATATTATGTAGAATTATAAGTTTATGGAGTTTTGAATATAATTGTGAATCTTATAATAATTTGGAAAAATATTTAAAAAATGAGAACAAATCGTTTACTCAATCCAAACCTATATTCAAAATCATAATCATCATCGCAGGTTTACTCAATCCAAACCTATATTCAAAATCATAATCATTGTATTGCTCTAAATAATTAACTATTAACACACTCTTGATAACACCGGGTTTGAAAGTTGTCTTCATCTGGTTCCTAATCACTTAATTCTTCCAAACGAAACGAGCAATATCACTAGAACTACTTGAACTTATGTCAAATATTATTTGTGTAATGTATTAAACAAAAATATCTTCTTAAATTGCTGTAAAAACTTTGGTAATCCTTGAAAATCGGGCGATTAAACTTAACGTTACTAGAGGTAGACGAGCTCACTGACGGATAGCACTCAAAAACAATATTGGGACGCGCCAGATGTCATTTTCATACAAATACTTATCTCAGGTAGTCTATCCGTCCTCCCATCGATAAATAGGAACCGGGGATAGCGTTGCTTACCAGCGATATGTTTATAGGGACGAAATAATTAAAGATAGATAGATTTTTCTATCTCTAGTAGGGCAAAACTAAGGATAGACATGATATTGGGAACGGCCGTAAATGTTTTCTCATCTCTATTCCCTATCTATACATCCAAAGTACCCGAATAAACATTTTATTTGCTTTCACTAAAATATAAATAGGTCCATCGCTCGCATAAAATTTTTAGTCCTAATTTTAAAAAATTATGCTTGGGAATACGCACCCTATAAGAATAAACAATAAATGTTAGATAGCGAATTATTTGTTTTTAAATTAGTGACAAATTTAACATTATGTATTTTAAAAGCTTCGTTACACTTCTCTTATTATAAGCTTCATAATAACTATTCATGAATTAAATACCAGTAACCCTGTATAATATTAAACCCCGATTATTTTGGTACCTTAATATACCTAATACCTACCTACTTCAAAAATTTCAATAACATTTTTGTCGATAAAATTTGTGGTGTAAATTTAAATTTGTGTCTTATCACTAGTTTATCCGTGCGTAAGAGAGAACGAGATAATGTTATACAAATTTACCAAGAAAGAATGAGACGAAAAGAAACTTGGCCATTTTTATATTGCATTTTATGTTAAACATTTTTCAATGATTATTATCGGAAGAATAACTTGCCTGTGTAATAAGATTTCGTCTTTTGCGTAACTGAATGTAGCGCTAGTCTTTCCGCGCCTTTTTATTGAACAATACGGCATTTTTATTAATTATTTTTCATTAAGCATGTGAATGTCACGCTGTCAATGTCGGCCGTGGAATGAACACGAAAAAGAGGCGGAGCTACGAGCTTATGTTGATTCAGGCATATGACTTGGCGACTGTTACCTCATTTTAGCTTCCATCTCTAGCTTTATGATCTGTGGTTTTCATACAAAAAAATGACCTAAGCGCGGTATATATCTCTCTTGTATATGTCTGACAGAGTCAAATCACAAAATATGTTATTGGTTGTGTGACCAACTTATGTGTTGTAAAATCTGTGCAATAATATTATGGAGGGCTGTGGAATTTTCAATAAATTAATTCTATGAATATATATATCAAAATTTGTCAAATAGTGCGACCGAGAGAACGTCACTCGATATAATATACGCTCTTAATGTTAAGAGACGATGCAGCCATAAATTGTAGCAGACTGAACCTAAAACGCGGGATAAATAATAAATCCCTGACTAACTTTCTTATTTTGCCTGATGTTACATTTTTTTTTATGTGATGAAGTAGAAGACGAGCAAGACGCTCTCCTGATGTTAAGAGTTAACGCTGCCCATAATCAGTACAGTGCTACTTAGGATTTCACAATTATGTTAAATTCTAGGAGCACTGCTCCAACGCTTCTTACTCAAGAGTCATATGATGTTAAGACTCTTTAGCCCAGTAATTTCACTAGCTACAGTGCCCTCCTACCGGAGCATAGTAATGTTTGCACATAATAACTGCTCAGGCGGTAGAATAACTGGCACTGTTGGGGTACCCACCTAGACGACCTCCTGCAAAGGAAGTCTACCCCCGGTGAGAGTATTATTTATCTGTGGTATTATCAAGATATACTATCCTATTCTTAATGCACCTCCTATCATAATAACCCAACCTATTATTATTTTCCCAGAGGGGTCGTCTAGAGATTTGGAAGCGAGATCTATGCGACGGATCGTATGCTCTAGCATTCGTGAGCCAACGGACAGACGGGGCGCCTTACGCGGCTAACTTTACCAGCACTGAGATGGAGCTGCCTTTCAATAAAATATTCACTGTTACTGTAAGTTTTCTTCTAAATCTTACTAATATTATAAACGTGAAAGTTTGTAAGAATGTATGGATGTCTGGATGACAGGATGTCTGGACGCGGAATAGAGATAGCTTTTTAGACCCTAGAATAAGACATAGGCTACAAATACAGGGGTTAAACCGCTGGGCGCAGCTAGTAATATTATAAAAAACATAGGAATTAAGTAGACTTTCCCAGGAGGATGAAAGAATTTCTCTGTATACCCTACTGTATGAATTTAAAAGAAGTAATATGAATGTAAGTTTATACGTAAGAGAATAGTATGAACACTATATGAGTCTATGTCTACCAATATTTTGATACAAGTTGTTTTTTAACCCCCGACGCAAAAACGACGGGATGTTATAAGTTTGACGTGTCTGTCTGTCTGTGTGTGTGTGTGTGTGTATGTGTGTGTGTGTGTATGTGTCTGTCTGTGGCATCGTAGCTCCCAAACGGATGAACAAATTTTGATTTTGTTTTTTTTGTTTGAAACTAACTCTTAGTTGAAAGTGTTCTTAGCCATGTTTGGTGGAAATCAGTCCAAGATGGCCGCCGCTACAAAATGGCGGATTACTTTTTTCTTCCACGACCCCCTCAATATGGGTATCAAATGAAAGGGCTTAACGAGTAGATTACAGTCCACTATATAAAATTTAAAATCCAAGATGGCCGCCATACAAAAAATGGTGAAATACGTATTGCGTTGGGGGTTTTTTAAATTTTTAATTTAATTCACTTGTTGCAGGACTTCTATAATGAGGATCCAAGACAAACGTATGGCCCGGGAGGCAATTTCGAAGTGCGAATTAATCCTACAGGTGGGTAACATATGTACTTCTTTACCTGGTCAATCAATCATCTCTACTTCTATATTCTATGTTAATAAATAGGCCACAGGCCAAGCGCTTTTGAAAGAAAAGAAAGAACGAAAGAAAAATATTTATTTGCGCCAAAAACAGACCAAACTAAAAACATCATAAACTTAACTTATAATATAGTTTGACACAAAAGGGTATCAGCTCAGCTTAATGTAGGCTAGGTTCAGCCTACGCTGGTCTTCCGCTGATACCTTATTGCAGTGACTCCACGTACTGCTGTGCAGCTTTCAGGCTACACGCAATATAGGCTTCCGTAGTACTGGCAAAAACTTAACCGCTATAGGTTTCTTGGAAAGTTCATGGTTGAAACTATATTCTTGATTTTTTTCAGTGTTTGAAAGCCAGTAGTTAAGATTTTAGAGGGGGGCGGACCCTTAAAAATAGGTTTTAAATTTGAATATCTTTCAAATGGATCACTAAATCGAAAAAGTTTCTTAGCAACCCATCCCTTATTTTATAATTTATAATATACCTACCTATTTTACGATACTACACAACACATGATGGGGATAAACAGAACTCTAAATTAATTAATTTTGAATTATTTTTTTCTACCGTTCTCTTGCTCCGATTATAAACCTCATCTGTGCTAAATTTCAACTTTCTAAAGCTGCATCTCCAGCCCCTTTTTTGGTCTACACTCTCAACAAAAACACGTCAACACACAGCAAAATTCCCCTACACAAAAAAAATAATAATGTCTATGCTTCAAGCTTCAACAAATATTTTTGCTTCGTTTATTCATTTATTTATTTACTATAGTCGGGCCGACCTAAAAGGCCACATTTGACATTTCATGAAAATTCCCTTACAGGATGTTCTAAAAATTTTACTAATTTTTCGAAAATTGCTTTTATTTTTTAAATACATTAGTGTTATAATGAATTTAGGAAATAATTTTAAGACTTAATTTAATTTAACTCTAAAATCATTAACTTTAACCTAAAACACATATTTTATAGACATAATTTAAAAAAATCTGAACATTTTCAACCCTAATATAAGTTTTTACTAATAATTTCTATTCCTCATAATATTATAACCAGCCCTTTTATTACATAACCTCATGTTGTCAGTAATAATATTTAATAGTCATAATAATTTTAAGCCGTAATTATTGTTGATCCTAAAACCTTAGGACGTAATGATTTTATGTCCTAATAATTAATTATAATGTTATTAATAATAGAAATGAAAATTATTATAACAAACAACATTATTTCAAACAATTATAATTATACCATAAATTATTTTATGACTATGGAAAAATATGCCTTTTAAATAAAAGGATCACTTACTTTATGTTATGAACAATGAGTTATGGCGAAAACTCTATAAGACAAACAAGTGAATTAAATTAAAAAAATTAAAAACTCCCAATCGCTTTAAAAATATGCAATTCGTAATTTAGTACTGAGTACTGATGGCCATCTTGGATTTGAAATTTATGAAATCTATCATGGTCTTCTACTAGTCAAGCCCCTTTTCATTTGATACCCATATTTAAGGAGTTGTGAAAAAAAAAATATTCCGTCATTTTGTGGTGCGGCCATCTTGGTCCGATTTCCACGAAACATACCTAACTAAGAACACTCCCGACTAATATACTTATCAAACAAAAAAGCTAAATCAAAATCCGTTCATCCGTTTGGGAGCTACGATACCACAGACAGACACCCACACACAGAAAGTGACAGACATGCACGTAAAACTTATAACACCCCGTCGTTTTGCGTGGGGGTTAAAAACATTAGGTGAAAATAATAGGACACCCTATACATGGTCATGTCAATCGTTTTTTCTTTTTAAAACAATAAGGATGCTACCCAATAAAATCGCACAATCGAAATTTGAAATGTAGAATCGAATGCAATGATTAATTGTGATGGAATATTTAGCTTAAATAAATAACTATAATGTGATTACAATAAAATATCGGGCTGATATCGTGATTATATTATAGTAAAAAATAATGTAATTAAAATAAAATTATGTAATGTAAAGAGAATAAACATTTTTTTTATTACAGGTGTTTTTTATAGCTCGTGAGATGTTTCTGGCAAAACTAGCCCATGACGCCATTACATGATCACGGCAAAAAGCTATTAGAATTGAAATTATTCGACTTTATGAATGTTTTCATAAAACTGCATTCGATTCCTATGTGTTTGAAGATCGTATCGATTCATTACCTTTAATCGAAATAAACAAACAATGTCCCAACACTAGTTAGCTATGACTGACAGCTGTCAAATGTGGCCTTTTAGGTCGACCCGACTATAGCTGAGCCCGGCGCGGCGGTAAGCTTCATTTCCATAGCCGATGGTAAGCAAAAACATTTGTTGACGCTTGAAGCATAGACATTAATTATTTTTTTGTGTAGGGGAAATTTGCTGTGTGTTGACGTCTGACGTGTTTTTGTTGAGAGTGTAGACCAAAAAAGGAGCTGGAGACGCGGCTTAAGTCATATAGTTTTTTCGTAAAGCCGCGGACTTGGCTTATGTGCATGTGCTACAAATTTGACGATTTTTTCAGGCGTTAAGTTTTACAAATTCACACCAAGGAAGTCATCTGAAGTAGAAGTCAGTGAGGCGAGACGAGTTGTTGGATAATAACACACACACATAAACTACACATGTTTATATAAATAGGTACTTGATCCAAATAATCATGAACGTAGAAAAAATACGGAACACATGTATATGATAAATAACAATTAATGAGAAATCACACTTATATTATAAATGGTAAAGTTTGTGAGAATGTAATGGATGTCTTTATGTATGTTCATGTTACTCTTTCACGCCTAAACAGTTGAACCGATTGAGCTGAAATTTGGTATAGAGATAGCTTAGACCCTGGAATAACACAATACATAGGCTTACTGTACGGCGGGTAAAACCGCTGGGCGCATCTGGATATAGACATCCATACATTCTTACAAACTTACACATGTTTATTAATATTAGTAAGATATTTCTATATTCTATACCTATTAGAGTCAGAGTTATAATCCAAATTTTGGATTATAACTCTGACTCTAATGGGGTTTAGATTCTAAACACCACATCACCATCACAACCATAAAATTTTCATTTTTTGTTGTTTTTATACTTCATTAATTGAAACATTCATGAAAAATATCAAAACTACCAGAAGGTGCACTTACTTAAGTAGGTAGTAGACGTGTGCGCCGCGCCGCCGCGCCGCCGCCGCCGGTCATTTTGGCCGCGCCGCCGCCGCCGATCATTTTATCGGCGTGAAATCGGCGTGAATTTATTTTTATTTTATTGACGTATTTTACTTATTTTAATCATCATTATTAACCAAATAAAATAATTGAAGACACAAGAAATGTCTTACATAAATTTAAACGTCTTGGAAAGGGTAGAAATAATAGAAAAGAATGAAACTAGTCGGCGGGTCGGCACGCAACTGCCACTAAATGTTGCTATTGCTACCCGTGTGGTAAATTACTAACATTTTGTGAAATTAAGAGCATGATATTTGTATGGAGGTATGATTTCCACTTTCCACCATTTTGTTCTACACCAATCACCTAACAAGCGAATGCCAATGTTGGGGTTCGTTGGCAACCATTGGCGCTGTGTGGACTTAGCAAAGGCCAACATGACGCCGGGGTCACATTATAACATCATGTTCGAGCCCTCGATGAAATATCTTGAACTCGTCCTCCCCGAGCGGTGCGATTTCCGGGAGCACTTTGCCCGGTTGTCCGCTACTCCAGCAGTGGACGGACAGAAAGCACGGGTCCTTGACCTTCCGGCTTGCGCAGGTGTTTTCCGGGTACGGACGCTTCGGAAAGTACTTACATGCACCACGTAGCCAGTAGAGAACCGATCTCTGCTTGTCACCTCTGTGGTTGCGGAGTGGATACGCGTGCCCAGCATGAGTCAGTGAGCACCGTACCCTTATCGCAGTTATGGGGAAGGAACTCTCACTATCAACCATGAAAAGAGCCAATGGTTTCAAGTGACGAATCGTGACAGGCGGCGGTTTCATTCTGCGAGAGGACACTATCGCAAAAAGGGATCGCGAAACGCAAACGGGAGTTCACTACCGACGTCCCTACTCCCTATGCGTGCTCCCTATGCATCTTCCATGCCCTTTTCCATCCCCTTACTTGGGTCTTGATAGAGTACGAGGCTACTCGTCGCTGACAAACCGACCCACGAGGTAGTGCACTTTGGAGGGTGGGATAAAACTCTTCTTCACTCCACTGAGGTGGGGTTCTCCTGTCAATTATGACCAAACGCCGTTGGGGCCGTGAATGAGTGCTTCGGCGTTCCCGCTACCCCAGCACTATGGCGTCGTTTTTAGTGGGTATCCCCGCCGCGCCCAACATTAGCAAGGTAAACCCACATACCCCAAGAAAAAAAGAAAAAAGTCTAACATAACGCCAACCCCTGAACAGTCCGGAACGACCCCTCCATGAACATGGCTTTCATATTAAATCTCCCCTCCCCATATTACAACGACTGGTTAACCAACCGGTCTTCTTTGAGTATAGAAGCGAAAAACATGTCAGCTCCCTCGTTGTATACTATTTTTATCGTAGCAATACCTGCAGCAGTATTCATCAGCGTCGTCGTTGTAAGTCCCTGTAGGAGTCTAGTCTAAGTTTCAAGAAACCCTCAAGATGAAAGTCTTCAACCAATTGTGTTACCATGATGATTTATGGCACTGAAACGTGATCCTTCACAATTGGCCTCATCTTAAAGCTCAAAGTCACTCAGTGAGCTATGCAGAGGGTTATACTCGGGGTTTCTCTACGCGATCGAATCAGGAATGAGGAGATCGATAGACGAACTTAAGACTGACATAGCCCAGCGGATAAGCAAAGTGAAGTGGCAATGAGCAGGCTACATAGCACGTAAAGCAGATAGGCGATGCGGTCGAAAAGTGCTCGAGTGGAGACCACGGACTAGCAAACTCAGCGTAGGGCGTCCAACCACAAGATGGACAGACGACCTTCAAAAGGTCGTTGAAAGACGCAAGATGCGAATTGTGTACTATTTCAAATACGATCTTGGATTGTTTATGAATAAATAAATGAAATGAAATGATGCAGGTCGCTTCCAACCGGTATACATGGCAGTCCAAAGGGGAGGCCTATTCAGCAGTCAATGTCCTATGGCTGAGATGATGACTTAACTAACAAACAATTACGAGTATTTATTAACCTTGAAGCTTACGTCACACTGAGCTGGTGAAGCGAACGCAATCCGGGACAGAATTTTTGTAATGTTCTAGTTTGTACGTAACCTGTTACACATAAAGCGAACGCGTAACTGACGTAACCTTTATGCAGGCATATGCAAAAGGTGCATTCGATGGTGGAATGAATGCTCACTATTTCGTAGTGTATCGTTTAAATACCTCGCCACTTCGTTAGCGTCAAATTGGAGCGGAAATAACATATTGATATTTAATTAATAATTATCATAGATTGTACGTAAAATAACGCCTAATTTCATTAAATATAACATCATTTGGCACACTTAACTTTGATTTTTGTTGAATTTTACCCCCACGCCGATTTCACGCCGATTACGCCGCCGCCGCCGGTCATTTTTCGACCAGACGCCGCCGCCGGTCGTTTTATAATCGGCGCACATGTCTAGTAGGTAGATATAGTATATAAGTATTATAAACAAGAGAAATTTTAAAAATACTTTTTAAAAACAAGCTTTAATTATTATTATCGTCTTGTATCATAAAGTACTCGTCAAGACGAATCAAATGAGCCCAAACTCGATGGGGTTGCGTTGTTTTATGACGGAGTTCCTATGGCCACCTTCCAGCTCCATCACCAGATCAGCTCGATGTCATAAAAATATTGCATTGTCATCCGATTTACACACGCATGCAAATTTTCAGCTCAATTGGAAACCGGGAAGTGGGTCAAATTAAACTTGCAAGATTTGATTACAGACAGACAGACAGACAGACAGACAGACAGACAGACAGACAGACAGACAGACAGACAGACAGACAACAGACAGGTGAAAGTAATATAAAGCTTGTAAAAGACGTGTGGCACTCGGAGACTGCCGCGGTAAAGCTATTGCATAGCATTTTTATCTATAGATGGAAAAACTAAAAAGTATCACCGCTGTGCCGGTCGGAGTGGGGGGTGTTAGGTTTTTTTCGTTACGGAATTTCTGGATTCGGTCCCCACGCTCAAGGCCCGCGATAGAAGCTATGCAATAGCTTAAGGCGGGGCTTTACGAGCAGATTAGGTATTTAGTGCGGGCAAAAGTTGCTCAGAACGCCCGTTGGAAACGTGTGGCGTACGCTTATCGTAAAACGTGCGCGGTCATTAACCTTTTGAACGCCACGGCACAAACGCATTTTCGTGCCATGTGCGCCAAGGCGCAATTTAAAACAAGTGAAATTTAAAAAATACTTTTTAAAAACAAGCTTTAATTATTGTTATCATCTTGCATCATAAAGTACTCGTCAAGACGAATCAAATGAGCCCAAACTCGATGGGGTTGCGTTGTTTTATGACAGAGTTCCTTTGGCCACCTTCCAACTCCATCATCAGATCAGCTCGATGTCATAAAAATATTGCATTGTCATCCGATTTACACACGCATGCAAATTTTCAGCTCAATTGGAAACCGGGAAGTGGGTCAAATTAAACTTGCAAGATTTGATTACAGACAGACAGACAGACAGACAGACAGACAGACAGACAGACAACAGACAGGTGAAAGTAATATAAAGCTTGTAAAAAAATCCTACGAAAGAACTAGTGTTGCCAAGAGTCGATAAATATATTTATTTCACTTTATTAAGACTGGGTTTTTTGTCGTCTATAGACGTCGTTGACGTACAGGACCAGCAAGTACTTGTCAAGTATAGGTGACTTTGGCGGTCAAAAGGTTAACCCTTGGTGATTCTTTGCATGTAGTTAGCACACACACATTCACAAACACGTCAAACTTATAAAACCCCGTCGATTTTGCGTCGGGGGTTACAATGTGCTAAAATTTTTGGACAAGATCGAAAAAATGAGACACGAGATAAATATTATAGATACACGTATTTTTTGTTGAAAAAAAAAAACAAAATTAGATTACATTTAATTGATTAGATTAGATTAATTAAATTGGACCAATTAATTAAATTAAATTAAAACAATAATTCAGATAAATTCAGAAAGAATCTGATAAATTCAAATAAATTCAGATAAATTGAGAAAAATCTGATAAATTCAAATAAATTCAGATAAATTGAGAAAAATCTGATAAATTCAAATAAATTCTAAAAAAAGTCTGATAAATTTTGAAAAAATCTGGTTAATTCTGATAAATTCAGATAAAATCAGATAAATTCGAAAAAAAATTAGAAAAATTCTGATAAATTCAGTTAATTCGAAAAAATCAGATAAATTCGAAAAAAATCTGATTAATTCTGAAAAAATCTGGTAAATTCAGATAAATTAAAAAAAATCAGATAAATTCGAAAAAAAATCAGATAAATTCGAAAATAAATCAAATAAATCTGAAAAAATCTGGTTAATTCTGATAAATTCAGATAAAATCAGATTAATTCAGATAAAATTAGATAAATTCTGAAAAATTCAGATAAAATCAGATAAATTCAGATAAAATCAGATAAATTAAAAAAATCAGATAAATTTGAAAAAAAAACAGATAAATTCGAAAATAAATCAAATAAATTCTGAAAAAATGTGGTAAATTCTGATAAATTCAGATAAAATCAGATAAATTTAGATAAATTCTGAAAAATTCTGATAAATTCAGATAAAATCAGATAAATACGAAAAAATCAGAAATATTCGAAAATAAGTCAAATAAATTCTGAAAAAATGTGGTAAATTCTGATAAATTCAGATAAAATCAGATAAATTCAGATAAATTCTGAAAAATTCTGATAAATTCAGATAAAATCAGATAAATACGAAAAAATCAGAAATATTCGAAAAAAAATTAGAAAAATTCTGATAAATTCAGATAAATTCGAAAAAATCAGATAAATTCGAAAAAAAATCAGAAATTCTGAAAAATTCAAATAAAATCATATTAATTCAAAAACATCAGATAAATTCAGATAAATTCAGATAAATTCGAAAATAAATCAAATAAATTCTGAAAAAATCTGGTTAATTCTGATAAATTCAGATAAAATCAGATAAATTCAGATAAAATTAGATAAATTCTGAAAAATTCAGATAAAGTCAGATAAATTCAGATAAAATCAGATAAATTAAAAAAATCAGATAAATTCGAAAATAAATCAAATAAATCAAATCAAATAAATAAATAAAAAAAACTAAATAATTCAAACGCGCGCGCGCTGTAATCGTCGTGGAGGTGAGATCGAAGTGCACAGGTCCGACGCTGACAGTGGTCACTTCGCTACTGAGCGGGTGCGGTAATGCTTAGTGGGAATTAAAATTCAATTAAAAATCATTAAATAAACTTATCGATAAAATACCTGGCATAGCTATCCGTTTGAATGTTATGTATCAAATAAAGTACTTATCTGATTTTATCTGAATTTTTCAGAATTTATCTGAATTTTTTTCTAATTTATTTGATTTTTTCGAATTAATCTGAATTTATCAGATTTTTTCAAAATTTATCTGATTTTTTTTCGAATTTATCTGATTTTATCTGAATTTATTAGAATTTATCTGATTTTATCTGAATTTATCAGAATTAACCAGATTTTTTCAGAATTTATCTGATTTATTTTCGAATTTATCTGATTTTTTCGAATTTATCTGATTTTATCTGAATTTTTCAGAATTTATCTGAATTTTTTTCGAATTTATTTGATTTTTTCGAATTAATCTGAATTTATCAGATTTTTTCAGAATTTATCTGATTTTTTTCGAATTTATCTGATTTTTTAAATTTATTTGATTTTTTCGTATTTATCAGAATTTTTCAGAATTTATCTGATGAATTTTCGAATTTATCTGATTTTTTCGAATTTATCTGATTTTATCAGAATTTTTCAGAATTTATCTGAATTTTTTTTCGAATTTATTTGATTTTTTCGAATTTATCTGATTTTATCTGAATTTATCAGATTTTTTCAGAATTTATCTGATGAATTTTCGAATTTATCTGATTTTTTCGAATTTATCTGAATTTATCAGAATTTTTCTATTTTTTTTTTCGAATTTATCTGATTATTTCGAATTTATCTGATTTTATCTGAATTTATCAGAATTTATCAGATTTTTTTTCTAATTTATCTGATTTTATCAGAATTTATCTGATTTTTTTTTATTTATTTGATTTTTTCGAATTTATCTGATTTTATCTGAATTTATCAGAATTTTACTGATGAATTTTCGAATTTATCTGATTTTTTCGAATTTATCTGAATTTATCAGAATTTTTCTAATTTTTTTTCGAATTTATCTGATTATTTCGAATTTATCAGATTTTTTCAGAATTTATCTGATTTTTTTTCGAATTTATCTGATTTTATTTTAAATTAGTTCAATCTAATTTAATAATTAGTTTATATTAATATTTAATGTAAATTAATTTAATCGTATTTAATAATTAATTTATATTAAAATTTAATTTAAATTAATTTAATCTAATTAAATTATTAACTTATAATAATATTTAATTTAAATTAATTTAATCTAATTTATTTTATATAGTACGTGTGTGTTATATTTTTTAATAATCGACTAGAAGGACAAAATAAAGATTTTAATATTTATTATCTAATTACAAATAAATTAAACCCCCTACACGCTTCTGAGATTTGGAAATTCACAATATATGTAAGTACTCCTAAATAATTCAAACGCGCGTGTGTAACCGTAGTGGAGGTGAGATCGAAGAGCACAGGTCCGACGCTGACAGTGGTCACCGGCGTTCTGAGTGCGTGCGGTAATCAGTGTTGCCAGTACCCTATCTTCAAAAGTAACGCAGACAGGTTCGAAAAGTAACGCATTTACAATAAAAGTAACGCATTTCAAAAAAAAAAAACTATTTTTAATCACAGAAGTAATACACAACTAGAAGTAGCCATTTTATGTGTGAGTGTGATGGCAATAGGGAAAATTCTGTGTGAAGAAAAAGGAGAACCTATTTTTTCCGTCCCTTTCAGCGTGGCCGGTTTATGTTGTTTGACAAACTGCTTCACTTTGACAATAATACTTATGTGTTTCGTTTTTTTCCAAAATTTTAAAGCAATTTGAGACAATGAAATGTTATTCAACTAGTTTAAATATTAATAGGTATATCGCGTATTTTCATAAAGTAATGAAAATCCGTAAGCTGTTTTTTGTCTCACAGGTGGCCACGATGATGTGACCCCTGTTTTTAACACAATTTATATAAAATGTAATATACTTACTCAATTTAAATATAGGTACTTATACTTTTTTATTCATAGATTTCAGTAGGAAATTATTTTATTTCCTCATGTTTGAACTTTTGAACTGGCATAATAAGTATTTTAATAAGAAGTTGTAATTTTGCAAACACAAAAATATATATATTTAGTCTTATGGCTCGTCCACATATACCGGCCAATGACTCGGCGAGTCGTTGGTCCTATGGCTCGTCCACATATACCGGCCAATGATTTGCCGAGTGTGTGTTTTGTCTAAGGATGAACAGTTTTTGTTTATAAACGAATGTCTTCGGATATTTACGGTTTATTCCGGTAAATTTCTGGTATACATTTTGGGCTCCATAGCTGACGACTTTAATTATATTTTGAATATTAATCAATCATGGACCATTTGAAGCCATTTTGTGTGAATAATTACTTTAAACTAGTTACATTTTCTTCCCAAGTGCATATATATATAATCTGTGCGCTCGGGCGAACGTTGGGCCAACGACTCGCAGAGTCATTGACCGGCATATGTGGACGAGCCATGACATTGACATATTATTTTCTTCTTTTTAATTTTTGTTTTCCGTTTCGATTGCGTTCCGATTCACTAATTTATTATTTTATATTCTTCCATTGTTAGTTCATTTTAAAAAATTATTACCCCAAAAAGTAACGCAAAAGTAACCTTTTAGGACAAGTAACGTAAAAGTAACGCAAAGGGTCAAAAAGTAACGCAAAATGTTACAAAAGTAACGCACTGGCAACGCTGGCGGTAATGCTCCGTGGGAATTAAAATTCAATTAAAAATCATTAAATAAACTTATCGATAAAATACCTATATATAGCCATCCGTTTGAATGTTATGTATCAAATAAAGTACTCTAAATGTTTATTTTTGTCCTAGTTTTACAAATATTTAAATGGAAGGAAGAAAATTAGGCATATTTAAAAAAAAAAAAACTATCGAGAAAAAAAACAATTATCATGTTTCTGTTAATAAAGATCTCTTGTTTAAAGATTGAAGTTACACATACTAAAATATAAAGTAGTAGATCTTCTTAAAAGTTTGCTATATTAGGCTTTGAAAAACATACATTTCACTTACCATAGCGCCTTAATAACTATTTATTATTTTTCAGGAGTAAAGTTTTACAAATTCACACCAAGAAAGTCAGCTGATAATAATGCGTCGAAAAGACTTACTGGATAAATAATAATGTATAATAATTAATATATTTTTATCCAAAAGAGCTAAATAATGTACTTAAGATAAAATAAATGAACATAATAAAACTTGTTTTATTTATCTTCAAATTAGTTAAAAAAAATTGCTACTAGGTACCTACTTATATGTAGTACTTATAGGTACCTACTAATTTTCGTAAAAGCCAAAGATGTGAGCGGCGGGGATACCCACTAAAAATCCTGGGGGTGTTCCTGCGGGACGCCATAATGCCGGGGCAGCGGGCAGCGGGTACGCCGAAGCACTCATCCGCGACCACCACTACAATAAGTACCTGTATACTGTAATCCGGGATAGGTCCTGGTGGTGCCCGAAAACGGTTTGGATGAACTTTGAGAAAGGGGATATTTATTTATTTACATATATTTATTAGAGCGGATGGCCGATGGGGTCGAAAAGTGCTCGAGTGGAGACCACGGACTAGCAAACGAAGCGTAGGACATCCACCCACAAGGTGGACAGACGACTTTATAAAGGTCGCCGGACGACGCTGGATGCAGGTCGCTTCCAACCGGTACATATGGAAGACCAAAGGGGAGCCCTATGTTCAGCAGTGGACGTCCAATGGCTGACATGATGATGATGATGATATATTTATTTACATTAATTTTATGATAATATGATAAATGTGTGCTAGGGGACTGGATGAAGATATATGACGGATGATAGAGAAGAGTGGAGGAAAAAAAAGTGTTGTGCCGACTCTACAGTGTGGTATAAAGGCAGAAGATGATGTTTTATATTATGAACTAGCTGCGCCCAGCGGTTTTACCCGCTGTACTGTAGCCTATGTGTTATTCCAGGGTCTAAGCCATCTCAATACCAAATTTCAGGTCAAACGGTCCACCCGTTTAGGCGTGAAAGAGTAACAAACACATCCAGACATCCATACTTACAAACTTTCACGTTTATAATATTAGTAAGATATCTTAGCTGAAATTTGGTATAGAATATAGCTTAAAGCCTGGAATAACACATAGGCTATATAAGTACTGTGGGTAAAACCGCTGGGCGCAGCTAGTTATGATATACTAAGAAATAAGCCAAAAAAGAGTAGGTATATTTTTGAAGGGATCAAATTTAGCTTTATCTAGCTTGACGGGTGGTCAATGGTACCGCCCACCGCGGCCCACCACATAATACGATTAATCTATAAAAACAGTCTATCACTTATCATTTAACCTGCTTCAATGTCACAGAGTCACAGATCGAATGTAAAATGGATAGTTTTAGAATAACTCATGTTTAATATATTATAATACCGTGTCGTTAAGCGGTCTTTTTGACCGTGATGTTCATTGAAACCAGGGAGGTATTTATCCCACATTCTGTACCATCTATATAAAAATGCTCTATCAAGTTTTATGTTATGGGTACCCTAATATTGTAAAACACTGTCCTCCAACAAAAAAACTACAGTTGGTACATCATCTCAGCCTTAGGACGTCCACTGCTAAACATAGGCTTCCCCTTTGAACCTCCAGTTGGAAGCGACCTGCATCCAGCGTCTTCCGGCGACCTTTATAAGGTCGTCTGTCTACCTTGTGGGTAGACGTCCTATGCTGCATTTCCTAGTCCGTGGTCTCTACTCGAGCACTTTTCGACCCCATCGGCCATCCGCTCTACGTGCTATGTGGCCTGCCCATTGCCACTTCAACTTGCTGATCCGCTGGGCTATGTCGGTTAGTATACTTATAGTAGATTAAATAGGGCATTAGGTAAATGTTATATCTATGTTTATATCTATAGTTCTTGTAGATTATAGTGCTGCACCTATCTAACTTATCTTTTTGTACTCCAACGTATAATGTCAGGTTTACTTCTTTTTTTTATCAACAACCAACAAAATTTGGTTCAGTTTTTATAACCCAAATTACTCAATCGGTCCAGCCGTTTCAAATCCGAAACAGAGTTATACCGTTTTGGAGGAGTTATATTTAAAACAACATAATATATTATGGTTAGTTTAGTTTGTATTGTAAATAAGATCGTTTTTATATTATTTAAGATTTAGATTTTAAGTTATTTTGATTACTTTTATATTAATTTTTAAGCTGCAATTATTTCATAGTTTTTTGTGTGAAATACAAATTAAGTAAATAATATAATATATGTAACTTTTGATAATAATCACACTAATATTATAAATGCGAAAGAATGTGTATGTTTGTTACTTCTCCACGCCTAAACAGGTGGACCGATTGAGCTGAAATTTGGTATAGAAATAGCTTAGACCCTGGGATAGCGCCGCTGGGCGCAGCTAGTTTGTTACATAATTTTACTTTTTTTTTGTTGGCTAGGCAGTCAACACCATAAGTTATTGTTTTTTAAAAATAACCCTGTACTGCTTGTACATTTATTAGATTATGAACGAATGTATTTTATTATAGTAATTTTACAATAATATAAATTAAATTACAGTAATATACCAGTTTTAGCTGCGACATCACATAGAATATTATAACGGTTCTTATGATATTTATTAGTAGTTTCGCAGCCAACTGCTTAGAAATGCAAGGAATTTCAGCTTTAGCGGTTTTATAGCGGTACGCAAATATTTAACTTATACATGTGTTTTTAAATATGTAGGTACATATTTACGAAGATAAAGAATAATGGGTGAAAGAAATACCTTATTTTTATTATTATTAACGATAGACTACATTGATATATTAATTACTACACTTTGAGATTTTAAAAATGTGTTATTTTTATTTGCCTGTGTTATTTTATTGTCTAAGAGCTATAAATAATAATAATAAATTCATTTATTTGTCACAAACATGGTACAGTAAGGTGAAATAATGGTCATAGAACAGCATGCTTGGTCAGCTCTACTGACATACAAAATTTATAGCAATAGCAATAATGTTAATTATATAATTTACACCTGTCACCTGTTACCGTGGACGAGAGCTTTGGGATACCCGATGCCCCGGCCCTCGGGATTATGGCGTCCGCAGGAACTTCTATATAGGTTTTTTTTGTAGGTATCACCGCTGCGCCATTCTTCGGGGGAGTAGTCTCACAACCGCTTTACGCCTTTTGGTTGAGAATATGAAATGCGCAAATGTTTGTGACAAGTGGAGCGCCGGTTTTATGCAAACAATAATTATTATTTGGCATTGGCACGTATAATATTAGCTATTCCAAGGTAATTATTACCGATTATTACGTACTCTTACTTTAATAATTATTATTAATCTTGCTGTTGCTAAGGTTCTTAGTACCTATGTAATAAATAAAAACTAAGTAGTAAGGGCTATGCTCGGGGTTTCTCTACGCGATCGAATCAGGAATGAAGAGATCCGTAGGCGAACTAAAGTCACCGACATAACCCAGCGGATTAGCAAGCTGAAGTGGCAATGGGCAGGCCACATAGCGCGTAGAGCGGATGGCCGATGGGGTCGAAAAGTGCTCGAGTGGAGACCACGGACTAGCAAGCGCAGCATAGGACGTCCACCCACAAGGTGGACAGACGACTTTATAAAGGTCGCCTGAAGACGCTGGATGCAGGTCGCTTCCAACCGGTACATATGGAAGTCCAAAGAGGAGGCCTATGTTCAGCAGTGGACGTCTTACGGCTGAGATGATAAAGTAGTAAGTAGGTACAGGTACCTACCTATGTAGCCATGTAGATTATAATTAATTGAATTCTTTCACGAGGTATGTATATTTCAAGGTCCTCTTTTAATATAAGTCATAAGTAAGTAGGTCAGTTATTAATATTGCAACATGAAGTTGCATTCTTTTTAACCCCCGCCGCAAAAACGACGGGGTGTTATAAGTTTGACGTGTCTGTCTGTCAGTGTGTGTGTGTCTGTCTGTGGCATCGTAGCTCCCGAACGGATGAACGGATTTTGATTTAGTTTTTTTTTGTTTGAAAGTAGAGTTAGTCGAGAGTGTTCTTAGCCATGTTTGGTCGAAAATAGCCAAAATGGCCGCCGCTACAAAATGGCGGATTACTTTTTTGTTCCACGACCCCGTCAATATGGGTATCAAATGAAAGGGCTTAACGAGTAGAATACAACGCACTATAATAAATTTAAAATCCAAGATGGCCGCCACCACAAAATGGTGATTTACATATTGCGTTGGGGGTTTTTTAAAATTTTAATTTAATTCACTTATTATTAGGGAGGGTTTCGTTCTACCCACTAAAGGAAAAAAGAAACCCTTATGTAAGATCACTTGCGCGTCCTTTTCTCTGTCTGTCTGTCAAGACCCTTTTACTCGAAAACGCGTGGAGTTATCGCGTTGAAATTTACTCAGGTTCTAGTCCCAGCAACGTAAATAGGTAACTTTAAATTTCTAAGGCAACGTGAAAATAAATATAAAGTACTTATATAGCTACAGCCAAAAACGTAGGTATATTTCGACCTTCTCAATAAGGGTTAGGCCCGTTTCGCATCGTTTCGATTTACACCTACAAAAAGGTGCGCCGTTTCGCACGGAAAATATTTTTTGTACTGACGAACACTAAAGTTCTAAAGCATTTATTTTTAACCCTCGACGCAAAACGACGGGGTGCTATATGTTTCACTTGTCTGTTATTCTGTCTGTGGCATCGTAGGTCCCGAACGGATGAATGGATTTTGATTTGGTTTTTTTTGTTTGAAAGTAGAGATCCAAATTTATGTAACTTGCCGTCACCCTAATTAAAAAAAAACAAACACAAATACTTACACTTAAAATGCCAAATAACATTATTGTAATTTATTGAAATCGGTCATAATGGTTTTTACGTGGTACGCACGGTACGCGTCCTTACTTTCTGCAGTCGGCTGTATATCTTTCAAAATCATTTTAAAAGAATGTGGAGTATGGTCACATTTTACAATTTTATTATCAAGTTATTCCTCCACACAGTTATGCACGATAAAACACAAATACCTAGCTCATTGGGAATTGGGATACAATGCCTTTAGCCAGTGTTAGTCCGAGTTATTTAGTAGGCAGTATCCACTTGCAACGAACGCACGGCTAGAATTTATACTACCTTAGCTTTTGAGCTTTTCATACTTTGAATACTTCATTTAATAAACATAAAATAGTACCTAATACTTTTTAAATATTTTATATTTTGTTGTAAATTACGAAATATAATTCTCGTTTGGTTCAATAAGTGTAATTTAAGAATTTGTTGGTGGGTGGTTCATAATTGTAATTATAGATATTATTTTATCAAGACTGCATAAAGCTGTAGAGGTAAGTCTTAATTAACTGGTATAACTTCCTCAATTAAAATGTGTGATATCAAAAAGTAAGGAGTAACTTGGAGGAGGCTTTTTACTCTCCAGAGAGGTCCAAATAAGATTAAAAAAAGAAATAAGATAGGTATAAATGTGTATAAATATAAAAACCAAATTAAATATCTGAATTGAATGTATAAATTTATTGCAATTAAATGCATCAGTCTATATTATGTAATGCATGATAATTAAAAATAAAAATGTATGTAATAAAAATGTTGCTATGGAAAATAAACGAGGTTATAATAATAATTATTATTAAGTATAAACGATTATAGGAATAATTTTAGCACAATGCAACACTTACCTTTCTAAATACTCCAGATGCATGAGCATTAAAAAAATATTTAACCGATTTAATATTTATCTCTATCTAAACATAGAAATTAGGCCATCACAAAAATATTGTTTAGAATTTGAAACTATGTTATCGAAGAAATTTATCGAGAATCAAACGACAGCATCTTTGGCTAATCTAATCGTAAGGTTCAATGAACTTTAACAATATTATTTTTGTTTTAAAATCAGGTTAAGTACTCTAAGATATAGAGGAAGCAGTTTTTATAAGCTTAGCGACGAAATACAAGGCTCAGTTCTTAGTTTGAAGTGCAGTTGATAGTGCATATTTATTTAAAAAAAAATATTTAAAAAAAAATATTTAAAAAAAATACTATTAACGGTAAGGCGCCTGGCAGACATTGCTCTGTCTGTTATGCACCAACTTTCCTGTAACTAGCTGTGTCATATTATATATCGAGCAGTCCTCAAATTGGCAAGCTTCACCAATTAAATTCGGCAGCAGATATATAGATATGTAGATCCATATTTATGAAAGCTTTTTGCTAGATTTTTTTTAATTTTTTTTTTATTCCTTATAGGTAAGCCTTTTACCAAGATGGCAGCAGACTATACCTAGTAGGCGGGATAAATCCCTCCTTAGTTGCTAGATGGATAGTTGCGAAAAATATTGCTAGTCCAAATCTGGGTTGCAGCAATAGTTGCTAGCAACATTTTCAAGGAAACAAAGGAATACTTTTGTTATACGTTTGTTAAGGGAGGAATTTATCCCGCCTTCTAGGTTTAGTCTACCACCATCTATGGTCGCAAAGTCGCTTAAAATCACACGTGATTGTGGTCAAAGGCTAACCTATAATGGCTGAGCTGGCCTTTCCACTTAAGTCACTATTTTCTTTAAGATATCTCTATTAGCGATACGACCGCCAATTGTAACACTTTTATCTCTAATGTGTAATCTTTTTAGCTTATTATTTTGTTTATTTTGTTTTAATAAAGGTTTTCTATTCTATTCTATCCAGATGTGGATGATCTCCATTATCCTGGTGGCTATATCACCAGCCTACAGTTTGGACAACGGGCTGGCTCTGACGCCGCCCATGGGTTGGCTCACGTGGGAAAGGTTCCGATGCATCACCGACTGCAAGAAGTACCCTGATGAGTGCATAAGGTTAGCAATTACCTGATTTTCTAGAAGTTGAGGCGTGCCTCCATTATTAGATGAGTGACATCTCTATTGTATATTGGACATAAATTATAATATACTAGCTGCGTCCAGCGGTATTACCCGCTGTACTGTAGCCTATCTCTATTACCAAATTTCATCACAATCGGTCCACCCGTTTAGGTGTAAATAATAAATAAATATTTCAGGACGTTTCACACAGCGCCACCTAACCCCAAACTAAGCAACTTAATGCTTGTAATATGGTGGTTAGGATAACGGATATAATACTTATATACTTTTCTTTTGTAAATACATACTTATAATAGATATTGAAAACCCACCCAGACCAGAAACAAATACCTGTGGATCACACAAACATTTGTCCTATGCGGGAATCGAACCCGCAACCTTCTGTGTTGCAGGCGGGTATTAGCCCACCGCGCCACAGAGGTTGTCAAGAGGGTGTGAAAGAGTACCAAACATAGATACATCCATACATTCTTACAAACTTTCAGGTTTATAATATTAGTAAGATTAGTGACGGCAACACCACATTTTTTATGCAAAGAAGCAAGAAGACGAGCACGACGCTCTTCTGATGGTAAGAGATGATCCTGCCCATAATCAGTACAGTGTTACCCAGGAAATCGCAATGATGTAAAATTTTAAGTGCATTACTCACTACACCAACCCTCATACTAAAGAGTCAAATGATGTTAAGAATTTAAAAGAAGATCATCTACTTAATGATGAAACAAGTGAATTAAATTTAAAATTTAAAAAACCCCCAACGCTATACGTAATTCCTCATTTTGTGGTGGCGGCCATCTTGGATTTTAAATTTTATATAGTGGGTTGTATTTTACTAGTTAAGCCCTTTCATTTGATACCCATATTGAGGGGGTCGGGGAAGAAAAAGTAATCCGCCATTTTGTAGCGGCGGCCATCTTAGATCGATTTTCACCAAACATGGCTAAGAACACTCTCGACTAACCCTACTTTCAAACAAAAAAAACTAAATCAAAATCCATTCATCCGTTCGGGAGCTACGGTGACACAGACAGACACACACACAGACAGACAGACAGACAGACAGACCGACAGACAGACAGACAGACACGTCAAACTTATAACACCCCGTCGTTTTTGCGTCGGGGGTTAAAAATAAGATTAAGTATTATAGTATCATTCTGAATGCTGATAGCAAATAAACAGTAGGGAGTCATTAAACACAAATAATTGTAACCAGCCTTCTTCAGGACCTTCAGGTCTGTTAGTTATTAGTGTGTCTAAATCCATTTTGTTTGTCTTTTACAGTGAGAAATTAATCAAAAGAACGGCGGACCTGCTAGTGAATGAAGGATACTTAGAAGCAGGGTATGAATATCTTGGCATAGATGATTGTTGGTTGGAGAAGAAGAGAGGTTCTGATGGCCGCATGGTACCGGATCATGAACGATTCCCGAATGGAATGAAAGCTGTTGCTGACTATGTGAGTATCTGGATAATTTTAAATAGATCGAGACAAGTTCACATCAGAGGTAATGGTATACCTCTAAATAATATTATTTCGAGTACCTATCTAATCTTTTTGAATCCATTTGATTCCACCATCTCCTTTTATCATTTTACCACCGATTTCGGTCGAGCGACCCTTAGGTTCAACTACCCGTTAAAACTAATACTACCACATAGATTAGGCTGTTATTCTGGAGTCTAGAGTCTAGTCGTTATGGTGTGCAGAAGTAAATAAGTACCATAGATTATAAAAGAACTCAAATTTCATCTTTGTGAAAATTCCACTAGGATTGGTAGAAAAAAATCAGATAATATGTGAACATTGTTTTCAGATCCACGGCAAAGGCCTAAAGTTCGGCATGTACCAAGACTACGGGAATCTCACCTGCGCAGGATACCCAGGAGTTCTTGGTAATGAGAAGCTGGATATAGACACGCTGGTGGACTGGGAGATCGACTACCTGAAGCTTGATGGGTGCTATATCGACCCCAAGGACATGGATGAAGGTAGGTGGTCTATGGAATACCTTTAGTTATGTTAAAACTTTATAAACTACTCGCGCCATGGGCGGATCCAGATTTTTTTTTTCTAAGGCAGACGGGTAAAAATATTGTAATTCTGACTACGAAAAGTGTGTGTTTAGGCCGCTCCAAACTGTAAAAAAAATCAAATATCCTTACTAATGTGTGCGCGACAAGTTTGCTGCGAGCGCCGAAAAAAAAAACTTAATCTTGATGAAGTAGATAAGTGCAATTGGCTTATTCCGAGCGCCAACAATTCGTAACTACAATGCTTCTGGGAGGGGACAGGGGGCCAAGGTTCGTCTTGGCCCCCTGTCCCCTCCCTGTATTCGCCTATGATTGTCGCTATAAGATATTTTTAGAATACATTCCCAATTATTTTATCACAGGATATCCAGCGTTCGGGAAAATGCTCAATCAAACTGGCCGACAGATCCTGTATTCATGCAGCTGGCCTGCTTATCAAGAACCCAAAGGAATCCATGTAAGAGCAATTCATTTACTTTTATCCCTTGGACATCTCGACTGATGAGGATATTTCTGTTTAAAAATTTGGATAATATGTATGGACTAGGTAGAATAGTGGATACAGAATTTGTGACGCTCAATGACAGGTACTGTTTTAGTCAGAGATTTAAAAATAAAACTGTAGGTGTACATAAGTACTTATTTTAAATTTTGACTTAGATACGATTTTGTGGGGGGATCTTAGCCCCCCTATTAAACCCCCGTTTTCGCTACTGGATTAAATGAATTTAAGGGTCGCCGTTAACATAATACGTAGACTTCACTCATAACTTTAAAAACGTTCATTTCCCACCCTTTTCCAGCCGGATTACGTATCTCTAGCCAAACACTGCAATATGTGGCGCAACTGGGACGACATAGAGGACTCTTGGAAGTCTCTCACTGGCATCATGGATTGGTTCGGAGACAACCAGCATCGGTTCGCTAAACACGCCGGTCCTGGACATTGGAACGACCCTGATATGGTTAGTATATGTTTTATGCAAAGAAGAAGAAGAGCAAGTCGCTCTCCTGTTGGTAAGAGATAACGCTGTCCATAATCAGTACAGTGCTACCCAGGATTTTACAATGATGTAAAATTCTGGGTGCACTACACCAACGCTTCTTACTTAAGAGTCATAAGATGAGACTGTTCAGCCCAGTAATTTCACGAGCTATCGTGCCCTCCTACCGAAGCACAGTAATATTTGCACATCACTGCTCAGGCGGTAGAATAATTGGCACTGTTGGGGTACCCACCTGGTCGACTTCTTGCAAAGGAGTCTGCCCCCGGCAAAATACACTGTACACAGTCTAATACACTTGTTAGAGTTGGCACTGACTGCGTCTGTGACCAGAATTTAGATGAGAGCAAATAAAGGATCTTTTGTAGTTTCCTTAACTATGTTAGAGGTCGTAAGCCCCAAGAAACGTTTCAATCGGGTTTATTGGCTATCGTCCACTGGACTATCACGAATTAAATTTTCTTTGACCTTTTCATTTTTTTTTATTCCGATTTTTAAAAATCGAAACACCGATTTAGTTAAAAACCTCTGGTTTCTAGAAACTTTGCAAAAAATATTCGAAACTTCAATGAAACGAGCCTTCCGGACCTAAAGCCTAAGATTATATTTATTTACTGATATGGCATTTTAATTATTATATTAATGTGCTGGTAGTAAGTTTCGGTCGTGGCTTACCACCCACTGGACAAAACCGTGTCGCCAAGCGGTCCTTATGACCGTGTTCCGGCATGATGTTCTGTGAAGCCAGGGGGTTACCCCGCCTTCTAGGTTTAGTCGCTTATCATCACTACATAGTATAAAACAAAGTCGCCTTCCGCGTATCTCTGTCCCTATGTATGCTGTAATCGTAAAAACTACGCAAAGGATTTTGTAATAGATAGAGTGGTTTAAGAGCAAGGTTTTTCTTTCTCATCATTCTTTCCTCTTTCCATTTTCTAAGTCCTATCTCTGTCTCTTACTTCAGCATCATTGCCTCGACAGTCAACCTTGTCCAAATATGGAATTTAATCTCGGTCTCTCTCGACACTCAAACAATATTTCTAAATTTATTATGTGAGCAATAAACTCAACGAAAGTCACCAGCTCACCAGTAGTTTAAGAATTGTAACTATCTAAAATTTCTGATTATGTCACTCACTCACTCACTGGCTAACTAGTCACCACACTTCTGTGTAAGGCACTTCTAGCAGACATAGAAGCTTAAAATTTAGTGCAGTGTGCGCACTCCCTGAGTATTGTGTCACACTGCCTGATCTTATGATCTTAAGTTAGAAGTCGTCACCGACCTCTCCCCTACCCATCATGAACAAAAAGAAATAAAAAAAGAATTGTAAAAGAGACCTTATCTGGGAAATAAATAAGTTTAATATATTCCAGCTGCTAATAGGCAACTTCGGTCTAACAGTAGACCAGGCGCGCGTGCAGATGGCAGTCTGGGCGGTGATGGCCGCTCCGTTACTCATCAGCACTGACTTGGCGACCATCAAGCCGGAGTTCAAGGAGATCCTGCTGAATAAGGACGTTATAGCTGTCAACCAGGACCCACTAGGGAAGCAGGGGACTAGGGTGTGGAAGATGACTGGGTCGGGGAAGGTGAGAGAATGTAATGATGATGATGCTGTGATGTGTATATGGAAGGGAGGGAAAGAAGCAAGGTGATGACCGTGTTCTGACATGGTGTTCAGTGAAACCAGGAATTTATCCCGCCTTCTAGATTTAAACTGCTACCATCTACGGCCGCATGGTAAAAGGCTAACCAATAATAAATTGATTTAATTCTAAACTTTACCAAGAAGGCAGGATGAATTTCTACTGAGTTCTTTGCCCGTTCTTTTCCTTGGATTATTTTTTTAATACTAGATGTGAGTTTACAGTTTACGATGACTCAGTTACATTTTCAGGTACATATTTTAGTTAAATAGTAGGTACACATACATATAATCACGCCTGGTTCCCGTTGGGAGACTATATCGTCGGGGCCGCGGATGAGTGCTTCGGCGTACCCGTTGCCCCGGCATTATGGCGTCCCGCAGGAACACCCCCAGGTTTTTTAGTGGGTATCCCCGCCGCTCCCATCTTTGGCGGGGGAGTCCCACATACCGCCCCGCGCCCCCCGGCGTGGGGTGATGATGCGTAGCGCATTTTTCTGGGATAAAAAAAGCTGAGACTATATGCCGCGCACGAGTGCTTCGGCGTACCCGCTGCCCGGCATTATGGCGTCCCGCAGGAACACCCCCAGGTTTTTAGTGGGTACCTATCCCCGCCGCGCCCGTCTTCGGCGGGGGAGTCCCATATACCTGTGTGATCATGCATAACTCATTTTTCCTGAGTAAAAAAAAAAGGCAGAGACTATTTCCCTCCATTTGGTACGACCCTGACACACCTCTTTCGCATCCGAAAGCTCGCAACGCTTGCTCGCTTCGCTTTTTTTAGTTAAATAGTATCTATCCTATATGTTCATTCCAGAGGTCACGCTTGGAGATCTGGAAGCGTGAATTGTCGGAAGGCTCGTATGCGGTGGCCTTCGTGAGCCAGCGCGACGACGGCACCCCGTATGCGGTCAACTTTACCTACTACGACATGGATTTGCCGCAAAAAGGCTTTATTGTCACTGTACGTATATAATTACACTAACTTATGTTCACGGCTTTCCCCACGTAGAGTTCCTTTCTTAGACGGGAATTAAGGCGGAATAAAATTTTCAGCTCAATCTTACTAATATTATAAAACGTGAAAGTTTGTAAGAATGTATGGATGTATGTTTGTTACTCTTTCACGCCTAAACGGGTGGACCGATTGAGCTGAAATTTGGGTATAGAGAATGTAGGTACCTACATAATTATTTTGTTGTTTTTACAGGATTTATACAAAGAGGATCCCGATCAAACGTGGGGACCAGAAGGTGACTTCGAAGTTAGAATTAACCCATCAGGTAAAACCTACTAACTTACTACGGCGCAGCGACCCAAACAAACGACAAAAAAGTCTTGGTCTCCTATATACAAGATCACGCCACTCTTTCTGATTCTGGGCTACTTCTTGCCATGACTGAGCTTGGAGCGGATTCCAGATCCCTTTCCACTTCATCCTTCCAGCGATATCGCGGACGTCCAACCGACCACCTGTTGCTCGTCCGAGATACGCACGTTTCACCGCACGATCCTCACTCATCCTCTCTACATGACCGAGCCAGCGAAGTCTGTTGGCTTTAATTTCGCCGATGATATTCGGCTCAGGGCTCAGCCACTAGGTCTTCAATCTCCAGATTTTTTCACACTATTTTTTTTTATTAGATGGAAGCACTCTTACACTTTCCATTGTATTTGTTACAGGTGTGAAGTTCTACAAGTTTACGCCAAAGAAATCGTTGGAAAGTCCCACCGTTACTATTGTTTAATTTAAACTTATAGAAACATAATATATTGATATTATATTATTATTTAAAAAATATATGACCTAATATACATTAGTTAAGGTAGAGTATTGTAAGAAATAAGTGATAAATAAAATTATACTTATAAAATTTTGAAATGAATTTTTATTTTATAAATTGAGTTACGTTACTTTGTCTGCGGGGGTTTGTCCTTAATAGGGACATACATATTTTGCGTATCAAGCTGTTAGTGTCATCCAGTAAATTAAATAAATAAATAAGTAGTTAATAAATAGTTAATCAAATTAACGATTAATGATTATGATTGATAATCTTAATCATTTTATATTTGATTATATTACTTAATCTTAATCAATTTTTTTGATTATGATTTTTAATCATGAATTTTTAATCGTTAATCAGATTAACTTTGGGCCAACACTAGTCCCTATCAATGTATTGATCTATTTTGTTATTTGGAGACAACGATCTATATTAATTAGGTCGTTGTTTGGAGAGAATATAACAACGGTAAAGAGATATAATACAGTAATGTGACTCCCTTCAAGCGGTTGAAATCAAGGTCGCGCGAGTTTGCTACAATTTGGGTAGGGTTCGGTAGGCAGCGAGGTGCCGAATAGGCGTTACATAAAAAGTATTAAATACTTTGTGATATTTTTACTAATTCACAACCATTATTCGGAAGCTTACTGCATAACAAGTGAAATTTTAAAAAATCTTTTTAAAAACAAGCTTTTATTATTATTACCATCAAGTATCATAAAGTACTCGTCAAGACGAATCAAATGAGCCCAAACTCGATGGGGTTGTGTCGTTTTGTTACGGAGTTCCTATGGCCACCTTCCAGCTCCATCATCAGATCAGCTCGATGTCATAAAAATATTGCATTGTCATCCGATTTATACAATTATTTTAATTTATGTTTTTCTTATCTTCATTTTGTAACGATAATAAAAATGTAAATTTATATTCAAAAGTTTTATACCAATAAAATCGACTTTATTTAATTTATACATGCATACAAAATTTCAGCTAAATCGGACACCGGGAAGTGGGTCAAATTAAACTTGCAAGATTTGATTACAGACAGACAACAGACAGGTGAAAGTAAATAAAAGCTTGTAAAAACGTCTATTTGGCACCTCGCTGCCTACCGAACCCTACCCAAATCGTTGCAAACTCGCGCGACCTTGAGATCAACCGCTTCTAGGGAGTCTATAAACTACTGTATACCTATCTCTTTACCGTGATATAAGTAACTGATCTGAAGGATCTCAGAGTTCTTCGACCGTGCAGTGGACATGACCCGCGCGCACTTCGTTGTGCCTTCCAGAAAATTAGCAATGTTGCTCTACTATTTTATGCATGTATCTATTAAATACTAAATACCTACTCACATATAAACCATCCTATTGAATCACTCGACATTAATGAAAATCGCATCAAAATCCGTTACGTAGTTATAAAGAAGCATACATAGGGACAGACAGACGCGAGA
The DNA here is from genome assembly GCA_947507615.1 of Hemithea aestivaria. Taxonomy (NCBI): domain Eukaryota; kingdom Metazoa; phylum Arthropoda; class Insecta; order Lepidoptera; family Geometridae; genus Hemithea; species Hemithea aestivaria. Next base: position 11,897,552 of record OX382339.1, on the reverse strand, counting down.
AGCAACTTTATTTTATACTTTATTTTAACTTTATTTGACCAATTATTATGATTCTATGACATTATTATTATTTTTTAACTACACAATCTTAAATTATATTTTTGACATATTATTAATGTACATGACTTATTCTCCCTCTCTTCTAAACTTTCACTACACCCGACAGGGTCCACAAATGACCTAGTAAAATGTATGTAATATGTAAGATCCTTTTTAAGAAAATTATGTGGAAAGTGAATAAAGTATTTGAATCTGAATACTATGTAGTGATATGGATTCTAGTTTTCTACATGTGGGTGGACGATAGCCTATAGGGGTGCAGGTCGCAGAGTCGCAGCGCAGGCAGATTGTACTATTTGACAGGCGTTAGTGTATAATATAACATGTTTGCTCACGAAATTGCAACAGGCGCTTAAATTTAACCATTTTTTCCCGAACAATCTAATAAAAAGCGCTTTATATAACTAAAAATAGGTAAACTTAACTATGAAAATCTACATGAATGTATTACATACTATATTTTTATACCAATAATGCAGCTAAGCCAATTTGAGAAAAAATATGTAGGGAGACACCAGGCACCTACTACCGACTATAGACCGATCAACGAGTGAATTTTGCACCGTTACAAGTGAAAGTTGAGGACAAGGTACCTACAAACTACAATGTCAAGTTCATTGGTATTTATTCCAGAAAACTTGTTTAAATTATGTTGGTAGGTACCTATGTTTGTACGTTGTAGGTGAATAATATTATCATCACCAGCCTACATTCGTCCACTGCTGGACGTGGGTCTCCGGCCTTCCCCATGGCACGGTAGGTACTGAATAATATAGACCTTCGAAAAAAAATATTATTAAGAAGACCTTAGATTAAACTCAAAAAGAGCTTTTGATATTTAATTTCCAAAGAGAATTTGATGCCTTACTACTTGCGAATATTGGCGCGAAGACTGACCACAGATATATTTTTACTAAACTAAGAGAGTTGACACGTGAAAAAATATAGTCGTCGCCGCGTCATAAAATTTATTCATTGTTTTTAGGTAGGTATAGGAATATCAATAAAACAATTTCAGTTTTTAAACATTTCTTATAATTACTATTCCTTTTTTGTTGAATTTCTCCCTTTCTTTTTCTAGGACTTTCAAATCGGATTTTAAAAACGTATTCCTCTTTTCTAGGCGCCTCACTTGTTGTTGTAATGCTTTAATTTTTAATCTTTGTTTATTTGTTAGAACTTGCATTTTTAATATTTTTTCCTTCAAGCGCGATGTTTTAGGCGACAGAGGTTCTTGCAAATCAATGGGAACTGGAGGGGATTCCGCTCTCATCTCCTAAAAATATGACACATATTAAAATAATAAAACGCCCTTTACTAAGGTTGGGTCTAAACTGGGGGTAAAAAGTGCTAAATAAAAGATCACGTGATTAAAAGACGGCCACTAGAACCGTTTTGAAGGTGTTCTATAACAAGTGAACTTTAAAAATATTTTTTTTAAAAACAAGCTTTTATTGCATTGTCATCCGATTTATACATGTATGCAAAATTTCAGCTCAATCGGACACCGGGAAGTGGGTCAAATTAAACTTTCAAGATTTGATTACAGACAGACAGACAGACAGACAGACAGACAGACAGACAACAGACAGGTGAAAGTAATATAAAGCTTGTAAAAACACGTTTATTTTCACCTATTAGATTAATTTAAGGGTTGTTTACAGACTTTTGCTTTATTAATCCGTTACTGATACAACATTTTATTAGGTTTATATCATTAGAATCACTACGTACCTCATCATCTTCGATTAAGATATCAATACAACTGGTCTCCTCAATTTTAATGCTTGGTGCATCATCAAGCGCCATCTAAAATTAGAATTATTAAAATAATTAAACGGTAGAAGGATTTCCTTGTCTCGGCGAATTACTACCTTGCCCTAATATCTCGCGATTCACTTAAATTCTTGAAAGGCATACTCTTTCAATTCAAACAATGTCACCCTACAGTGGATCAAAGGACATAGTGGCTCAAGAGGTAATGATGCGGCGGATGAACTGGCCAGAAGGGGCTCGGATGCTAGGGCAGTGGGCCTGGAACCCATTATCCCGATCCCCTTCAACCAGATTCGAAGCTTACTCAGGCAAAGAACCCGGAGCCAACACTCCAACTATTGGAGAGAACACAGTGAATGCCAACAAGCGAGGGAATCAATCCCCAAGATCAACCGTCGGCTCTCACAGGCGCTGCTTCGTATGAATATACCCCAAATACGGATGATGACAGGTGCCATAACAGGACACGGTTCGTTCAATAAACATCACTTTGTTCTAGGGATTACAGACAGTCCCCTATGCAGAGCATGCATGGAAGAGGAGGAAACAGCGGCTCATGTTATTCTCGAATGTACAGGAGTGGCATCATACAGGGCACAACACCTCGGATCTCCGGGGTCGCTCTCCGATGTCGTCGGCAACCCCAGAGGGCTGCTGAGATTTTTCGGAGAGCTTGGGTGGCTCGAGTGATACAGCACCCCCACCCACACGCAAAATGGGCCAAGAGGCCTAATTGCGGAAAATTGCCCGCGTATCAGTATCAGTAGTAAAGCATACTCTTCCAACCGAAGCGCTATAGAAATTACTGGGCTTATAACTTAACAAGTTATAGTTTAGTATAAAGCTCGCTAGTATGTATTCAGAGAGGACCTAGCTCCGATAGTCTAGAAGATCTAGGACTTATAGTAGTACTAGTTTATACCCTATATTGCAGATTTTTAATTCACACGTAAAAAATATACATACCTCAAGTTCAGTATTGGTTGCATTAACTAAAGTACCGTGCTCTTTTTTGACGGTTAGTGGATCATCTTTTAACTAAAACAAGAAATGTTTGGAACTGTTATCATCATCTTGGTAGGTAGAGCTCTTTGCAAACGTCACACTAATATTATAAATGCGAAAGTTTGTAAGTGAGTGTGTATGTTTGTTAAACGGGTGGATCGATGGAGCTGAAATTGGGTATAGTATATATATAGGTATAATAACACATAGGATACAGTACAGCGGGTAGAACAGCTGGGCGTAGGTAATAAGTATCCTGATATGACCATTTATTTATGTCGTAGGTGGCAAACAAGGAGACGTCTCTCGTGATGAATTGTTTTCATATAAAAATATATTTACTATCGCTATATTACACATACATGATCGCTATCGTTATGGTCAATCGAAGAGACTCCCACAAATTTATGGAAATCATCATACTATGGCAACACTGTTATTATGTATTTATTTCAGTTTCAGTTTAGGGATAGGGGTGGCCACACCATAGACCAAAGTATCGAGATAGACAGAGCAAACACACCGATTTGTATGGGAACTGAACGAGTTGTATTTTGCGCAGCTTACTTTGATTTTTTTAACAACCCTTTTACACAGACCTTTGAGAGCTTTTCTCGATATAGCGTAATTTTAAATTTTATGCGTGAATATTATTATGCACTAATGTACCTTTTGATGATTTGACCTCATCACTATTAGTGGAGTCACTAAGCGACAAAAATGGGTCAAACCTGTTTTTTTCATGCAGAAGCATGAAACTTGGCACATTGATTTCTAATGTAAAAATAGGCTGATTTCGATCGGTAGCCCTCGGTAGCACCCCCTCTGGCAGCGAGGAGGGGGGTTGGAAGGGGCGCTCCACCCGGCTTCATTTTAAAAATTCTGGGAGACCACACATAGCTAATAGGTCAAGTTTGGTATCAATTTCGGATAAATCGAGGACGTAGATTTCATTTCTGGAATAAAAAAATGACATTTGTGATGATTTGTTTAACAAAAAAATTTAAAATTAGAATTACGTAACTTCGTTTTTATTGTTCAAATTACTGTAAATTCAAAAATACTAGTTTTTTTAATAAACAAAAAATATGTTAATAAAGTCTAGTTTATGTAGATTAAAAAATATATAATTTTATATTACTTTTCTTAATAACAAACCGCATAAAAAAATCTTTTGCTGTCTCGGGCCGCAATTTTCTTTTAACCGCCATGAAAAGGGTTGTTAGTAAAAAACTTACTATTTCATGCTGAAGTTTAAAACTTGCCACAATTACAATTCCTTACGTTAAAATAAGCCGTTTAGAATCAGTAGCCGTTGGTAACCAGCCATCTGACAGCGGGGAGGGGGGGTGAAAGGGGCGCACCACCCAGCTTCACTTAAAAAAATCTGGAAGACCACGTATAGCTAATACGTCATGTTTGGTATCGATTTCGAATAAATCAAGAACGTAGATTTCATTTCTGATAATAAAAAACGCATTTTATGGGTTTTTAACCAAATTATAACACAAAATTAGTTCTTAGTTTTTTTTATTTAGAGGCACTTTAATTCTAAATTATAGTAATATTTTGTGATAAACATAAATATTTTTTAAAAGTTTATTTCAAGTAAATTAAATAAAATAGAACTTTTATATTATTTTTATAAACATTTACTCGTACAATTTTTTTTAAGACACTAGAGTCGCTATTTTCTTCTCACCGCTACGCTGCGTTGTAAACCCCAATCAACTGTAAAATACGACTATGTACATTCATTTAACATGTTATTGATATAAGAACTTGATATTGTCAAACATAAATAATTCAGGAAAATCCTATGGCACATCATAATTTACTCTCCCTGAGACAAACTTTTAAAAAATAGGCTCCAAAGTCGTATCTCTTTAATAATAAACGGCTAACCAAAGTTATGCATCTATTTTTCAATTAAATGTAATGTGGCAAAATTATAAATCATACTGGCACCTACCTACAGCTTATTTATATCGTTATATTGTTTTCCAAGACGGATGCTCCATATAAAATATAATAATAATATAGTTCAAAACATTTTATGACGAATTATGATAAGCCTTGCATTTATTTATTTAATCAGTCCCATGCACAATATTCTGACAACTGAAAGGTTTTCAGACAAAGGAATGGTCTGCTTCTTGCTTCCTAAACCAAAAGAGAGGATGGGTTAGACTTAACCAAGAAATTATGCCTAGCCTCTCTCAAACAAAGTTCCTTGTAAAATGCGTGTAACAAATGCTGGTATACAGACATATCATGGAAGTAGAAGTATATTTTCCAAATAGTGTTTTTTTTGTGATAAGGTGTTTCCTACATAGTTATTGATTGTCGAGTAGTAATTACTGCTTGATCTGCAGTTTCATTGACCGCAAAACATCATATCAAAACCATATAGGTAGAGTTAAGTTTGTGTGCGGTACTTTTATGCTAGTCGAAGGATACGAGTCTTGCTATTTTCCAGCCTCCTGCTTGGTTTTAGAAGCAATAAGCCAACAAAGGGACACCTTATTCATCTAACACCGTTTTGGTGGCCAGTATATTATGCACGAAACTGATTTAATTTATAAATAAAGGGCGGATTGCTGAGATTGATGCAAAACTGCATGAAGACGGTCTTAAAATGTAATGAGCTATAATAACAATATTATCTTTGGAAGAATCAGTCTTGGAATGTAACATACTGATATAAAAAAGCTTTAAGCCTGGAGTATTTATAATTTTGCTAGATTACATTTTGTTGAAACAGTTTGATTCATAACAATGTTTAGCAGTTTCCGTTCCGCGATTTGATCGCGTTTTATCGCACCTATTTTTTAAAAGTTTGTCTCAGGGAGAGCAAATTATGATGTGCCATAGGATTTTTCTGAATTTTATGTTTGATAATATCAAGTTCTTATATCAATAACATGTTAAATGAATGTACATAGTCGTATTTTACAGTTGATGGGGGTTTACAACGCAGCGCAGCGGTGAGAAGAAAATAGCGACTCTAGTGTCTTAAAAAAAATTGTACGAGTAAATGTTTATAAAAATAATATAACAGTTCTATTTTATTTAATCTACTTGAAATAAACTTTTAAAAAATATTTATGTTTATCACTAAATATTACTAAAATTTAGAATTAAAGTGCCTCTAAATAAAAAAAACTAAGAATTAATTTTGTGTTATAATTTGGTTAAAAACCTATAAAATGCGTTTTTTATTATCAGAAATGAAATCTACGTTCTTGATTTATTCGAAATCGATACCAAACATGACGTATTAGCTATACGTGGTCTTCCAGATTTTTTTAAGTGAAGCTGGGTGGTGCGCCCCTTTCACCCCCCCTCCCCGCTGTCAGAAGGCTGGTTACCAACGGCTACTGATTCTAAATGGCTTATTTTAACGTAAGGAATTGTAATTGTGGCAAGTTTTAAACTTCAGCATGAAATAGTAAGTTTTTTACTAACAACCCTTTTCATGGCGGTTAAAAGAAAATTGCGGCCCGGGACAGCAAAAGATTTTTTTATGCGGTTTGTTATTAAGAAAAGTAATATAAAATTATATATTTTTTAATCTACATAAACTAGACTTTATTAACATATTTTTTGTGTATTAAAAAAACTAGTATTTTTGAATTTACAGTAATTTGAACAATAAAAACAAAGTTACGTAATTCTAATTTTTAATTTTTTTGTTAAACAAATCATCACAAATGTCATTTTTTTATACTAGAAATGAAATCTACGTCCTCGATTTATCCGAAATTGATACCAAACTTGACGTATTAGCTATGCGTGGTCTTCCAGAATTTTTAAAACAAAGCCGGGTGGAGCGCACCTTCCACCCCCCCTCCCCGCTACCAGAGGGCTCCTTCCATTAGGCTACCGATCGAAATCAGCTTATTTTGACATAAGGAATCAATGTGCCAAGTTTCATGCTTCTGCAAGAAAAAAACAGGTTTTGCACTAAAGTCCCCCACTATATATCATCAGAGGGACAAGCTGTGCTGATTAATCGTTTGTAGTCCTTTGGCAGTATTAAAGCATTCATTAAAGCATTTAGAACAAATCTTGTCTCTCTTTTTTAGTAGGATACCATTTCTTGCGGCCAGTCACTCCAATCCACTTATCTTTTATATGTGAATCATTTGGAAATCTGAAATAAAATTGCAATAATAAAACTAAAAATAATGTTTTTAATTTTCAACCGACGCGACGAAACAAAACGGAGGTTTACAAGTCGACCCGTATATTTTTTTATGTATGACCACGCATAACTTTTTACAGAGTAGAGCGATTCTGAAAATTCTCTTTTTATTGGAAAGGCTATACTCCAAGTGTGGTCCCATATAAATTTGGAAAAATAATTCCAACCCTAAGAGTAGGAAAATAGGGGTTGATTGATTGTTCAATCGCTGATTGCAAGAATATATCCACCTAAACGTGAACGCTCGGCATTTTCTTACTTGCCTATTTGACGCCGACTCATAATGACTTAGGTATAATACTAACATTAGTTAATTATGTTTAGCTTTTCAGTGTTTCGTCGGTTTAATTTTTTGCTAAAAAGTTTTATCACTTTCCTCATATTGTTATGTAGGTAGATAGGTATGTAATGCCTAAGTGTGTACACATCATGTGCCCACGTTCGTCCACTGCTGGACATAGGCCAATGGGGGACCCCCATGGCACGCCACTCAACTCGGTCCTCCGTCTTCCTCCTCCACCCGCTCCCGTCGACCTTCCAGATATCGTCACCCCATCTCGCCTTGTCATAACTTCCTCTATTATCAAAATCGATTACATCGATAATTTTTGACTAAGAGCGTTGAGTTGACCCAAGCGCAAATCTGTGATGTTCAAACATGGATTATTTTGAAAATACTTATTTTAGAACGGTACTTTTACTCACAACTTTTAAAAGAACTTGTAATCTAATCAATTTATACAGAAAAACCTTTTTAGTTTTGACCGTTTTTAAATTACGTCAAGGTAAATGGATAAAGGTTTTATAGATTTACTTCTGAAGCAATGTTTGGACATGGGTATATCCAAATATACATGTCTTTATTAGAATCTAAAAAATTACTATTACTGGAAAGATCCTAAACTAGTATATTTATTAAGGAAAAGTTTGAATTATAGGTATTTCTTATAAAAATAAAATCATAAAGATGTGAAATTATCACGAAGTTACTGTTTACAAAACATTTTTTTTATACATGACTCTTTTATATTTACTCAAAATAATTACTTACCATTAAATAATAACATTTTTTTGATCCAATCGTATTTTTAAATTTACTTAAAATGTAATATTTATATTTTTGCCGAATTTTTCAAAATCACTATAAAACGAGGCCCGCGTCGGTTCTCGCTTCACTCGGCCCAGAAGCCTCTCAGAGAGTGGACGTGTCGCTCCGCGCTCCAAATTATTCTCGTCGCTAACCCACACATATAGTGCGATTATAGTTGGACCGCAAAAATTGATACTCGATCATTGATATAATAATAACTGAATTTTTTTTTTGGTCACATAATGTTATAGTACTATAGTGTTTGTTGATATTAAAGTCCGTTTTATTACAAGCTTTTATTTACTTTCACCTGTCTGTTGTCTGTCTGTCCGTCTGTCTGTCTGTAATCAAATTTTGCAACTTTAATTTGACCCACTTCCCGGTGTCCGATTAACCTGAAATTTTGTATGCATGTATAAATCGAATGACAATGCAATATTTTGACATGGAGCTGATCTGATGATGGAACTGGAAGATGGCCATAGGATCTCCGTAATTAATGACGCAACCCCATCGAGTTTGGGCTCAAACGATTCGCCTTGACAAGTACTTTATGATGCTGGGTAGTAATAATAATAAAAGCTTGTTTTTAAAAAGTTTTATTTAAAATTTCACTTGTTTTACTTACATCTGTCTGTTGTCTGTCTGTCTATAATCAAATCTTGCAAGTTCAATTTGATCCACTTCCTGGATTCTGATTGAGCTGAAATTTTGCATGCATATTTGAATCGGATGACAATGCAATATTATTATGATATGGAGCTGATCTGATGATGGAGCTGAAAGGTGGACATAGGAATTCCGTAATTAAACGACGCAATTACATCGAGTTTGGGCTCATTTGATTCGTATTGACGAGTACTTTGATACTATATAATAACCTAGACACAGAGACAGACAGACAGACAGACACGTCAAACTTATAACACCCC